>JAFFSR010000034.1:1200000-1800000 GCA_017163975.1 Anastatus disparis | reverse complement strand
CGCTCAATATTTCCCTAAATACAGGCAATTGAAGAAAATCACTAAAAATGTTATGTAGATTTTTAAACAATCATAACTCTTAAGAAGGGGCCGAACTATCTGTCTTTGTCTAATAGCGTTTTTCATCATTTATATAAATATTATCCGGTATAACAAGAAAAAAATAGCAGCCCCCGCTAGATATTAGTATAATAAGTAAATTTTGTAATAAAAATCAAATTTTTTACCGCATAGTTTTTGACTAATTAGAGACTTACTAGCAATCTAGAATATAACCTATCTTTTTTTGATAGGTCTCTAATTATTCAAAAACTACGCAGTAAAAAAATTTGTTTGTTATTACAAAATTTACTAATTATACTAATATCTAGCGGGGGCTGCTATTTTTTTCTTGTTATAAAGGATAGTGTTTATATAAATAATGAAAAACGCTATTAGACAGAGACAGATAGTTCGGCCCCTTCTTAAGCATTGATAGCTATAAGCTCGAAACTTTTTTAAATTTAAAGTTGAGCCTAAATTATTTTAAAATAGTAGTTATAGCACATAAAAATTTTTTTTTCCCAAACCTATAGTGTAATAAAGATTGTGCCTGAATTTTCTTTTTAAAATATTAATTAATAATGAAAGCTGAAATTAAGTGCAATCTTTATTACGCTATAACTTTCGGAAGGAATAATATTTTTGCATGCTGTAACTACTCTTTCAAAAGGATTTGAGCTCAGCTTTAATTTAAAAAGAGTTATAAGCTTCTAGCTATCTATGCTTAAGAGCTATAAGTGTTTGAAAATCTAGTAACATTTTTAGTGATTTTCTTCAATTACCTGTATCTAGGGAAATATTGAACGTTTGTGACAATAACTTTAGCTTTTTCCATATTTTGTCATCTGAAAACTTATCCTTAAGTTTGAGCAAAATCCGTGATCCGGAGATGTGACACTCTCCTAGTAAGATATATACAATTCACCAAAAAATGCACTTTTCATGCACATGCATTTTTCTCAAAATTATTTCTAAAACATTTCAAAAATATTTCATGTAAGTGTTACGATTTCACGTATATATAATTATATTTATATTTATAAGGTAGTGGGTATCTTTTGTATCAAAATCAAATTTGTATTTTCGTATCCTTTTCTTTCAGGAAATGAGTACGTATTTATTGAATATTTTGCGGAATATTGTTTATTTTTTTCTAATTTCTTTTTCTTTATGAGAGGTTCTTTCTCTTCTGCCGTAGAGAAAACTCTATCGGAGTAAATCGGTGCTGACGTAGATTTTCCCTGATTCTGTCCCATTTTTACACGATGTGTACTTAACGCCGGTCGAAATGAAAATGACGACTTTTATGAAATGCTGAATAATTATATACTGTAATGAAATTATAAAAAAAGTTGTCGAGGAGTAGGAGAGTGAACAGGGATTTAATAGAAATAATTATTTAAATAGTTTAAAATAATTTATTTATAAAAATGCAAAAGTACAGAAAAATTTACTTTCTATTGATTGAATAATCATTAATTTTTTTTAAAAGTATAGGTTCTATTATATTTTTCATTCTTTCCACTCTCATTCTAAATCTCTCTCTATCACGCGCGGCTTGTTCCCAAAGCCCGCGTCGTGCTAGGCGACTCGCATAGTCCCACACATTCATGATACGTATACTTGGTTCTCTTTCTTTAAAATGCACTCGCTTCATTTTATTATTATTATTATTATTGTATATTTTTACTTATAATACACAATTTTACTCTTCATACAAAAAAGCGAATAAATCGTTATATATAAAAGGTAAAGTATTAGCACTTATTTCTAATATTACAATATTTAGATCTGATTTGCACAAATCATTGTCGTCAAGCATTTTTGTTAAAACAAAAGACGTCACATCGTAAACTTTCAAACTATAGTATTGTTGAAACATTAAAAAGTTTTTTATTATATTCATTTTCACATCTTCTTCATTATCTTTCTTAATTTCATCTTTTAGATATTCTTGAATGTAGTCAATAATTCGATTTACCTTACCAGTCTGCTGCTCCAACTGCGCAATACGTTCATTGATGCAAGGCATCATCAGTTTGAATCCGTCAAATGTCACTTTTTGAAGACACTTAGTGGGTGGTTGCAATGTATGCCTTCTTCTTTTATTAGGTGATTCGTTTTCTTCATCTTCGTTTACTAATTTTGGTAGAGCCGCAGGGTTAAGTACAGCTCTCTCCTCAAATATAATACTCCTCGTGCTATATGATGTTGTAAATAAGATATCGTGATTTTCTAAATATACTTTCGAAGGGTTACCGTACTCCGTCTTGAATATATGTGCTTCTTGGAAATACGCGTTAACAAGAGCAATTTGGTTCTTCAATAATCGCCAAGAACTGATATCAAAAGTAACCCATCTGTAAAAATGTGCAGTCGATATTTTTACACAAGGTACGTAGTGGTCATCACGAAATTGTAATCCAACAGAAACTCGCTTACTTAGAGACTTATTGATAAAGTACGTCGTCGAGAGAAGCATGTTATTCAGTTGAATAGCGTAGTCTTTTGTAAGATTGTGTTCACTACACTTTTCACTAGTAGACTCCGCCATGTTCGTTTTTAAAATATAAAAATCTTATAACTTAGATCTGACTACGACTGCTGCTGAAAATATACTGAGTCGTATTTGGATTTTGCTGCTGACTTTATACCCAGAGCCCTCTAGAAAATTTGGTATTATGATGTGTCTGTACACAATGACTTCTTTATGAAAAAAAAGCGATAAAGGATGAAGTATTTTTAAAGAAAGAAATAATATACGATCGTAAATGTCTACAAAAGGGTGTGAACTCATTATATTTTACAGCTACACAGATCACAAAGGTTCTATTCATATCAATATATGTATGTTTACGGTTACGTCTTTATTCGCTTAAGTAAGAAATTTAATTTTATTACTTTTCTTTTGAGATTACTTATCGATATACTTTTCTAAGAAATCTAAGCAAACATCAATAAATTAATTTGACAGATACTCATGATACTTACTTTTATGGTTTTAAGAGAGGGAGCAGTATGGTGGGAAATTTTTTTATGATTCGAAAATAAAAATTTTTTTTATGATTCGAAAATAAAAATTTTTTTTATGATTCGAAAATAAAAATTTAATACTTTGGCTTACAAAAAGAACTCTATTCATTATCAAGTCTAATATATTTTTAGTGTGTGTGTGCGTGAAGGAAAGAAAGCGGATAGGTGTTGAAGGAGGAGGGGTGTGAGAAAAAATCAAGACATTAATGTACATTTTCAATTCTGTTTTATTAATCATGAATTTATTATAGAGTAATACATTTTTTTTTAGTATGACATTTTTGAAGGGCATGACTGGTTACAAAAACCAAAACCTAACGAACGTTCATTCTGAAAAGTTTCCACATATTTCTTCCGTTTAATCTTATTTCGTAAAAGAGTGTTATAAAATTTTACAACTAATTTATCGTTTTTCTTTGAATCTCTTGAAAACTTGCTACAAAACGTACGTAAATTATGAAGATGGCACATATGGTAAAGAAACATAATGCAATATTGTCCACATACTTGTGAGTCGTAGCTTTGCATTCTTTGTTTATTCCACTGATACTGTCTACAGTTAAGTTTGAGCCTATTGAGATGATGTGGTGAAACTGGTGGGTATCCATAGCTGTCAAAGTACGTTTCGTATTCATTATTATCTATATATATAGCGATCTAATGAGAACCACGCTTCGTATGATCATCAATGTTTGCCACAATTGCTGTTGGATGTTCTAGAACATTCGGGATTCGATCGGCCGCATACACACCTATCGTTTTAGCTTTCAGTGAGGCAATGGCTTTGCCTATTTGCTGAGTATTCATACTTTGTCGTTTTCAAGACCTTCGTCGTTTTCGTCGTCGTCGTCGTCGTCGCTGTTATCGCCGTTTATTTCTGAATTATGATTTACCGTGGCCTTAGTTGAAGATGACGGTTTGTCGCAGCAATCAACCTTATCTCTACCCCCTCTACGATAAAGTCTTGACAATCTGCGTGATCTTATTCGCTCCAAAAGCGCATCACTTGATTTCAAAGGTTCATCCTTACAACCGGGTCATACAATCCAGGAGTATCGCATGCAACCACTTCCGCAATAGGTATGCCTGATTAAGCGCACAGATACTGCTTTTATTCTTTTCCTTGACACAGTGACTCACGCAGGAAAGAGACGTTTTTTGATATTTTTGAAAAAGTTCATGAAATGTAGGTGAATATATATCTTCAAGATTAATTATTTCTCGTGACATATTTGACTCAAGATATTTAGCTTTTTCATATCCTCTAGTGTAAATCCTGGTTGCAATCTTGGCAATATTATATAAATGATGTAATTGTGCTATACTGATATCACCTTCAATCCAATTAATTCCATGATGATGGTTGATAACAAACTCGTTAGGACGTTTTATACCACTTGGTAAATCAGAAAAATCATGCAGTGATTTAATTATCTAATGATTAAATATTCTTGTTTTTAACTCAGTACAGCTACCTCCTTTGGGAAAAAATTATTATTTCGATTTTTTAGACCTTGAATATCTATGACAAAATCCATGGTCTTATATTTTAAAAATAACTATATTGACAATGTTTACGAAGCAAACTCTCTTAGAAGACTGATGTCTGATGGGAGCGCGCAATGTGGTTTTATAACTGTACCATCTACCACCAGCGCCATCACGAAATAGTTCAAGCGCTAAAATCCGTTATGATTTGACGGCTAGAGTCTATTTCAAGAACATTATCGTATTCAGCGTAAATAATACAGTTTACTGTTTGCGCCAAGGCGTGATCAAATTTCACTCCTATCCGCACACTACCACGCTTAACGAGGTTCCAGTGCTGGGTTGAATTCGCAGAGAGATCGGGTGTTAGATCAAATGCAAACAGACAATAACCTCTAGAATAATCTGTTCGAGTAAGAGCAAGAGACTCGTTAAGGAAATGTATCCCAGTACCGGAAAATAATGTATGATAAGCCTCTACATATTGAAGGTTATCACCTGTAAATTTAGGCTGTAGAGGTTCACTCGGTATTTGTATACCATCAATGTAGAGAGAGAGGTAATTAATAGAGAAATGTTGAAAGTTGAATGGATTAAATCTTCGGTTACCATTAAACGATCTGTTGTCAAAAAAACCAATGATAATTCTTTTGGGGAGCTGACCTAAAATAACGTTGTCGAGTGTATCTCCGAGAATGCCTCTATGCATAGTAAATGATTTAACTTCAACACGTGTAATAGGATATTTTGCAGTTGCCTTTGATAAAACATTAGCATGAGCTAATAATATCCCAGGACTAATTTTTACACGACGAATAATCAATGATGCTTCTTTAATACTGACGGTAAAAGTGTTATTTTCTGCAGCATCCATTAGGCAGAAAGCGTCTTTGCTTCGTACAAGGCGTACGCGTACTTCCATACCGTTTAATAAAAATTTATTCTGGTTAAAAATATCGCAATGTAAATGACCGATTAAATCAACAGTACCCGCATTACCCGTATGGTATTGACGGTTTAAAAGTCCCATGTTAGCTTCTGGATCATCCCGATTGAAATTGGGTAAGCCTTCCATTTTTCCAGGAGTATCCAGGTACCATAGCGATGTAGTCAAGTGCGAGTTTATTGCACCAGTTGAGTAATTTAACAAGATTTCAATATAAGCTCTGTATGGATATGCATTATTTGGTGGAGAAATGAGTTCTTGATTAAAAAATACATGGATTTGGTTGAAAAGCGAATGAAGAAAATTATTTACCGGACCCACTTTATTATTCTCAGCAGCGATATTTGGTAAAATTTGTACGCGAACACTTAACATGGTGTGTGCTAGATCAAGATAATCCTCACCGCCCGGTACAACAAATTCAATAGGCCCATCGTCGGTAAGAGATAAGACTGGTTTATGATGAATAAACTGAGAGGACTCTAAAGATGTCTGCATCGGTGGAAGAGTGAACAAATCTAATTCGGATTTCATGCATTCACACGAGTTTGCGTGTAAGAAGGCCATGTTATTATCTTGGTCCAAAAATATCTGTTTTACTCCGTAAAGCCTGTTTCTTTTTCCTACCAACAGTCCTTTTCCTGTTCCTAATACCAGCTTTCTTCTTCTTCTTTATACTGGTACGATTTTCCTTAGCTTTGTTACGCCCTGCTGAACTGCTCTTTAGAGACTGACGCTTCCGCTTACTAACCCTTCGTTTATAACCACTACCTTTCATCATTTCACTGAATTTCTTTGCAGCTTTTCTCTTGAGATTCTCTCTTGATTCATGCATTCTCGTATTTATAGCATGCTTAAAATTAACTCCACTATTGGTGACGTCAGCCAACACATGCATGCCAGCTCGAACAGCTTCTTTTCCAACCGCTTTCGCCCACTACTTCAATAAGGTAAGACTCTACGGAAAAGTCCACCTAAAAAACTTCCTATTCCATGTCCACGTTGATAGTGTGAACCGTTATACACACGATGAACTTCCCCACCACCAATCTGTTTGCTGCAATAAGCTGTATAGTGAGTCATTTTTTCTGTTTAGTGATTACGCTTAAAGTGAAGTGTAATCGTCAACGTCCCGTACTCGAATGGTATATGTTTATCGTGTTGATCCCTTATATCAATAATGATATTCTAAAAAGTATTATTTAGTAAAGGGATATAATTTACAGGTGAAAAATGTTTCACTATGGTTGGTCCTAGCGTATATTTTGTGTTATTGAATGTAACTATACGTAAAAGAGCTGCTTGAGTATCTCCGACAGTATAAGGCAAGCATATATCTGTGTAAATAAAGAGTTGATCGGGTATCGCTCTTGCTAAAGACGCAGGTCTGTCTCCAATAATTGAGTGCTGTTTCTTAGCATCTTTGATTTCCATCGTTTTTAAAGGGTTGACGTCTGTTTTTCGATAAATTTCTTTTTCAAAACAAAAAATACGTCTGATTTGCTCATTAAAATAAAGGTAATGTGTTTCCTTACAATCGCATACGCGTCGTATTACGTAAAATCCTCTTCTTTTTTTTGCTGGTTTAATTACTATGTGCTTATTTAATTCATTTGCTTGATTGATGGCACGTGATAGGTCTGCAATGTTCTCATACACACCATATGGAAACACAAATTCTATAGCACGCGCATTATCTAAATTAATAAGGTTTTGTGATACTACTTCTTCTTCATCCGATGAATAAAGTAAAAAACTTGCTTCAGACCCTTGAATGTGTAGAATAGTGCAGGGAATATGAATTTCTGTCATACCGACGCTCCAGTTACCTTGTACACGAATTTCATGTGATAAATGTGTGGTATAACAGGTTGCAGTATTATCCGGAAAATATTTCATACTGCTGTTACTTGGTAATACCAGATAAAAGTCATCTTTGTCCATTTTTAATTTTCAATTGAAGTCAATTCACTCGCTTTAATCGAAGAATTGAATTTTTCTGGGTATCCGTACCACTTTACTAGAACTTTTTTGTTCGATCCTCGTCCTTTACTACGTATTATACGTTCAATTTTAAACTTTTCTGTTTCTGCTAAGCGCTTTTCTCCAACTTTGACTTGCTCCTCCGGGTAAAAAAAGCCATCAATCTTTTCACCATTTAAATCCGTCAATTCGTATGTGTATTGCTGTTGTCGTCTTGATATTCGTGGAATTTTGAAAATTTCTTCCCTGTAATTTTTTTCATATCCTTTCTCGAACAACTGATGCGGACGTAAGAGCCCTACGTGTATATAGGTGCACGTGATAGTTTTCGCTGTCTAAGAGCTCTTTTTTGTAAATTTTTTCTCGCTGTAAATGTGTTATGAATAGTAACATCTGCGGGCACCATTTTAATTCCCGTATGTAAAGTGTGATTATACGCATTGACGATATTTTGTGTTACATCGATGTACCTGTGAGTATTTTTGTGTGTAAAATATCTAAACATTCGTTCCTTAAGCGAGCGATTTTAACGCTCTACAACAGCCACTTTGATGTCTGGATTGCGCGCTGTGCGAAAATTTATATCTCGCTTTTTTTAATACTCTTGAAAAGAAGAATTTATAAACTCTTTACCCTTGTCCGATTGTATAGTTACAGAAATCCGTTCATTTGCTCTCTTGAGAATCTTCTCGAAAGCTATGGTGACGCTACGTCCGCTTTTACCTCGGAGCGCCTCTACCCAAACATATTTGCTGAGAACATCTATGACGACGAGTAGGTAGCAGTAGCTATCGTTATATTCTTTGAAAGATTGCATATCACACAAGTCTATCTCCCAGCAATCATCGATATTTGTTACGTTGTATCTTAATCTTGGAAATCTTCGATGAATAGGCTTGTGTAGCGTATAAGCATCCTGGTTACTTAACCACTTATAAATACGCTCTATTTCTTTTTATTTCTCCGAGTACTTTAACGAATTAAATTACGGGCGCTAGCGTATCCAGCCTCGTGTGAAGTATCGTAATATATTTTTTCAAAAGACATTTTTATATGCTAAAACTTTTTCACTTTTGCTTGAGTATTTTTTTCTTATTCCTACCTTCGGCTTTACTGTATTCGTATCGAGAGTGTAGCTCTCTCTCTAAATCTTCAATATCTGTTGAATTTTTTCGCTTTCGTTTATTATCAGACTTTTCAGCATCTAATGTCTTATACTGCTGTGACACATCTGTATTACCGACAAGTTTAAACAGGGTTTCTGACAAAGCTAAAAATCTTGTCATTTGTGCTCTTCCGGCGGGTGGAGTGAGAGATTTTTTTCTTCTTATAACGTCACTGATTAGGTCTATAATATTAGAATGCGGTATAACATTACCTTCTATCGTTACACGACCTGTGTTATCCCACTTTAAAAGATTACTAACAGCACTTTTTTTCCAATGATTTAGTAGTCACTGTGCGCTTCTTTTATAGCTCTTGGATACGTTATCGAGAATCGAATCTTCGGAGAGTGGCGCTGTCAGCATAGCTTCACCTTCTTCGACTTCATTTTCGCTATCGACCGAGCTTTCATGTCGTCCGATATTTTTAAAATAAAGATATTTTTGGAGTATCTGCATATATTTTTGATATTTCTTTCGTTCATCGGTGATACTTTTGGAAAAAAGAATATCATGCATCTCAGCATCTAAGCGTGATAAATTATCTCCTTTTGTCTGTACTGTTTGTTCTATTTCCTTACCCGTGGACTGGTTTTTTTCAGCCACTATCGAGGATGAACGTATTCCCTGCTCATACTCATCTTCTGGGATGATGACCATTTTACGCGTACGTTCCATAGTTTAAGCGTTGTTGCCACCAAAAATTTTTGATACTAAAGCATCTATGATTGGGGCTAAAAGTAGAGGTAAAAAACCTCCACCATTTTGGATAAGTACACGTTTCTTCTGATGCCAGTTGGTATTTTTACGTTGAGAATCATTCCCACCTTTTTTTCTTTTTATTATCAATTTTTGTAATATATGTTTGTACTTTTTTAATCGCTCTTTCTGAGAATGTTTTAATTTTACTGTCCCGTGTAACACGTTTAATACACACTTGCATATACACTTTATTCAATTTTTATTAGCTGATCGTAGTAAAGCTACTCGCTGTTGAGTATCCGAATGACAGAGGGCGTTTAAAATTGCAACGCACTTTTTACTAAAATTAGATAGTAAACAGCCGCAATTACCAGCAATACCAGATTGACTGTTTTTATTCTTCTTTCTTTTCTTCTTTTTCTTGTTTCTGGATGTTACCTAGGCCATAGCTGCTCGTATACTGCGTCAATTCGTCTTGTTAACTCTTGTTTTATATCTTTAGCGTAGATTTGAATGATATTTCGGTAAATAGGCATACTGAACTCTATTATCGGGAAATACACACGTTCTAAAACGATATTCATCATTTGTACTTTGTTTCAAGTCCAAGAAAAGATAACCATGTGGTTCACGTGTACTGTCCAAATAGGCTTCTTGCAGGAATTTCGGATCTTCGGGGTATACTTGTCGCGCAATACACTGAATTTGAGCACGATCTCGGGGGTTTTTAAAAATTACAATGTAATTCGCGTTCAATGAAATATCTCTTTGACCACTACCTTTGTGAAATAGATTTTGAGTGATGAAAATAACACTAATATTCTTATGGTGGCTACCTCTTGTAAATAAATCTAGAAAAGTATTGTTGGAAGATTCACGCATCAAATCATCGATAATTATTAATTTTTTCTTTTCATTATCGTGCGAATAATCCGAGCTGTGTGGTAAACCTTCGTTAAATTCTATAACCTGCTGACTTGGTATTTTCAAATCGTTTTTGTATGCTTCTTGCCACTCGGCGTAATAAAACAATATTCTGTCTGAAGTTACATCGCAGATACGAGGGAGGTTTGCGAGAAATCGCTTTACAAATACCGTTTTACCACACCCCGTAGGACCGCTTACGATACACGTAAACGGGTGTCTGAAACATGTATCCATCTCGTTATCTTTTTACTTACTACCATTTTGACAATGATGATGGCTGTATTTAACTAGTAAACAAGGGTGGGGGTCGGCGGCGCCCCGGACGCGGCGGAAGGCGTGATAATTAGCTATTTTTTCACGCCTCTTACTCAGCTAATTAACTCGCGCGGGTGAAACACACGCGTTTTATCAGCTAATTTCGCGTGTGTTTAAAAATCAGCCGCTTCACGCGGTGGAGACACGCGTGATAATCAGCTAATTTCGCGTGTCTCTCGATAATATTATTATTATTATTTTAACATTATAATTTGTAATTGATAATTTTTTTTAATAAGAGTAAAGGTTGAATAAAAAATAAAATTTTATTCAATGTTTTTATTTACAATAAAATATATACATATTTTTCATTATTACATAAAATATTGCTCAAGTTTTCTTATAACCAAATGGTAGAGAAAGTCTAGGATTCATATAACGTCTCTTTTCCAGAACCACGCAACAAGTTTTAGATTCTGGACGTGTAACAACCTCATGCATATTTGTACGACGTATACTTTTAAAATTTAATTTAATTTTTTTACATGGTTGGTTTTTTTGCTCGACCTCGTCATCTATTTGATTTTCATAATCATCATCGGGATTTGATGTACTGCGAAATGCATCAATAATTAATTCATTGGTGCTTTCAAAATTTATTTCCAACCCATTAGAGAAATTTAAAGTTATACCCTTAACCTTACAACATTCAAATATTTCCCTATTAAGGTTTACAGTGCGATAAGCGTAAAATTTCGGACCTTCTGAAATAAAATGTTCTATATACGCACCCTCTCCATGGGCTGTCAACTCGTCGGTCATGTCACCAAGCTTTGTACCCTGGACTGGATTATATTCCCCGATTTCATTATCTTTGGATGTAAATATATACGAGTCCGTATCGCAATATAAAACGCGTCTCCCTAATTTTTCTAGATCCTCATAAAGTTTCAATCTAGCTTGAGCCGTCGTATAAGCCGCAATAACGACATTTGTATATGCTGCAGTAGGCGATGCTTCCTCTTTGTATTGCTAGTTGGCATACAAAATTTCATCATTCACAGCAAGTATATCGTACACTTCTTCATCAGCTGCTGTAAGAAGTTTCAAGAGTGCTTCTCGTGACTTTATAATATCCGTTTGCTTTAAATTACTACGCTGTCCAAATTTACCCCAGAAGGAATTGAGACAGTGTTTTGCAACAGCTCTTTACCCTGCATTTTTCTCAATTTTCTCCTTATCCATACGAATACCTTCATCTATTTCATACTCTTTGATATATTGATCTTTACTAGCGTCATCGATACACCAAGAAGGCTAACCGCTAGCCTTCTGTTTGATCTTTAGAAAGGTGTTTACGTATTCAGCAAAGAGTCCACCACTTGCAGTCGCTTGGTCGAACTGCGTCATTTTGTATTGCCAAATGATATATATTTCAGTTATACGATACCCTAGTTCAACGGCTTCACACATTTCATCGACAACCCATGTACCTGTGAATTCACGATCTTTTACATTTTCATGACTACAATCTCCTTGACGCATTTCTTCACAGCAAGAACGACATAGAGCAAAAAGTAGTCGATTGTGCATTTTAATAGGTAGCAGCGGTATATACAAATTACGAGGTGGTAGCACCTTACATTTAATCAAACCTTCGACGCCTGATAAATCGTTATTGTTACCTGATGTCAGTTTTTTACACTCTTCTCCGAGTAAAATACGCGGATTTCCAAGAGGAAATCGCCCGCGCTTACACACGTAAGGGTAGAGAGAGCAAATATCCGTATATTTAATTTTTTCTCCCTTACCCACTCTGCACTGAGTGACAAAATTTTCCGTTCTACCGCCGAAAAATGCGTCCCGTGGATCCAAAGTTATACGTAGCATTATGGGGTGATTACTAACGTAATTTTTAATATCGGGGTTCTCGCTTTTGATACGATCGAATTCACATTCCCATATCTCGCGAACTTCGTAGCCGAATGATTTTATTTTTTCTATTTTCCTTACTGTGTTTTCAAAAACTTCGTTAAATGTGCAACCGTAAGACAATCGCTGCTCACGATTATTTGGAAAACATTTAGGACAACCGTGGATGAAGCAACCCTGATACTCGAATACAATACCCTTTTGATTTGGTAAATTTTGATCTGCTGCTAAGAAACCGTCAACGCAAAATCTCTCTGGTAGCATAACTTCACGTACTCTACCAGCGTGAGCTATTTCTCTACCGAGTTCGCGTTCACACTGCACTAACCATTCTAGAGATTTTCGCGAGTGCTTGTCACCCCGTCGATAATCAGTGGATGGTATAACACCGATAGTATTTTTTTGTAAATAATTTTTTCTATATACCGTTGAACACGCGGATGTTATAGTTACAGCTTCCGTAAAAGGGCATGTTTTCCCGCATTCTAGAAATATCTTTCTGAAGGCTATATGTGCCATACATATTATTTACTGAAAACCCTTCTTTTTACGAATAGCAATTTCGAGTAAACGCTTGATCGGATCATCCCAAGAAACAAACTTGCGTACACCGCATGTAGAGTAAAAAGTACCTATATTCTCGACATCCATACAGTCTTCGCATACCTGATGTACTACGCAGAGGTTTGGTACATGTATTTTTATACTAGAACTATCCCTATACGATGTATCTTGCCGGGTTTCGAAATCGTAGAATATAAATAAATTTCTTTTTGTTTTCGATGTATCGCTTGATTGACCGCTTTTCGCTTTATCAGATGGAATTGTCGGTATATAACATAAATCGTTCACATTATGTTTTCGACGACATGTGCTGCACCAATTAACCCCGCATACATGCTTATCTTTAATTTTATTAATTCTTTTACATTTTGTTGCATTTTATTGATTCAACGTTTTCAGTTTCACAAGGTGGTGATACAAAGCAGCTAGAGCCAATTGACGAACACTTATGCATGTTTACAAGAGAATATTTAATGTTACAGTATTTGCAGAAAAATTTATTTTTAGCGGCGCCAGTTAAAATAATAAGTTTAAAATAGTGTCAAAATGTCAAGTACGATTGTTATATAAAAGGTTAATGATTGAATTCTTATTGTGCTCTAAATACGGCCGACCATCGAAAAATGGTGGCTCTCCACACCCAAAAGTTGATTCATCATAAATAACAATAGCTATTCCGC
The DNA here is from genome assembly GCA_017163975.1 of Anastatus disparis. Taxonomy (NCBI): domain Eukaryota; kingdom Metazoa; phylum Arthropoda; class Insecta; order Hymenoptera; family Eupelmidae; genus Anastatus; species Anastatus disparis. The sequence continues at coordinate 1,786,285 of JAFFSR010000034.1, read as the reverse complement.
GCATCGAGTAGTATGTTTGAAACTTATCTATTTCTTCTATACCGCAGCCATTTTCGGGAATTTCAACGTTGGCGCTAGTTATAAGATTATCCGCGCGTTGCCTCTGTGAAGCCCCTCTACTATTTCGAATCTTTCCCCAAATATCTTGAACTTCTTTTTCAACTGAATTTTTAAATTTAATATAGGCTTCTTTCACTACCAAAGCCCTCGGTGGGCATTTATCATCATAAAGTATCATCTGATTGGAAATGTTCATTACTTTGAACTAGACTACCCAGTAATAACCAAAGATCATTATAAAAAAAATTATTTACAGGTCGAAGCGACAATCCTGCTGCTCCGCTAACAAAATTATTGCTTCTTATACTCGTACCTATTCCATCATCTTCACCCGTCATCGACATTATGTACGCGTGTATATCCCGCATTACATTTTCCAGCCAAATAATTAAATTAACATCGGGAGGAGGTGTAAGTATTTTTAATAGAAGCTCTATACCATAAGCCCTATATTTTTCTAAATAATTATGTGTACTCTGATTCATAATAAACCTTTCGCCGGGAGGTTGCACATCGATTTCACCTGCTTCTTCTTCTTCTTCTGCATTATTATTTCCCTTATCGATATTATCTTCATCCCTCTCACTATCGTTTTCGACGTTAATATTCGCTGCACCACCGCCCGTTCGCATCGTTTCAGAATCTGTTTCGGATGAGTAAGTCGACACATCGACATCATAATCATAGCCCTCGATAGAGCGTGGTGAAGAGGAAGACGCTGTATAATGTAAAGTTAACGGTGATGAAATTGGTGTTGAATAATTGACACAAGTATTTTCACTGACTGTAAATTTATTATTATTAAAAATTATTTTATGATTTACAAATAAAAATTTATGGTTCGGGTCGTCCGGAAAAACATTCAGCTACGCGTGTTAATAAATCTAGTAATTCCGGCATACTATCTTCATATATAACATAATGTGGATCACGAGCTAAGTCATGGATCCATCTTATTTCTTGGGCTCGTTTTGAATACATGACCCGACACGCCCCCAAGAATATATGTGATGGTAGACGGTCTATGACCTCACTATTCCGACGAAATACTTAAAAAAAAAAACAACACAATGTAACAGCTGAAGGTATTTTCGGAAATATCATGATTTAAAAACTCTCTACTTACATTCATTTAAGCCGGCATCCCTGATACTGTTTTGAATGAAAGAACAATGGAGGGTCGAAATACGCTCTTCTGCAGTTTGCTCCCGGTCAACGAAACGTCTCAAAATTTTTTTTCTTAACTCTCCCTCGTCGGAATCCGGTTCATTATGTCTATCATAATGTCTTTGTATCGTCCTATCAATTAATTCAGCTATGGTGTAGTTTGGGACATAATAATTAAGCAACATATCGTCAGTTCTACGCGCCAAAGCCCTCGCACGATTCGCTGCAGACATCACATAATCATTTTCAATGTTTAGAATGTTTTGTGGTAAATTATCATCATCGTCACTGCTACTACTACTTTCATTACTATCACTGTCGCTATCATCGTCATTGTTATTTTCATTACTATTATCGCTATCATCAACATCACTATTTTCATTATCGTTATCATGATCATCATCATCACGGCTATCATCTCTGTCATTTTGATTATCGTTAGCATCATCATCATCATCATCATCATCATCATCACCATCATCACCATTATTTTCATTATTATCGTTATTATCAACATCATCGTCGTCGTTGTCGTCGTCGTTATCATTCTCGTTATCATCAATATTGTCATCATTACCGGCTTTCGAAATATCTGTCGGTGAATCCATTGATTCATCTCCCGTACTACTAGTACTATCACTTCAGTGATAAGATACTTGATCATCATCATCTTCACTACTACTACTACTACTACTACTACTGGGAGTTGGCCCAGGGAGCCCCCTTGGGGAAATGTCATCTTCCAGGGTCCATGTCCCGCTCCCGGGCGTCTTTGTCGCATCAATGTTCAGAGCAGCAATGCTTTAACGGAGACGGCAAATAGGAAGCACTGACTGGCGGATGAAGCAGGTGTAGTAGTAACTGTTGATGCCAACAACTACTCAAACACTTTTCACACAATACACAAACAAATACACTTCCACTCGTACACGGCACACACCTAACATCGAAAGGCTAAAGTGAGTGGATTGGGGGCCCTATAAACGGGTTTCTCCCTACTGTGCGTATGTGCGTGAATGCTGCCGCTGGGGGCTCTATAAACGGGTCTCGCCCAGCAAGTTGAATGGGATAAAGAGGCTGTGAAAGGCGTATGTATGGAAATGAGCAGGCAGGATGGGGGCAGTTTGCAGTCCTTATTCTGGCTACTGAATGGACGGCGGGGACTTTATAAACAAGATCTCCCGGAAGCGTAAGGACAGGGGACCCTATAGACGGGTAACTCTCCCTTGAATGACTGAGGGTCCTCAGTGTGAATCGTAGAGTGGATGGGCCAATGGACACTTACACAAACAAAGCAGAAATACCTCGGGGTCTAGTGACGGCCGTAGGTAGGCTGACTCAGGATGGGAATCGTGTCACTGCTGGAGGATACAGGGGAAAAACCGTGTGGATGCTGCGGGCCGCCGGATAGTACAGGGGCCTGGTCAGAGCTAGCCACTTTGTACTGGCTGCCCTATCAGCCGGCGAAAAATCCATCTCCCTGTTGCCTGGTGCCGGGTGGCACCCGGACTGGGCGCCGACAATGGGGAATGGGGGCTCCTCCGAGGTCACCGGCGGCGGGGCGATCCTTAAGGGGGAAGGCTGACAGACGGTGCACGAGCTGGACCTTACCGGGAGTAGATTCTTAACCACAAACACATATTATACGAGAAGAGACGGAGGAAAAAAAATTTAAACCAAAAATGCTGATGTCAACGAAAGAATTAGAGCTTTCAGCATCCATCAGCGCTCCGGGCACCCCAGGCCCACATACCTCAGAGGCGGCCGACTTGGCCTCAGGGGTGTGTTTTACCAAACCAAGCAAGGAAAGGGAAGGGCAGGATCGAGTGCCTCCTGACATCATTAAGGGGCAGATTAAGAGGATCTTGGAGTCAGTAGCCAAGATGGAATTGGTGAAAGCAAAAGTTAGGACGGTGAGCACTGGAATCTCGGATGAATGGCCTGTCATCAAGGATGCATGTGAGGTGGTAATCGCCGAGTGTGAGCGGATGACTGCACAGCGGACGACTGCGGTGACGGCTGCTGCTGAGGCCCAGAAGCGGAAGAGGGAGCCGACCGGTGCCAGTCCTGAGCAGTCGGCGGCCTTCCAAAAGGTCGGCGAGGGCTCCGGATGGAAAAAGGTCGGAGCCGAACGCAAGAACAGGACTGCAAGTACGGCACCTAAGGACGGCACGAAAGCACTGAACGACCAGAGGACTCAGAAGGACGCGACGAAACGGAAGAAGAAGACCGGTCGCGGACAGTCCAGACGGAAGCAGGGTGCACGCAACGACGTCGGCGCCGTCTTGGTTGGTCTATCCGCCAACATGACGTACGCTGATGCTCTGCGCAGGCTCAAACAGGACGTAAAGACTGACGAGACCAAGGTGCAGGTACAGGGCTGTCGCAAGACGAAAGACGATGGACTCCTGATCAGGCTGCGATGCAAGACAGAGGACAGACTGCAATTCGAACAGCAGATTAAACAGGCACTGGGAAATGACGGCACAGTACGGGACTTGACGCCGGAGGTGCAGATCGAGATTCTTGATCTTGACTGTATCACAGAGGCACAAGACGTTACGGACGCAATAAGACGGGAGACAGGGACAGTGAGGGATCCGAAGCCGCATATCTTCGGTCCCAATGATCAAAATGTCTGCATGGCCGTCTGTGGCGTGGAGGAGAGTGCCGCTCGAATCCTGCTTCAGAAGGGCCGGATCAAAATAGGGTGGATGAACTGCCGCGTACGGACGAGACTAATGGTGCCGAGGTGCTACAGATGCTTCGGCTTCGGACACAAACGACGAGACTGCAAAGGTATTGACAGAAGCAGACTGTGTCGTAGGTGCGGACGGACGAGACATATCAGCGGAAGGTGCAATGAGAAAAATCCGACTTGCTACCTCTGCACGGAGGCCAGGCTTAAAGGATGCGCTCATGTGCCGGGTTCCGGAGCATGGGCCGTCTTCCGGGCTGAGCTGGAAAAGCGAAAAAGGCAGACAACGACATGACTTTGACGCTACAAGTTAACCTGAACAGGTGCGAAGCGGCTCAGCTTTTGCTGGACCAAATCGCGACGGAACGGAACGCAGACGTACTTATAATAAGTGAACAGTACCGTGACTTACGCCAACAGACATGGCTTTCGAACGCGTCAGGCTCGTCGGCCATCTGGGTTAGCGGCGCGCGCTCAAGGGGTCCTATAGTTTCCGGTGCGGGAGAGGACTACGTGTGGGCGAGGGTGGGAGATGTTACTTATGTTAGTATATATCTCTCACCAAACTGTACGGCCGGAGAATTTGAAGGTAAAATCGCGGCTCTAGAGGACTGCCTCAGAGGTTTACCGAGGAATCTTGTCGTTGCCGGCGACTTTAATTCTAGGGCGATCGAGTGGGGCATGACGACCACAAACAGACGCGGACGGCTGGTGTTAGAGATGGCTGCGAGGCTGGAACTAACAGTAGCAAACAGAGGACAGGTTTTTATGTACAGACGACCCTGTTACGGTAACTCGATACCTGACGTGACGCTGACAACGGAAGACCTGGAGACGCGGATGGCGGGTGCTCGAGGACTTTACGGCCAGCAATCACCAGTGCATCGCCTTTGAAGTTACGGAACGGAACGATACGTCACAAAACGTTTCGGTGAGACCCTCGCGGTGGAACCTTAACAAACAGGACAGGGCTTTGTTTCGGAGAACGCTGCTGGAAACGGTTGCGCCTTCTGAAAACATCCCGACGGACCTGACTGACGAACAGAGGACGGAGTTGATTGTGAACAGGACGATGACCGCTATAGTTCGCCTCTGCGAGGCTACTATGCCACGCATCGTGCCTCGACATAATAAACCGGCAGCATACTGGTGGACGGACGAAATAAGTTCCCTACGACGGACGTGCATAAAACACAGACGAGTACTGTACAGAGCACGTAAAAGAGGACAGGATGATGCTATGAGGCTTGCACAGACGTACAAAGACGCTAAAAAGACCCTGACGAACGCCATAAAATACAGTAAGAGGCGATGCTGGAGACGGTTGTGTGAAGAGGTGGACCGCGACCCCTGGGGTATGGGCTACAAGCTGGTTACCCAGAAACTGGGGGCTTTTGGTCCTCCAGAACACAAAGACGGACAATTGATGGTGACGATAGTGGACGGGCTGTTCCCAAACCATCCGGTTACGGAGGGGCCAGTCGACTACCGGAGCCAAGCAGTTCCGGAGTTCACGGAGGCAGAATTGCTGAAAGCTACTGCCTCTTTGAGACCCGGAAAAGCGCCAGGACCAGACGGCATTCCAGGAGAGATTCTCCGGCAGATCGCCTTGGGCAGGCCACGTCTTCTCCTGGACATGTACAACGAATGTTTACGGACGGGGATCTTCAGCACGCGTTGGAAAAAGGTCAGACTGGTTCTCCTCTACAAAGGAAAGGGAGAGCCAAATGCGCCTAATTCCTACAGGCTATTGTGCCTCTTAGACACGGCAGGAAAGACATTAGAACTTCTACTGAAAAACAGACTGACGAAAGCAGTGGACAGGGCAGGAGGACTCTCGGACAACCAGTATGGCTTCCGCAAAGGCCGATCGACGGTGGATGCCGTGCGGGAAGTTCTTGAGCCTTCTAGAAGGACGGCATTGATGGACCACAGACAAAGACCGGTGGTACTGTTTGGCACGCTGGACGCAAGGAACGCCTTCAACAGCGCCAGGTTCTCCGATATCCTCGAGGTCTATAGGTCTTTCGGGGTGCCGGATTACCTGATGAGGATGGTGGAGGATTATTTGCGTAACAGATGCATAACGTACGAGACGACGGAAGGACAGATACGCAGACCAATAACCGCGGGGGTCGCGATGGGTTCGATACTGGGACCAGACTTTTGGAACGTGGACTATGACAGCTTGCTAAGACTGGAGATGCCCGAGGGCGCGTCACTCGTCGCTTACGCAGACGACGTGGCGGTAGTGATCGTCCAAAGGACTACAGAATTAGCACAACTGACACTGAACAGAGTCATGAGGCGAGTCGAAAGGTGGATGACAGAACGCGGACTGTCACTGGCACTGAACAAGGCGGAACTGATGTTACTGACGGGAAGGCGTATACCGACGCTCATTCCCATGACAGTAGGTACAGAAAGGACGGAGACGGTAGGATTCCTTAAATACCTAGGGGTCACCCTGGATACCAGGCTTACTTTTTGGCCACATATCCAGAGGGTGGCCGACAAAGCGACTAGACTGACGTCCTCGCTGGGCCGCCTCATGGCAAATACGTACGGACCGAGACAGAGCAAGAGACTGCTCCTGATGACGACGACCCACTTGATCATGTTGTACGGGGCGGAAATATGGGCCGACGCGCTTCGCGTTCGGAAGTACCGAAAGCGACTGACTTGCGCTGGAGCGCAAGCGGATCTATGAAAAAAGCGCTGAAACAGGACGGACAGAAGCGGCAGTTCAGGAAAGAGACCTGACAATGACGCTATGGAGCGAACGTTGGACGAGAGACGGAACGGGAGCATGGACCAGACGTCTGATCAGGGACCTGAGACAGTGGACGCAATGGACTTTTGGGGAGGTGGATTTGTACCTTACCCAATTCTTGACCGGACACGGCTATTTCAGACGGTACCTGCACCTGAGAGGGAAGGTACAGCATGCGGGCTGTACCTACTGCGGACATGACATGGACGACGCTGAGCATACGTTCTTCGAATGCTCACGTTGGGACTTTGACAGACGAACGCTACGGAGACAGACTGGAGACCTCACACCGGACAATGTTGTGGACTGGATGCTGGAGGACGTCCAAAACTGGGCTTCGATGGTGACCTTTGTCACAGTCGTCCTTAAAGCGAAGAAAGAGGATGGATGTTTAATGTAAATGAATGAATGAGTGAATGGATGAAGAATACAAATACGCAGGGAGACAAATGGTGGCAGTGAGGTAAATCTGCTTTCAGACCTACAGCGACGTGGGCTGCAGCTGGATCACCCCAACTGCAGTGCGCCACTGGTGTGACGAGATTCTGACGCTGCGTCAGCCTGGGGGGAGAAAGAAACCTGGTAGGTTCGCATTCGCCCCCGAGGCATCCACAGGCAGAGACCGTCTAAACCCCCTTCACCCTGGCCGTGGAAGAGAAGCAAGAAAATGCCTCACTTACACGGGGAGGGATCCGTAACGTCCACCGTACAGAGCCGCAGCGTGGGACTGCGTTAGCATTACTTCACGCTGCGGTCTTGTCCATTGTCGCTCGTTTCGTCCGTCCGTCTAGGCACTAGGCCGCGTCCATTCATACGTCCAAACATGCATACATTTGCCTGTCATCCTTCCTTTCACTCCTCCATTCGCACTTAGCTCGGGTACGTGGGGTCGCTGAGCCCAAGGATTTTTCAGTCCCCCTGCGTATTCGCACATTTTCATCCTCTCATTTACCCACACATCCAGTATATCGCTCACTCACTCAGCTCGGGCACGTGGGGTCGCTAGGCCCATGGACTGTGCAGTCCCCCTGCGTATTCGTACATTCTTTCGCGCGCTTCCATCCACATATTCAGTATACCATTCACTCACTCAGCTCGGGTACGTGGGTTCGCTAGGCCCAAGGACTGTGCAGTCCCCCTGCGTGTGCAAGCATCTCCATTCTCTCCTTTATCCTCACACTCATTTCGCCATTCACTCAGCTCGGGTACGTGGGGTCGCTGAGCCCAAGGACTTTTCAGTCCCCCTGCGTATTTACACATTTTCATCCATACTTTCATCCACACATCCAATTTTCATTCATTCAGCTCGAATACGTGGGGTTGCTAGGCCCATGGACTGTGTAGTCCCCCTGCGTATTCAAACATTACCACCCTCGCTTCCATCCACCCGCTCCGTATATTATTCATTCAGCTCGGGTACGTGGGGTCGCTAGGCCCAAAGACATTTGTCTCCCTGCGTATTTGTATTCTTCATCCATTCACTCATTCATTCATTTACATTAAACATCCATCCTCTTTCTTCGCTTTAAGGACGACTGTGACAAAGGTCACCATCGAAGCCCAGTTTTGGACGTCCTCCAGCATCCAGTCCACAACATTGTCCGGTGTGAGGTCTCCAGTCTGTCTCCGTAGCGTTCGTCTGTCAAAGTCCCAACGTGAGCATTCGAAGAACGTATGCTCAGCGTCGTCCATGTCATGTCCGCAGTAGGTACAGCCCGCATGCTGTACCTTCCCTCTCAGGTGCAGGTACCGTCTGAAATAGCCGTGTCCGGTCAAGAATTGGGTAAGGTACAAATCCACCTCCCCAAAAGTCCATTGCGTCCACTGTCTCAGGTCCCTGATCAGACGTCTGGTCCATGCTCCCGTTCCGTCTCTCGTCCAACGTTCGCTCCATAGCGTCATTGTCAGGTCTCTTTCCTGAACTGCCGCTTCTGTCCGTCCTGTTTCAGCGCTTTTTTCATAGATCCGCTTGCGCTCCAGCGCAAGTCAGTCGCTTTCGGTACTTCCGAACGCGAAGCGCGTCGGCCCATATTTCCGCCCCGTACAACATGATCAAGTGGGTCGTCGTCATCAGGAGCAGTCTCTTGCTCTGTCTCGGTCCGTACGTATTTGCCATGAGGCGGCCCAGCGAGGACGTCAGTCTAGTCGCTTTGTCAAAAAAAAAAAAAAAAACTGCTACTACTACTATTTTTTTTTTTTTTTTTTTTGGGTGGTGAAAAAACGGGTAAATCTGCTTTCAGACCTACAGCGACGTGGGCTGCAGCTGGATCACCCCAACTGCAGTGCGCCACTGGTGTGACGAGATTCTGACGCTGCGTCAGCCTGGGGGGAGAAAGAAACCTGGTAGGTTCGCATTCGCCCCCGAGGCATCCACAGGCAGAGACCGTCTAAACCCCCTTCACCCTGGCCGTGGAAGAGAAGCAAGAAAATGCCTCACTTACACGGGGAGGGATCCGTAACGTCCACCGTACAGAGCCGCAGCGTGGGACTGCGTTAGCATTACTTCACGCTGCGGTCTTGTCCATTGTCGCTCGTTTCGTCCGTCCGTCTAGGCACTAGGCCGCGTCCATTCATACGTCCAAACATGCATACATTTGCCTGTCATCCTTCCTTTCACTCCTCCATTCGCACTTAGCTCGGGTACGTGGGGTCGCTGAGCCCAAGGATTTTTCAGTCCCCCTGCGTATTCGCACATTTTCATCCTCTCATTCACCCACACATCCAGTATATCGCTCACTCACTCAGCTCGGGCACGTGGGGTCGCTAGGCCCATGGACTGTGCAGTCCCCCTGCGTATTCGTACATTCTTTCGCGCGCTTCCATCCACACATTCAGTATACCATTCACTCACTCAGCTCGGGTACGTGGGTTCGCTAGGCCCAAGGACTGTGCAGTCCCCCTGCGTGTGCAAGCATCTCCATTCTCTCCTTTATCCTCACACTCATTTCGCCATTCACTTAGCTCGGGTACGTGGGGTCGCTGAGCCCAAGGACTTTTCAGTCCCCCTGCGTATTCACACATTTTCAACCATACTTTCATCCACACATCCAATTTATCATTCATTCAGCTCGGGTACGTGGGGTTGCTAGGCCCATGGACTGTGTAGTCCCCCTGCGTATTCAAACATTACCACCCTCACTTCCATCCACACACTCCGTATACCATTCACTCAGCTCGGGTACGTGGGGTCGCTAGGCCCAAAGACATTTGTCTCCCTGCGTATTTGTATTCCTCATCCATTCACTCATTCATTCATTCACATTAAACATCCATCCTCTTTCTTCGCTTTAAGGACGACCGTGACAAAGGTCACCATCGAGGCCCAGTTTTGGACGTCCGCCAGCATCCAGTCTACAACATTGTCCGGTGTGAGGTCTCCAGTCTGTCTCCGTAGCATTCGTCTGTCGAAGTCCCAACGTGAGCATCCGAAGAACGTATGCTCAGCGTCGTCCATGTCATGTCCGCAATAGGTACAGCCCGCATGCTGTACCTTCCCTCTCAGGTGCAGGTACCGTCTGAAGTAGCCGTGTCCGGTCAAGAATTGGGTAAGGTAAAAATCCACCTCCCCAAAAGTCCGTTGCGTCCACTGTCTCAGGTCCCTGATCAGACGTCTGGTCCATGCACCCGTTCCGTCTCTCGTCCAACGTTCACTCCATAGCGTCATTGTCAGGTCCCTTTCCCGAACTGCCGCTTCTGTCCGTCCTGTTTCAGCGCTTCTTTCATAGATCCGCTTGCGCTCCAGCGCAAGGAGATCTATAGGGATTACGCTTGCAACCACCATTACGGCCTCCGCAGAGACCGTCCGGTAGGCGCAAGCTATCCGAAGCGCTCCCCGTCTCTGTACGTCCGTCAGTCGCTTTCGGTACTTCCGGACGCGGAGCGCGTCGGCCCATATTTCCGCCCCGTACAACATGATCGAGTGGGTCGTCGTCATCAGGAGCAGTCTCTTGCTCTGTCTCGGTCCGTACGTATTTGCCATGAGGCGGCCCAGCGATGACGTCAGTCTAGTCGCTTTGTCGGCCACCCTCTGGATATGTGGCCAAAAAGTAAGCCTGGTATCCAGAGTGACTCCTAGGTATTTGAGGAAACCTACCGTCTCCGTCCTTTCTGTACCTACTGTCATGGGAATGAGCGTCGGTATACGCCTTCCCGTCAGTAACATCAGTTCCGTCTTGTTCAGTGCCAGTGACAGTCCGTGTTCTGTCATCCACCTTTCGACCCGCCTCATGACTCTGTTCAGTGTCAGTTGTGCTAACTCTGTAGTCCTCTGGACGATCACTACCGCCACGTCGTCTGCGTAAGCGACGAGTGATGCGCCCTCGGGCATCTCCAGTCTTAGCAAGCTGTCATAGTCCACGTTCCAAAAGTCTGGTCCCAGTATCGAACCCTGCGCGACCCCCGCGGTTATTGGTCTGCGTATCTGTCCTTCCGTCGTCTCGTACGTTATGCATCTGTTACGCAAATAATCCTCCACCATCCTCATCAGGTAATCCGGCACCCCGAAAGACCTATAGGCCCCGAGGATATCGGAGAACCTGGCGCTATTGAAGGCGTTCTTTGCGTCCAGCGTGCCAAGCAGTACCACCGGTCTTTGTCTGTGGTCCATCAGTGCCGTCCTTCTAGAAGGCTCAAGAACTTCCCGCACAGCATCCACCGTCGATCGGCCTTTGCGGAAGCCATACTGGTTGTCCGAGAGTCCTCCTGCTCTGTCCACTGCTTTCGTCAGTCTGTTTTTCAGTAAAAGTTCTAATGTCTTTCCTGCCGTGTCTAAGAGGCACAATGGCCTATAGGAATTAGGCGCATTTGGCTCTCCCTTTCCTTTGTAGAGGAGAACCAGTCTGGCCTTTTTCCAACGCGTGCTGAAAATCCCCGTCCGTAAACATTCGTTGTACATGTCCAGGAGGAGACGTGGCCTGCCCAAGGCAATCTGCCGGAGAATCTCTCCTGGAATGCCGTCCGGTCCTGGCGCTTTTCCGGGTCTCAAAGAGGCAGTAGCTTCCAGCAATTCTGCCTCCGTGAACTCCGGAACTGCTTGGCTCCGGTAGTCGACTGGCCCCTCCGTAACCGGATGGTTTGGGAACAGCCCGTCCACTATCGTCGCCATCAACTGTCCGTCTTTGTGTTCTGGAGGACCAAGAGCCCCCAGTTTCTGGGTAACCAGCTTATAGCCCATACCCCAGGGGTCGCGGTCCACCTCTTCACACAACCGTCTCCAGCATCGCCTCTTACTGTATTTTATGGCGTTCGTCAGGGTCTTTTTAGCGTCTTTGTATGTCTGTGCAAGCCTCATTGCATCATCCTGTCCTCTTTTGCGTGCTCTGTATAGTACTCGTCTGTGTTTTATGCACGTCCGTCGTAGGGAACTTATTTCGTCCGTCCACCAGTATGCTGCCGGTTTATTATGTCGAGGCACGATGCGTGGCATAGTAGCCTCACAGAGGCGAACTATAGCAGTCATCGTCCTGTCCACAATCAACTCCGTCCTCTGTTCGTCAGTCAGATCCGTCGGGATGTTTTCAGAAGGCGCAACCGTTTCCAGCAGCGTCCTCCGAAACAGAGCCCTGTCCTGTTTGTTAAGGTTCCACCGCGAGGGTCTCACCGAAACGTTTTGTGACGTATCGTTCCGTTCCGTAACTTCAAAGGCGATGCACTGGTGATCGCTGGCTGTAAAGTCCTCGAGCACCCGCCATCCCCTTATCCGCGTCTCCAGGTCTTCCGTTGTCAGCGTCACGTTCGGTATCGAGTTACCGTAACCCGGTCGTCTGTACGTAAAAGCCTGTCCTCTGTTTGCTACTGTTAGTTCCAGCCTCGCAGCCATCTCTAACACCAGCCGTCCGCGTCTGTCTGTGGTTGTCATGCCCCACTCGATCGCCCTGGAATTAAAGTCACCGGCAACGACAAGATTCCCCGGAAAATCTCTGAGGCAGTCCTCTAGAGCCGCAATTTTACCTTCAAATTCTCCGGCCGTACAGTTTGGTGAGAGATATATACTCACATAAGTAATATCTCCCACCCTCGCCCACACGTAGTCCTCTCCCGCACCGGAAACTATAGGACCCCTTGAGCGCGCGCCTCTAATCCAGATGGCCGACGAGCCTGACGCGTTCGAAAGCCATGTCTGTTGGCGTAAGTCACGGTACTGTTCACTTATTATAAGTACGTCAGCGTTCCGTTCCGTCGCGATTTGGTCCAGTAAAAGCTGAGCCGCTTCGCACCTGTTCAGGTTAACTTGTAGCGTCAAAGTCATGTCGTTGTCTGCCTTTTCCGCTTTTCCAGCTCAGCCCGGAAGACGGCGCATGCTCCGGAGCCCGGCACATGAGCGCATCCTCCAAGCCTCGCCTCCGTGCAGAGGTAGCAAGTCGGGTTTTTCTCGTTGCACCCTCCGCTAGTATGTCCCGTCCGTCCGCACCTACGACACAGTCTGCTTCTGTCGGTACCTTTGCAGTCTCGTCGTTTGTGTCCGAAGCCGAAGCATCTGTAGCACCTCGGCACCATTAGTCTCGTCCGTACGCGGCAGTTCATCCACCCTATTTTGATCCGGCCCTTCTGAAGCAGGATTCGAGCGGCACTCTCCTCCACGCCACAGACGGCCATGCAGACATTTTGATCATTGGGACCGAAGATATGCGGCTTCGGATCCCTCACTGTCCCTGTCTCCCGTCTTATTGCGTCCGTAACGTCTTGTGCCTCTGTGATACAGTCAAGATCAAGAATCTCGATCTGCACCTCCGGCGTCAAGTCACGTACTGTGCCGTCATTTCCCAGTGCCTGTTTAACCTGCTGTTCGAATTGCAGTCTGTCCTCCGTCTTGCATCGCAGCCTGATGAGGAGTCCGTCGTCTTTCGTCTTGCGACAGCCCTGTATCTGCACCTTGGTCTCGTCAGTCTTTACGTCCTGTTTGAGCCTGCGCAGAGCATCAGCGTACGTCATGTTGGCGGATAGACCAACCAAGACGGCGCCGACGTCGTTGCGTGCATCCTGCTTCCGTCTGGACTGTCCGCGACCGGTCTTCTTCTTCCGTTTCGTCGCGTCCTTCTGAGTCCTCTGGTCGTTCAGTTCTTTCGGTCCGTCCTTAGGTGCCGTACTTGCAGTCCTGTTTTTGCGTTTGGCTCCAACCTTTTTCCATCCGGAGCCCTCGCCGACCTTTTGGAAGGCCGCCGACTGCTCAGGACTGGCACCGGTCGGCTCCCTCTTCCGCTTCTGGGCCTCAGCAGCAGCCGTCACCACAGTCGTCCGCTGTGCAGTCATCCGCTCACACTCGGCGATTACCGCCTCACATGCATCCTTGATGACAGGCCATTCATCCGTGATTCCAGTGCTCACCGTCCTAACTTTCGATTTTACCAATTCCATCTTGGCTACTGACTCCAAGATCCTCTTAATCTGCCCCTTAATGATGTCAGGAGGCACTCGATCCTGCCCTTCCCTTTCCCCGCTTGATTTAGTAAAACACACCCCTGAGGCCAAGACAGCCGCCTCTGAGGTATGTGGGCCTGGGGTGCCCGGAGCGCTGATGGATGCTGAAAGCTCTAATTCTTTCGTTGACATCAGCATTTTTGGTTTCAATTTTTCTCCTGCGTCTCTTCTCGTTTAATATGTGTTTGTGGTCAAGATTCTACCTGCGGTAAGGTCCAGCTCGTACACCGTCTGTCAGCCTCCCCCCTTAAGGATCGCCCCGCCGCCGGTGACCTCGGAGGAGCCCCCATTCCCCATTGTCGGCGCCCAGTCCGGGTGCCACCCGGCACCAGGCAACAGGGAGATGGATTTTTCGCCGGCTGATAGGGCAGCCAGTACAAAGTGGCTAGCTCTGACCGGGCCCCTGTACTATCCGGCGGCCCGCAGCATCCACACGGTTTTTCCCCTGTATCCTCCAGCAGCGACACGATTCCCATCCTGAGTCAGCCTACCTACGGCCGACACTAGACCCCGAGGCATTCCTGCTTTGTTTGTGTAAGTGTCCATTGGCCCATCCACACTACGATTCACACTGAGGACCCTCAGTCATTCAAGGGAGAGTTACCCGTCTATAGGGTCCCCTGTCCTTCCGCTTCCGGGAGATCTTGTTTATAAAGTCCCCGCCGTCCATTCAGCAGCCAGGATAAGGACTGCAAGCTGCCCCCATCCTGCCTGCTCATTTCCATCCATACGCCTTTCACAGCCTCTTTATCCCATTCAACTCGCTGGGCGGGACCCGTTTATAGAGCCCCCAGCGACAGCATTCACGCACATACGCTCAGTAGGGAGAAACCCGTTTATAGGGCCCCCAATCCACTCACTTTGGCCTTTCGATGTTAGGTGTGTGCCGTGTACGAGTAGAAGTGTATTTGTTTGTGTATTGTGTGGAAAGTGTTTGAGTAGTTGTTGGCATCAACAGTTACTACTATACCTGCTTCATCCGCCAGTCAGTGCTTCCTATTTGCCGTCTCCGTTAAAGCATTGCTGCTCTGAGCATTGATGCGACAAAGACGCCCGGGAGCGGGACATGGACCCTGGAAGATGACATTTGCCCAAGGGGGCTCCCTGGGCCAACTCCCACTACTACTACTACTACTACTACTACTACTACTACTACTACTACTACTTCTCCTTCTTTCTTTCATACACACTCGTTGCTTCTCTTTCTCTCTTTCTTGTTTATTTATGAGACGCCTCATCATGCTTAGTCTCTTCTTTCGAACCTTACTTACAGAACCACGCTATATATATATATATATATATATATATAGCGTGAGGGAGCGTCCCCTTCAAGAGGGTGCTATATATATATATACACACGGACATACATATATATATATATATATATATATATATATATATATATGTAAGATAAGGAATCGATTCCATTCAGCAATGTGATTAGATTCGTCCAAAAATAAGAGTTTTATTATTAGTACATATATACAATTTTACAAGGAGCACCTGTTAACTAACCTAAAAATAAGAGAATCAATAATCAAGCCTATTGCTTAATGGATCTCTCAACAATCACAAGGTTAACAATAATTCACAGTTTCAGAATTGTTATAAACAATTCTGATAACTTTAATTAATTCACTTATCTTAGATTAACTTAGCTTACCAATATTTTGTATAGAGTTCTATCTTATAGAGTCAACGCTCCATCTTCTATCTGTCTCTCTCTCTTCTAAAGCTCGTGTCGTCTACCTACAGTGACCGACACGAGACGGTTTCTTACCAGCAGTATTGAGTATGTGCACGAAGCTTACATATATACTCACACGCACGCATACACCGACAGATCCATGTTGTATGTATATATAGTAAAGTTTCAAGTAGAGTATCCATACGAAATCAGCGAGCATCGGTAAGAGGGTACAATAGAGAAACCTCATTAGAGTCAAAGAGAAAGACTACCTGCTCTGTATTTACCTTTAACGCTCTAGTATATATGAATACTTTCCTTATAACTTTACTGTATACATAATTTTAAAAATAATTATGAAAAAGAAATGCACTCACCCTGTAACTCCTCAAGAGAAATCACTATTTCCATAAAAAACGGTAAATTTTGCCACCCACGATTTAAAATAAAATCTACCGCTGCTTCATGAGCGGGTCTAGATTTTTTTATTATACTGTCATATAATTGTTTGATTTTACGTGGCCCGCAAAAACTTAAAAAAAAATGTATCTCCCGTTTAAGGTGGACACACACCGTTTGTTTTACGCGACGTCGCCATGCATCGTTACACCTTGTAGCGAGACGACGATCTTCGTAGCTTAACCGTGCTGCTACAGCAACGACTACCTCGCGTAAACTTTTTTCTTCCGCGTTGTACATCATGTTGATTACGACTAACGAAAGCTATTTGGGTAACTGCTTTTATATACCCAACAACCCTAGAAAAATTTACACTAACAAATAAACCCATTTATTCTTTCATCTTATAATTTTCCTTATCAACTTGTCAAATTTTTCAATATTTAATTACTTTTCAAAGAACACTTTTCTAAATTATTTATAGCTGTGTGAAATTTGTAGATTTGACCGTAATAGAATTCAAAATATAACCACGATAAGAGCACGTGTTTGTGTGTATGCATTTTCGTTTTCTGTTTATGTTTCCTTTAATATATTACACCGATTCTAAAAAGGAATCATTCATTGACATTTGATTTTTGTTTCTTATTTTCTTAGTATACACCCTCAACGTTTTTCATATTATTTTTCATTTTACGATGTGATTATTTTTTATTTTTATGGTATGTGACATTAACACCTTCAAGAGTGTGCTTAAGTAATATATACATCTAAACGTTAAGTTACTCACAAATTTAGTGCATTTTGTTGATATTAATGCAGTATTGAGATTTTACGATCGAAGTAATGAATTTCTCGTTGACATATAACCACCCATGCTTTTAATTTTTCTCTATATAGCGTTTTTAGTACGTCTTAATGCTGTAGGTCATTACACACTCATATATAGAATTTCAAAAACATGCATTCTCATAAGTATATGTATAAAAAAGACTGCTTTATTTAAAACAATTATAAAAGAGAGAAAATTTGAAAAGGGTCTTAGCAATCATAAAACAATAAAAGTCCAGTTGTATGTGGTGCAAAGGATATTTACGACTGGGCGTGAAAGAAGAAACTTATCTTACGCAGTTTACGACTCGGTAAAGTATATTTACTATGCGTATGATACACTTCAAGTGAAAACTAAACATGTGCTGCTCAAACAATAATCGAATTTCATTTCTTAGATAATTTTAATACTAAAACATCTTTGTTTTTTACCAGAACTCTCAAGAATTTTCGAAATAAGAAGGTTTGATTAGAAAATAAAATAAGGAGATATTTAGTTTTAAAAATGAGTCCACCAGAAGAACATATTACTGCTGCTGCATCTCCAGCAGAAGAGGAGGAGGCTGTTGCATGCCTCCCATCTACGAGTGGTTGTATACCCACAGGCCCGCAGGAGGTGTATTGGCGGAACCTTATCACCGCACAATCAGCGAGGGCTTATCCATTTCACCGTTGTGAAATGATAAGTACCCGACAAAATTTCATAGTGGAAATTTTGATGTGTCCAGAGTATTTTCGAGTGTACAGTATTCAGGAGATTGCGCTGGAAGCTATAAATATCAATCGTGAAAAGATCGATTGGTTTCCAAGGAACACTTGGATTTGGCCCCAAAATCAGCAGCCACGGTATGCTATTTGCTATTTTAAAAACGATTGTTGGGCGGTCCTTTACGCAAATGGTCTCCGGGCTGAGGAGCGTAAAAAGGGAGAGCGCTTCTTCTACAGATGAAAAAAGTGCAGTGCTGTATTAACAAAATTTTTGTATAAAGTGTGTGCAGTTTAAAAATGCTTGACGACAATGATTTGTGCAAATCAGATCTAAATATTGAAATATTAGAAATTAGTGAAACGAGTGCATTTTAAAGAAGGAGAACAGTGTATACGTATAATGTATGTGTGGGACTATGCCAGTCGCGTAGCATGGCGTGGAGAATAAGTGGCGCGTGATAAAGAGAGATTTAGAATGAGAGTGAAAGAATGAAAAATATTATACAACCTATACTTGTTAAAAATTAATGATTGTTCAATCAATAGAAAGTAAATTTTTCTGTACTTTTACATTTTTATAAATAAATTATTCTAAAATATTCTAAATAATTATTTCTATTAATTACAGTATATAATCACCCATCATTACATATATATATATATATATAAATGGTCTTTTCCAGGACCACCATTTTATCATGTACACACACACACACACACACACACACACACACACACACCCACACCCACGCAAACGCACACGCACACGCACACGCATACACACACACCCACACCTACACCAACGCACACGCACACGCACACGCACGCTTGCACGCACACACGCACACACACAGACACACACACATATAAATATATATATATATATATATACATATTTTATAATTTTATATAATCACTATCATTCCATAAAAGTCGTCATTTTTATTTCGACCTGCGGTAAGTGCCATCGTGCTTTGTCTCTCTCTCCATATATATATATATATATACTCTTTCTCTCTCTCTCTCTCTTTCTCTCTCCTCTCTCGCTCTCTGCGTAAGTAGCGACACACACGCTTTTTTCTGCTCTTGCTTTTTTTCCTCTTAATAACTTTTTATCACTCTGCTGAGTGAAAATTTTTTTCAGAAAGTCGACCCATAGGAGTCCTGAAGCCTTGGCTATATTTTTCTTGCAAATTGCAACTGCATTTCTTGGACTTTGGGCGATCTTTCTGATTCTGAAGCATAGATAGTTACACTACTATTTTTATTTGCTGCTGTTGCTGTTCAATCTTTTTTATTGGGATTTGCTGCTTGGCTTGGTGCTCTGTGGAGTGTGATTAGTGTCTCTGTGTGGGCATAGTGTTTCAATTGCATTAAATGCAATTGTTTGTGTTTATTGCATCCTAACCTACAAATTACTTGGTGCCGGTTTGCTTCGTTGAATACATGCACAATTTTGATACCAGTGGCTCCATCTCTTGGTTGCCTTGAGTATTAAATTTGTAACTTGATTGGTAAATGACTGTGGAGTCTCATATTTAAGGTGCTTTTCCACTTGTCATTATTATAAGTTATTTACTACGTGTAATTCAGATATGTATTATTATGCTGTTTCTCCACCTTCTGGAAATTATTCACTAAGTTATTGACGGACCAACAACTTCATAGTATACATGTTATGCTGCTACTCCACTAGCATATTTAATACTACACCACTGCTGTTTCTTTGAGTGCTACAATTTTGTTTTACTGGATTTCTTTAATTTTGTTAATCATTCTATTTATTTAAATGGATATGCAGCAATTTAATGATATTCTTACTACGATACTTGAGAAGATGAGTAAGCTGGATAAATTGGACTTAATGGAATCCTCTGTTTCTAAGGTGAGCAGTCTGCTTACTGTGCTAGCTAATAAATTTTCTGTACTTGAGTCAAGAGTTAGTGCACTTTCTACTGCATTTGACAAACGAATTACTGAGAATGAAGCCAAACTTGACCAGGTCTGTCGCGAACAAGAAGAGCTGAAGGCGAGAGTTGAGAGTGTGCTTGCTACTACTACCAATACAACAATATCTGGTACGGACTCTGCTATTAATATGGATCATCTTAGAACTCTATCACAGCGATGTGATGCTTTGAAAGCACAGCAACTTCATATTGAAAGAGCTTCTGACTTGGTACTGGGTGGTCTTGTGCCATCGAAATTTTCTAATCTTAAGGCAGGTGTATCTGCTGTCTTTTCTACTTTGGATGCTAGTTTCTCAATTGAGGATATAGAATCTGTTCGGCCACTAAGACGTTCGGTTTCTGACTCTTTCACCTCGACTTCTTCTACTACTGCTGTTATTCATGCTGGTACATCATCTGAAGTGATGCCCCCATCTACACGGCAGCGTGATCGCCGCTTCTCAACTGTGCCACTGCTTGTAACAATAAAAAGTCCTGCACTTGCACGTGGGATCATAGCTGCTAAGATTAAGACTAGGAGACTTCATACTTCTCAGATTGGTGAGAATCTTCTTTCTGGAGCTAAATGCGTCACTGCTCATTCGCCTTCGTTAATCAACATCAACGAATTCCTTCCTCCCTCACTGCATCAGCTAAAGATGAAAGTGCTTACAAAATCGAGAGACAAGAAACTAAATTTTCTTTCATTCGTGAAAAATGGAAGAATTTTTGTGAGAAGGAAGAATGAGGATGCTTCTACCCAAGTTGCTTCTGTTGAGGACCTGGATGCTTTTTTAGCCAAGGCGAAGCTGGTCAGTGTCAGTCCAGCACCGTAGCTTCTAGTACTGGGGTAAGTCCACTCTCTCCTCCACTCCTCTCTAATACACCACTCTCTACTAATAATTCTGTTTCATCACTCATTAATAATCATTTCATTGCAAAGGATGGTCTCAGAGTTTGTCATTTCAATGCTAACTCTATTAGAGCACACATTGAGATGATAAGACTCTTTCTGGCTTCTCGCCCCTACTTCCATGTTATAGCTGTAACTGAGACCAAGCTGAGCCAGATTGTTGGTGACTCTCTGATAGATCTTGATGACTACGTGCTTCACAGGCAGGATCGTAACACTAGAGGCGGTGGTGTATCTTTATATATTCACAACTCTATTACTTCGCGGCGCCTTTGTTCTTCTTCTGGTAAATGGAGTGGTAAGCCTGGTCTTCCTGAATATTTATTTTCTGAAGTCAATTTTCTGGACTTGGCTTCACCTATTTTTGTTGGTGTAGTCTACAGGCCACTACATGCTCCCTTCTTGGCTAACACAGATTTCATACCTGATTTAATATCGTATATGCATAATTATAGTTCGAAGATCATCCTTGGTGATTTTAATACTAACTTGTGCGTTGATTCTGATGACTCTAAGTTTCTTAGAGGTGTGATTACTGAGAATGCACTTTTCTTGGTTCTTTATGGCACAACTCATCATACTTATTCTTCTGACACCTGGCTTGATTTGTGTCTTGTCGATGCCAACGACATTGTACTCGACTTTTGGAATACTGATATTTCATTCATTGACGGCCACGATTTCATAGCTGCGACTGTTAAGTACTCTCTTTCTAAACCTATGCTTAAAGACTTTACCTTTCTGGGTTATAAGTCTGTTGATGATGTTGCACTCCTTCAGTATTTTCGCTCTTTAAGGTGCGCTACATATGATGGTGATTCCTCTCTTACTGCTCGCCTTGAATTTCTTTACAACCATCTCAATGAGGCAATTGCACAATTCGTGCCTGTCAGGAAGGTCAGGCAGGGTGAGGCTCATCGTCCGTGGATCACCCCTGAACATCGTCGCTTGATCAATGATAGAGATCGACTTTATAGCCACTACAAACGTACTCGACTGTATACTGACTTATTATGCTATAGGACTGCTCGGGACAAGGCACATGAGTGCATTGAATCAGCTAAGCTGTTATATTACTATGACAGACTATCGGGTGTTACGGACTCGCGACAGATCTGGAGGGAGCTCAGGAACCTTGGTATATATTCTACTGATAATAACTCGCGACACTCATTTTCTATAAATGAGCTTAATCGATACTTTGGTGGGATTGCGTTTGATCCACTTGCCCCTTCTGTTTCTGAGTATGTGAATACTGTTAATGTAGATGAGCCTTATAAGCCTTTATTCAGGTTTAATGAGGTTACTTTGGAGGAGGTCAAGATGGCGATATGTCATTCTACTTCTCAGGCTAGGGGGTTTGATGCGGTCCCTCAGTCTATTGTTCATGGGGCTCTTCCAGTTATTGGGCCCTTGCTATGTCGTATTTTTAATGATTCGTTTCGTGAGTGTGTGTTTCCCTCACGTTGGAAGATCTCGTTGATTATCACAATCAACAAGGTCTCTTCTCCGTGCACTATGGGTGATATACGACCTATCTCCTTGTTGCAATTCATGTCCAAGGTTCTTGAGCGTCTTGTCCATCAACAACTTTTTTGCTACTTGACCACCAGGCATCTGTTGGATTCTCATCAGACTGGGTTTAGAACTGGGCATAGTACCCAAACAGCTTTGCTCAAATTGACGGAGGATATTAGACTCAACATGGACAGACGTTATGTAACTATGCTTTTATTATTTGATTTTAGCAAGGCATTTGACACAGTGTGCCATGTCACTCTGCTTCGGAAACTAATTTCTCTCAATGTTTCGCACACTGTTGTCAGGTGGTTTGCCTCTTACTTATCTGATAGACGGCAGTCTGTTGTTGACTCTGATGGTGATGCGTCTGACTTTGTCACTTCAAATACGGGAGTACCCCAAGGTTCTGTACTTGGACCGCTTCTATTCCTCATTTATATTAATGACGTCGCTGCCAACTTTCACTCAGATGTGCAACATTTATTATATGCCGACAACTTGCAAGTCTATGTGCATTTTCCGATTTCTGAACTTAGCACTTATACAAATCTTATGAGTGATCATGCTATTCTCATTTCAAATTGGGCCACCAGTAACCATCTGAAATTGAATGTTGATAAAACAAAGGCAATAATTATTGGCTCTTATTTCTATATTAATATGCTGTCCTCATCACCTGTAACTGGCGTACCGTTGAACGGTGCTATTATTAAATTTGAGTCCTCCGTTCGTAGCTTGGGTGTTTGGTTGGACAGTAAGCTTAACTGGAGAGAGCACGTTACACAAGTGTGTAATAGGTCATTTTCTCTGCTTTACAGACTAAACTTCTTTAGAAAGAGCACTACCTTTGCTCTTCGTGTACATCTTGTAAAAGCACTGCTGTTTCCACTCCTGGATTACTGTTGTCTGGTTTACTGTGACCTCTTAGCAGAGCTTGATCTTAGGCTTCAGAGAGTCATCAACTCTGGTATACGTTACATCTTCGGTGTAGGTAGGCGTGAGCACATCTCTGCTTATAGGTTCTCATTAGGGTGATTATCCACTGCGGGTAGAAGAAACTATTTTTCTTCTACATTTCTGTATAAGATGTTCTTATCTTGTACTCCATCCTATTTGTATTCTATGTATCAGTGGAGCCGGCCGGTAAGGTCCTTGAGGGGTGATGTGAAACCTTTGATCATTCCTTTCTCATCTACTGAGTATCGCCTACGATCGTTCTTGGTCACCTCCTCGCGGCTATGGAATGATCTTCCTGCGACTTTACGCAACTCATCCTCGCTCATGACATTTAAGACATCCTCATTTGCACATTACCTTGCCTTGGAGAGTGGACCTCTGCTACGTGCTAATTTATAATACTGTTTATATTGTATTTTTTATTACTGTAGAGTTTTTTTTTTTGTTTGCTTTTTTTACTGCTTATCATTGTTATAATGCCTATTTATTCTAATGTATTACTGTAATTTGATTGTACAACATAATGTACATATAATAAATGTAATCTAATCTAATCTAATCTCTCTCATGTTTCACGATCTATCATGGGTTATTGGGTTAAAAATCACGGGACCTACGATGGGGAGGATGACGTCATCTGTCTCCTCATCGTAGGTCCTATACTACTATTATAATTTCTAGAATTCTTGATATTAATAGATTATTAATTTAAAAAATCAAATGTCTTTTCATTGATGACAAGTAACCTTTCCAATATAGATAAAATAATACTTTAAATATATATATTAAAAAAATAATTATTTTAAAGCTATAATATTTTTAATAAAAGAAACATATTAATTTTTGAAATACATCAAATTACCTCATTTGAAAAATTGAGGACCTGGAAACAAAAAGGGCGCATAGCTTGAATCCGCGGGATAACTATTGTCCATACCTCATTATTTTTATCTGGTCCAAACATTATTTTGATAGGTATGTATTTGTAGAGAATGATTTAACGCAACTTTTTTGTATTATAAGTATACTTCTATCTTTTTTAGTTTTAATATTATTTAAGAAAAATGTCGTTTTTCGCAAGAAAAGAATTTAATGCATTTTTCACTTCAACTCGCTGTAGTATTGTTAATTAACAATATTTTTTTTTCAAACTTTTACACAGTATTTGTCAACATATTTGACAAGATTTTAAACATGTTTGAACTTCAAAAATAATTTATAAAAAAAATAGCGAATTTTTAAAATAATTTTAATTAAAATACACATTTATTTTTTCAAAAGCCAAAGTTGTGTTACAAACTTTTGAATTTTCACTTTTAATTGATATCAAACTGATCATGAGGCTTTGCAAAAGTTTCCTGTAAATTTTCAGCTCAATATTTATTACCAATAATGAGTAATGGGAATTAAATTTGGTACGCGGGCGCGTGCGTCGCGCCATGCGGTGGGATAAAGGCTTTAGAACAATAAATAAAAGTTTACACATAATATAAGCATATCTAATAATTTTAATAATCTAATTTTTTTACAAACTTATATTTAATATTCAATACAAACATTTATTTAATATTTTATATATTATAATATATGAAAATAAATGATTATATATTTTTGCACTTTAATATTGAATCCTGTATGTTTTTTTTGTGTTATTAATTTTATTTTTTTGTTTATTTTTAACGCTCTTAAGATTATTTTTATTGTTAACATTATTTTCTTTCTTTTCTCTCATTTTTTTTTTAACTATAGTTTTTTTCTTAACCTTTTCTTTTTTAACTATAGCTTCTTTTTTAACCTTTTCTTTTTTAAGTATAGCTTCTTTCTTAATTTTTTCTTTTTTAAGTACAGCTTCTTTCTTAACCTTTTCTTTCTTAATTAAATGTTCTTTTTTAACAGTTTTTTTTTCTTACTTTTTCAAAATATTCTTGAAAATAGGTTTGATTTTTCGGGTTTAAATATTTTAATAAATTGTTAACACACTGAGAGAATATTGGTATGGCTGCTGTACTCACTAGTACAGCAGAAATCTAAAACTTATGAAATGATTTGTCCTATTATTTGGTGCGGCTGCCGTCTCAAAAAAGTGCAGCATTCGTCTTAGTCTTGCACCGGTGATATCCGAAAAGCGCCTCTGATGGACGAAAAGAGAAGCTCAGCTGATCTATATTAGTCGTTTTGGGACGGCTGGGCCCCCGAATTTTGTAGTGCTTCTGCACGTATGAACGATGCAGCGACTGTATCTAGAGTTTACCGCAGACGTGCCAATATTCTCTCAATGCATCTTTAATTTTTGCCTCAGCAACGCCAGGAATAGGCGGTGAAATCGCATCAATTGCATCAAATATAATTTTTGGTTCTTTTGTAAATAATTTAGAATTACCATAGTATTCCTCATTAACTTGTACTTTTCCATCCGGGTAAATCTTCATTAAAAATGCTTTACTCATTTTTAAATGTTTTACTTCCCCTTTAAATACTTTTTCATAATCTAATAATTCCATTTCGGATTCTTCAACAATGATAAATGGTGGTTCTCTTGCATTTTTGATAAGTTTAATATACTCTTTTTTCGATTCAATTCGTTCCATTATTTTTTTCTTACGCGTGTAGATGCCGAAATTTCTATCGCGTTGGTTAAAAGAGTATCCTCTAACTGGATATAAATACGTCATTTCAACATTCAATTTTGCAGATGAACTTGATAAAAAGCGTAGTACCATGTAGTTAAGATTCTGTCCACCACAAGCATCCGAAAACAAAATAATTTTTTTGTGATGCGTTGGCTCATATTCTTTTTAGATTACATGTAAAATGAAGTTACACATTGTATTACCGCCTTTTTTAGCAACTCCTTCAGGCATGACAAACATGTAGCTTTTATCAGTATTATGAACGTGAACATTAAATACGTAAAGCCACATCAATCGACAAAAAAATTGTTCACTTACGGGTATTTTTGGTAATGGCAAGTTCTGTGCAAAGTCGAATTCAAGGCACAACGTATTTTCTTCAGATAATAATTCTTTTTTCATTTCAAAATACTTTCTTGCTTCCTCTTTATGAATTAAAATATTATTGTTAATGACATTATTATGTTCATGTTGATAACACATATTACAAACATCTGTGCGTGGCATTTGAAAGGTGAAACCCGAAAAGTAATTAAAAAACTTTGTATATGTAGACTCTCCTATTGGAGGCTCATAATCACCAGTGACTGATATGTAATAATCGAGAAATAAATCGTACATAATTTTAATATTCAATGTTGGATTTTCGAAATATTTTAGAGATGTTGATTCGTGTGAATAATGTGACTGTCGATGTGGCAAAGATTCACAATGTAACAAAATTAATTCTTTTACTTGATCATTTAATTTTAAGTTGTTAGTACCAGTTTTTCCTCTTATATCTTCTAAATTTTTTTTTTCTTTTATTTTTATCTGTAGCGTTCGTAATCGCTTACTTCCTATTTGAAATAACTCAAGCAAAAATTTTTGACAAACCTGATATATTGTTTCCTCGGTAGCAAACAAATATATCCATACTAATAATCTATGCGATTGATTATTTTCATTGCGTGTTTTAGGATCTTTAAGTTTTAAAAGATTGCTTAATATTAGATTTTGCTTATCGTATTCACCAATATCCCAAAACTGCTGAAATTTCATTTCTTGAACTTTAACGTTGATCTTGTCACAACATTTATGCAAACAACAATTTGTTACAGGTTGAAAAGATTTTTCTTTATTCATTTTTCCCGAATGCGATTCGTATGCTTTCCCCTGTAAATAAGTTTTGTACGTTTTAAGGAAAGAATAAAATAATATGGTAATTCTATTGAATTTAAATCACTAATAAACTTTATTACGTTCTTTTAGCTAAAAACTGTCAATACCTCATTTTTTAATTTTTTAATTTTATTGCCTTGCCATAAATCTTCATTTCTAATTCGCTTACGACTTTTTAGTAACCTCTCGTTTATCTTTTTTGACTTATTATTATTAAATTAAATAAGACTAAAAAATTTTGCAATTAAAAATGATGCGAGCACCTTCCGAACGACTTATCAAAGTGGTTGTGCAGTCAATTTTGCTTGTTTATATTTCTCAGTGTATTAAAAACAAACGAGCATCGACGAGTTAAGACATCGGAAATGTCAACAAAAACATTGACTGCTAGATTTCGTAAACGTGCAAAAGATTCGGGATAAAACTTATAAAAGTGCTTTCTATGTTTCAAAGAATAATTGAAAATTATATAATAGAGCTTTATATAAGTTAAAATGTGAATGCATTAAATTTTAATACATACGTTTACTACAAACACTTATTTTATCAAAGAAATAGTTATGCTCTTTAGTCATACCTATTTTACTATTATATAAATAAATATATAACGACGTTGTTTTTATATATAATTATAAATAAATTCAAATATAAAAACTATTAGATATGCTTCTGTTATGTGTAAACTTTTATTTATTGCTCTAAAACCTTGATCGCGCCGCATGGCGTGGCGCACGCGCCTGTGTACCAAATTTATTGTCGCACAAAAATTTCCATTACTCATTATTGGTAATAAATATCAAGCTGAAAATTTACAGAAAACTTTTTCAAAGCCTCACGATCAATTTAATATCAATTAAAAGTGAAAATTCAAAAGTTTGTAACACAACTTTGCTTTTGAAAAAATAAATGTGTATTTTGATTAAAATTATTTTAAAAATTCGCCATTTTTTTTGTAAATTATTTTTGAAGTTCAAACATGTTTAAAATCTTGTCAAATATGTTGACAAATACTGTGTAAAAGTTTGAAAGAAAAATATTGTTAATTAACAATACTACAGCGAGTTGAAGTGAAAAATGCATTAAATTCTTTTTTTGCGAAAAACGACATTTTTCTTAAATAATATTAAAACTAAAAAAGATAGAAGTATACTTATAATACAAAAAAGTTGTGTTAAATCATTCTCTACAAATACATACCTATCAAAATAATGTTTGGATCAGATAAAAATAATGAGGTATGGACAATAGTTATCCCGCGGATTCAAGCTATGCGCCCTTTTCGTTTCCAGGCCCTCAATTATCATTACATGATATAAAAATATTTTTTTTAATATCCTCTGAACATAAATTTTATGAAATACAATTTTAAAAAATTATTTATTTGATATTAAATTTTTTTTAATAGTCAATTATAAAGATAGGAAAATATACGAAATATAAATAAATTTTTCTGATTATGTCTATAATTTTGAATTCATATTTATGAACTGTCTAGATAGAAGGAAAATTTCCCCTAAAAAAGTAAACATTTTAAAAGAAAATTTCCTTATTATTTGCAAAACACTTATTATAAATGCGGAAAAAAATAATATTCTGTAATATTACTCTAAAATTTGTATTAAATATGATCATTGAAAGTACAATTATCTCAATATGTTGAATCTGTTTTCAAAGTCTGATTATATTTCACTATAAGATGATATAAAAATTAATTGTCATATTTAACTGTCTTCCTATTCTATTGCTAAATTTCCATAAAAAGAATGTATTAACTTGTAGTATGTACCATGATGATAAATTATTTAAATTTTCAAATTATTTTAATCATTAGTTTTCAAGATATTTAGATTTCTGATTCCAAATAGAAAAATATTAGTAAATAATATTGGAACCCAAACTCCTCAATAACTAATGAATAGATTTATTTAAAAATTTAACTGAATAATCTTCGTGATACATATTATATCTTAATGCATCTCTTTATTCAAAATTTTGAAATACAATGCAAATATATTCAATATTATCGGCGCAAGTGTACTGTCCATTTTACATCTCCTTAAATAATATATACTTATAAAATTAACATAATAGTTTATAAAAACTATTGAAATGATAATCGTATATTTAATATTATTTTAAACTATGAATAAAAAGTTTAAAAAATTATTATTAAGTGATAACTTATAAATAGTTGTATTATTTTATTAAATACATTTCCAATTTGAATAATTATCTTAATGTTAAAACTAAATTTAATTAGCATTCAATTCCACAAGTTATTTAAAAAATTTACAATTATTCAAAGTTATTGAAAATTAATTTATAAAAAGTATTCCCATATCAAAATTTCAAAATTCTATTAATTTAATTTTTTATTCTTTACATTAGAGAATTAGTTTTGATGTTGAAATTTTCTTGTGATATGCAACATATATATATCTTATGGTAAAATATTTTATCACCTTGTATGAAAATCTTTTTTTGAAAGTAGAATAATACTGTGAAAAAATAAACGATTATAATAAATATTGAAAACTGTAAATAACAATAAAAAAGCGTTAGGCTGGAGATAAATAATGATTGTTTATTATCATTTATACATTTTTTGAATGTAGATACTGCAAATATCCGTAAATAACTGCAAATAAATTAAGGAATATAATTATAAGAAATAACTTAGAATAATTTTAATTTTAGTTTTTTTTATAACAAACTTTTTTTAATGAGTAAATATATAAATATATATATATATATATATATATATATATATATATATATATATATATATATATATATATATATATATATATATATATATATATATATAATGATCAAATATGTATAAGTGTGACATTTCATACCAATTGGAAGAGCAGAAAAATAAAAATCGCTAAAACTCGGAGAACATATTCTGTTGGTTACCCAAAACGTGTAAGAAAATTTTCAAGGATTTAGATTGGAAGGATCAGGAGCCATAGATCCTTGAAATTTGGAAATTTTTCAAAATTTTTGGAAAAGTACCAATTTTATGATTTTTTTTCTGAAAATCCTGATGTTTCAGAGAGAAGTCTGATTCCTCGATGTAAACCTTCTTTGATTTTGCGCACGTTGATTGAACGGCTGTTGTTTGTTTTCGAAGTAGAACCTATTGTGATTCCTTGTTTGGCTCGGCTGGTTTCTGTTGCCAGCAGTTGTGTGAGCTGCTTTCCTTGTCTGCTGGCTTTGATAGTTTAAATTTTCATTTTGATTTTGAAGAAGCCTTTTTGCAGTTTGAATTTTCAAATCGTCTCCCATTTTGCTTAAGCTTTTTGCTTCCTTGATCCTTGAGGCTAAATCTTTTTCAAACAAGAATTTGTCTGCTTCTGCCTTTTTTAAAATTGACTGACATTTCTTATGCACCATTGGCAACATAGACGCCTATCGCGATTGCGCCTATTCAAAAGCTAAATGGTTAATTAGTTTTGCTGAATCGTTTATTTTTTCCACAAAATCAAGAATACCAAGGCCATTCTTCTTCTTCTGCGATGTCTTTCATCGCCGAGCCTAAAGCAGCGAGTGCCGATGTAGCAAGCTGTTGTCTTTCAGTGAAATGTTTGTCTGTTTTCACAGATGATTCGAACAGCAAGGCAGAAATTTATGGATTTAACTTAGGAACAGCTAATCCTTCTGATCTAACATATTTTTTAAATAGTTTTTTTTTCATTATCTTTTATGCCATTGCTGAACCAGTGCTTCCATCTTTTTGATATTGATGAATGCAGTTTCACGTTAACTGCTTTTTCTCCTACGGGGTTATCACCTAACGCTTCCAAAATATTCTCATTTAGAGGTTTCTCTTCCTCCTGGGCATTTTCAATTAAATTTTCATCGCCTGAGAGCTCATTTTCCTCTTTTTTAGTAGATGCATTCTCATCATCTGTAATCTCGAGAACGAGGCTGATAAAATATAATTTTAAATTGTCGGTTATCATTCAAATCTTTATTAAACATATTGTGACGTCATATACTAATATAACGCACTTTTATGTATATGGCGCACAGAATCACCATATACAAAATTTCTCACCTTGTTTTATCTTTAACAGAACAGTGAAGACAAAACAAGATGGATTTTATGTAAAAACCCCGAGTTCGTAGCGCTATTCTTCTCGCGCGTGCAAACTCGTTGAGTATATAAATTCTTGAGTATGTGTTCAATTTCGGTTCGGTTGACGAAAGCCAGACCGTACAGTACAGGAACGCCATGTCCTGTAGATTCGGGTCCATCACCTTCGTCTAACCTTTGGTTTTAATTCCTGAAAATAAAGGAGGAAATGAATGGAGCATGAGGATTTGAGGACTTTATCTTTTGCCTCTTGCGTTGAATCATATATTTATTTTTCAACGTTTATAGATAAACACACTTGCAAGAGCGTGCTAACCCCAAGCACAAAGCTTTACAAATTAGCACGCCGATGCAAGGCACGATCACTTGGCACTTAGCCTCTTCATACACACGCGATAAATAATCACTTTAATTGTGAAGGATGTACCACTTCACTTTTATTCCAATTAATAAATCACAAGGATTTAATTTATTTAACAAGATATTATTCAAACTCGAGCAGGTACGGAAATGCGTACTAAGCATTTCTTTCGCTGCCATGAGAGCTTGAATAATAATCAAGAAACACAACGACTCTGTATTTAGAATTAAGAGATCTTTATTAGAGAAAGATTCACACAAGAGTAATGAGTTTCTCTTCTCGCCGAAACTCGATAGCTCGCATTTTAGGCGCTTAATTGCGGCTTTCTCTTCCAAATCGCGGGCATCATCTCCCACCGCTCGCAACACATGCCTTTGTCAACGCTGTAATACATTCATCTTATGAGTTTTATATTAGAAATATACGCGCGTATTACCGAGCGCGCTTACATGTGTTGAGAATCGGGGCGTATACCTGCGCGTTTATGTAAGCGCGCTCGGTAATTTCTATATCCCTACCCTCGCTCACTCGTAGCAATGCTTTTGCCGGTTTAAAATCTAATTGTTATATCACAATGCCCCCCTGAAATAAAGTGGTTTTGATTTTATTTAAAAAATGCACTTTATTTCATAAATCAAATGAATTATGTTTTTTAATCAATAAAAAGCATTGCTACGAATGATCGTGCGTACTTCTACTGATATCTTATTATATTATCTTATTTTCTACTTATTTAAGCTTACAATAATTTAGTTTCTTAAATCTAAATAATTTACACAATTTCTTTCTCTATTTGCGCGAGTTTGTGTGGGCTATACATGCCCCCCAAATAAAGTGTTTCGCACGTTTGAATCAAACGTTTTCATATTTAAATATTTATGTTTAAGTTATTCTTTTTAATTTTGACTAGTATTATGCTTTTGAGAGAAAACACGTGCGAAAAACTTTATTTTCTTAACGCACACAGACAAACGAACGAACTAATCAATTTACTTTTAATAGCTTTCTTTTTCTTTTTAATTTTAACGTTAATTAGATTTTGATTTTTATAATATTTTTCTCATTTTAAATTTTTATTTAGTTTATTTTTTTTTACCTTTTTATATATCGCTGCCTTTTGCGTAACCAGATATCAAAGTTAGGCTCTGGATCTGCTAAATCTTCTGAGTTTGATGCAACTCCCATTCGTTGTAGCCGTTGGTTGTAAAGTGTGTCGTCCTGGCAATGTATTATTTTAATCTTCTCTTTTCTATTGTAACTCATTAAGTATACTTCTTGGTTTATTTCTAATGGTGGTATTGTTATTAATTCTTCTGTGTTGTACGTGTCTTCTATTTTTCTTTTCTTTTCTGCTGTGTTTGAGCCTATTGTTTCTGTTGCTGTGCTTGCTGTTTTATTTCTGTTTCTTGCTTGTGTTCGTTGTCCTGTTGCTGCTACCTCAAAATTACTCGCTGGGGTAAAACCATGTGATGATCTACTTAACTTATCTTCATAGTTTATACTCCTATTCAGCGACTCATCCCATACAATTTTTAAGTTTTTCATTCCTAACAGGTCTTCGTTTACCTGCGTCTCTACGTGTCTACAATTCACGTATAGATCCGGGCTCGTTGCTGTATGCCGGAACTTGTTCGGATGGATCATGAAATTTATTTTCCTCTTGTACGGGTATGGATTTACTCTGTACATTTTTTTTTCTTATTTTGCTAATTACTTATATCTACACAAACTTATTGTACTATTTACACTATCTGTATAACTTATATCTAGATGCACTTATAGCTTTTCTTTCTTTTGTACTTTGGTTTTAATTTTATTTTTAATTTGATTATGATACGATGAGATTTTGACTGGTATTTCTTAGAATTTAAGGTAGATGTTGTTAGTCCAACTGCTAGCTTGTGTCTAATCATGACCTTTGTTATGATTTATTATATTACCTATTGATTTCTATATGATACTTATTTATTTTATGTGTACGTTTAGTTTCGTATTAAGTGTTTGTGTACCTATTTGAATTTTAGTTTGTGAAAAACGGTTTGAGGTTATTTAAATGAAATTTTCCTCTCTCCTCGTTTTTCTCGTTTATAAGCAAGTATGTGTCTGTTGCTATTTTATCTTTTACTATAAATGGACCTTCGTATACATGAAAAAATTTTGCTATTTTATTGTTTTCTGTGTTTGATACATTTATTGCTTTTATTAAGACTTTGTCGTCAATTTTAAATTCATAATGATTTTTTCTCATATTTTGTACATTTGCACGTTTTTTTCTATCTTTGTGCATGTTTTCTTTAGCTAAATATATTTTTCTGTCATAATCTACATCATTCTCTTTTATGTTGAAGTACGTGTGCCAGAATCTGTCTGGTTTTTTATTAAAATGTAATTCTAATGGTGTAAATTTCGTGGTTTCATGATGTACAGAATTCATGATTTCTTCTATTATTGGTACATATGATGCCCATTTTTTGTGATTGTCTGTTAAGAAAGTTCTAAAAAACCTCGCTAATTCTCTGTGAATTCGCTCGACTATATTACTTTGCGGGTGACGTATAGATGAAAACAACATCTTAATGTTTTCATCTTTTAACATTTTTTTCCACTTTTTTCCTGTAAATTGAGTTCCATGGTCTGTTATTATTGCTTCTGGTTTTCCATATTTGGGTATATAATCTGTTAGCAATTTTTTAATTACTGTTATAGTGTTTGCCTTCTTTATGGGGTACATAACTACATACTTAGAGAAAGTATCTATTGTAGTTAATATATGTTTAACACCACTTGTAGATGTAGGCAATGGTCCAAAAAAATCTATTGACAACATTTGATTTTTATTATTGACCAAAATTGGTTCTACCTTTGATTGGTATTTTACGGTTAACCATTATGTTTTTTGACATGTTTCACATGTTTTAATTATTAAATATGTTTTCTTCTTTAAATTAGGAGCTTGAAAACTTTCTGTTAATATTTTAAGAGTTTTCTTTGGACCTATATGTCCATATATTGTATGTGTATTTATTACCATGTCTTGCATTAATGCTTGAGGTAATATTATTTTATTTCCATTTATATACTTTTTCATGAGTATATCATTTGATAATTCATAAGTCTTTTTTATATTGTTATTATTTTGCATTTTGTTTCGTATTTTTGTACAATATGCATCATTTCGTTGAAAATCTTTTAATTTCTTTAATTTTTGCTTCAAATCATTTTTAACATTTAATTTCTTTATTATTGCAGCAATTACTATCTCATCTTTTTTGTTTGTGATTTCTGGTAAGTTCTGACGACTTAAGAAATCAGCTGCATTATTTTTATTCCCTGGTATATGTTCAGGGTGTATATTGTAGTCTTGGAAGGCCAGACTCCATCTTTTTAGTCTTTCATTGCTGAACTTGCATTTATTTAAAAAAGTTATAGCCTGATGGTCTATTTTTACAATTATATTTTTAGCGCCTTTTAAATAGGTGTCTAATTTTTGTAAAGACCATACTATAGCTAGTAGCTCTTTCTCTGTTGTGAAATAATTAATTTCACTACTTTTTAGCGTTCTGCTAATAAAATATATAATATTTTCATGATTATTGTCATCTAATTGTGACAGTATTGCTGCAATTGCATAATCACTCGCATCAGTAGTTAATATAAATGGCTTTGTTGTATCAACGAATTTTAAAATGATATTTTCGTTAAACAAGCCTTTTATTTTTTCGAAAGCTTTTTGCTGTCTATCTGTCCATATATATGGGACATTCTTTCGCAATAAGGATATTAATGGTAATATCTCATTTGCATATCCTTTTGCGAATTTTGTATAGAAGTTTACAAAGCCTAAAAAAGCTTGTAATTGCTTCTGATTTTTTGGTATTGAGAATTCTTTAATAGGTCTTATTTTGTCAGGATCTGGCGCGATGCCATCAGCTGAAATAAAATGACCTAAGAATTCTATTTTATTTTTACAAAAGTTGGACTTTTGAAAATTAAATTTTATATTATGTTTTGCAGCTTTTTTGAATAATTCTTCTAGATGAGACACATGTTCATCAAATGTTGCTGATCTAATATGTAGATCATCTACAAATGCTGATAGGAAATCTTGCATATCATTTATTATTTCACCAAGACCCCTTAGTAATGCTGCACTGCTAGTCTTAATTCCGAAAGCAGCTACGTTGAATCCATAGACTTTATTGTCTATTTTAAATGCAGTATATTTCTTACTGTTCTCAGTCAATTCGACTTGCCAATAACTGCTAGTTAAGTCTAAATTTGACATAAATTTCATTTTCTTACATCGTAGAAATATTTCTTCTATCGATGGCGGTGCTTCATAATCATCGACGATTTTTTTGTTCAGCTTTCTAGCATCCAAACATAATCTTACAGATCCATCTTTCTTTATTACTGTTACAATGGAATTAATGTATGGGCTATTTGATTTTCTAATAATTTCTAAGTTTAGCATTTTTTCTATCTCATCTAATACCTTTTGACGGTGATGTATCGGTATAGGATATGGCTTTGAGTAAAATGGTGCATCATCTGTTGTTTTAATTTCGTACTTATATGATAACAAACGTCCCGGTGCATTACTAAATACTGATTTATATTTCGAGATCAGATTTATTAACTGAATCTCTTGTTGAAGTGTTATATTTTCATCTTGTTTTATTTTTTCACGAATCTCATCTTCTGTGAGAGTGTGAGTTGAAAAATGATTTTCTATGTGAGAGAAATTTATAATTTCTTCTTTATTTTCGATAACACATGTCTTCAAGTCAATCAGGCTCTCGTGTGTTTCGATTATTTGAATGTGAGCGTACTCACTGAGCTTTTGCTCATTATATTTTATATTAACATATTCATCGTTAATAGATAATAGTATTTCTTTGTGCAACGTGTTTATGATCATATGTACTAACTTCTGTGTGTCATATCCTAAGATACAATCTCTTATCAAATTTGGTAT
Source organism: Anastatus disparis (assembly GCA_017163975.1). Classification (NCBI taxonomy): domain Eukaryota; kingdom Metazoa; phylum Arthropoda; class Insecta; order Hymenoptera; family Eupelmidae; genus Anastatus; species Anastatus disparis. The sequence continues at coordinate 1,749,971 of JAFFSR010000034.1, read as the reverse complement.
TATTAGATATATTAAATTTATTTTTTGCCCATTAAAATCTGTCTTAATTAATATTTGCTGTTTTATTCTTCTTGATTTTGAGCTTGTTGCTGTTTTAATATATTTGCCTGTTATTGGTAATCTTGGGCATGCTTCTAAATGATGTAAATTCTCATAAAAGAATTTTTCTGAAATACAAGTGACTTCACTTCCAGTGTCAACTAGTGCTTGTGTAACTTTCCCTTGTAGCTTTATTTTGATTTCCGGACATGTTGTTATTTGTTGATTTATTGTTGTTTCATCTTCTTGTTCTATAGTGCTTATTTTACATTCTGATGGTATTGGGGTATTGTTGTCTGTTGTATCTGTTACCCCTTCGCTCTTTTTCTCAGGTACAACTTCTTTTAGTTTTCCTGCTTTTTTCTCATTGTGATATTCGGTATTTCATCCATTTCTCTACTTGCTTCTTTTATTTTATCTTGGTTTACTGGTTGTTTATGTATTTCTCGTTGTATATTTCTGTTTCTATTAGATTTTTCAATTATTCTAGCGCTGTTTATTTGTTCGTTTCTATTATATGGTTTCCTGTATTCTTGTTTTTGATTATTGTATGTGTGACTATTTTCATTTCTGTTTATATTTTCTCTTCTAGTATTGTATATGTCTGTTTCTTGGTGCTGTTGTTTTTTCTGATTTAAATATTGATTCTGTTGTTTTTGATGGTTTACATCTTGGTTCTGTCTATTTGATTCTTGATATTGTTGCTTACATGGGTTTTGAGGGCTTTTTTGTTTATATGTGTTTCTATCTTGTTTGTTATCATCTCTATCATAATCTGCGAGTATTTCAAATAGTGTGTTTTTATTTTTCATGTGTGAACACTTCATAGCCTGTTTGATATTTCTATCAAAATACTTACTTATTTTAATTGTCAATTCCTCTTCTGAGTAATTCAATTGCAGTTTCTTTGCGAAGCCCAGTATCTGTGTGGCATATGTTACTCTACTCATTTTGCTATTTTCATAATACTGGCCATATTCTACTTTTCTTTGTGTTGACCTTTGAATTTCCTCGTTCCAGTAACGTTCTAAGAATATATTTTTAAATTGATCAAATGTCTTTACATTATCTTGGTAAATATACCACCATGCGTTCGCTTCCTTTTGTAACACATTTTGCAATAACTGTAACGTTTCTTTTTCCGTTAAACCTTTCAAGTCTATGTATTGTGTTAATTCGTTCAAAAATTTCATAGGACGCTCATCACTTATCCCTTCATATTTGGGCATTGGTATTTTTATCTTTGTGTTAGGAATTTCCGTTGTTTGCGTGCGTGTGCTGTTTCTATTCACTATTGCTTTAAGTTCTTCAATTCTTTCCTCTTGCTCTTGTGTAGTCTCATTTATTTTTTGTGTTAAATTATCCTGTATTTCATCTATTAATCTTTTATTTTCATGTCTTAATCTTTCATTTTCTTGTTTTAGTTCTTCTTTTTCCCTCATATATTCTTGTTTTTGGTTTATTTGCTCTTCTTTGTGCCGTTCTAAGCGGTTCTCAAGATTTTTGTTTTCTTTTCTTACTTCTTTTAGAGCATCAGTTAATACTTCGAGCTGATCTTTTATCAACATATCCTTTATAGTATCCTTATCTAAGTTTACATTTACTATTCTCTCCCAATCACCTGAGCTATTTAACGAATTTTCAAGGCTGTCATTTTGTGTGGACAGTATTTTAAGCTCTAGTGTAACTGCCTGCATCCATTCAACTAAATTAATATTCAATTTCTTTTTTGTTTCTTCTTTTTCTTGTTAAAAAAAATATTAAGAAGTTTATAATTCTTAATTGATAATTAAAAGTTCTAATATAAATTGAAAACTCTTTTCTTTAAGTATAAAATCTTTTAATCTTTAATATTTAAAATTTGTTTTGTCTTTCTACTTTATTTATTTAATTGTTTGTTAATTATCGGTTTGTTAATTTTCTATATGTCTGTGGCGTTAATTTACGATTATTCGTTTTAAATGTTAAACATTCAACGTTTAATCTATTTGTTTATTATGTTTAAATAACCATTTATCAGAATTAAATTTAATCATTAAACGTTCAATGCTCAATTTATTTCCCAATAAAATTCAAAATGACAAGTTTTTACTTATAGTTATATTATTTAATTAGTTATATTGAATTTATGTTGTTAATTTCTACTTATTGATTGAGTACCACTGCCAAGGCTGAGTGTCATCACTTTTAATTTTAATATTTTATTCTCTTGTCATGTTAAACTTTATTCAAGATAATTTAGGTCCAACATCGATTTACTTTCGTACGTTTGTTTACATTTGCGCTGTGTTTCGTATGTCTCATTTGATGTGCTATGCGAAAGCGATCTAAATGCGAATTCCTTTCTGTACGTTAACTTTCACTTTTCAAATTTTCATGCTTTATTTAACGTACTATCGTATAGCATTTCAAATGGTTTCAGTTTTATTCTTTCGCAATTTTTAGCTTCTCTATTTCTCTTTCTGAATCGCACAAATGCTCTATTAATGTAGGCATGTTGTGATTAAATCTATGAGCAATTAAATTTATTTTTTCAACTAAATTATTTTGTCTTGTTATTATCTTATCTAATTTTTCGTTTATGTATTCTAAATTTGCCTCATTTTTCTTTATTTTTATGTATGCAAAGTTTATATTTTCATTTACCTTCGTTAATATTTCCGCGATTTCGCTCGCTTCTATTATGAAATATTCTTTCTTTGTGTTATCTTTTTGGCTTTTTTCTAATATTCTTTTTGTTTTTTTTATTATTTTTTCTCCTTGTTCGTTTTTGTTATTTTTTGTTTCCTTTGATTTTAAAATAAATTCAGCTACACTTAATTTTACCATTTTATGTGACATTTATGTTTTTAATTTAGTTTTATATTTTAAACGTTTAAATGGCCAAATAGATAATCAGAAAAAAATATTTATTAATATAATAGACAAAAATTGATTTTTCTTTCGTAGATTTTCTTTATAATTATCAATGTTAAGTTATAATTCAAAATTTCGTGAGCGTGCTTTTATATTTCACAAACTACTAATTTGAACTTCGTAATATCGTTATTTGCTAAGACGCTTTACATATGAAAATTTAAATTCTTTTTGTTTATATTTTATCGATATATTTAGCAATCAACTCTCGCGTGAGTGACTTATTATTTTGAACACAAGATGTATTTTCTATTACGTTTAAAAAATTAATTTTTATTTTACATAGTAATCTTCTATCTCTATTCGTAAGTTACGACATACCGAAAAGCGCCAGTTGTTCTATCGATACAATTTGGCTTTTAATAAACAGAAATTTTATTTTTACAATTTCTTAGTCGTGAGTTTAACGTATAGGTTAAGCGTAAGTTGTAACGCATATACAGTTTCGCTTTAATAATTAACATATCATTTTATTTGATAATTTATTTATCTCAGTTGCGTAAGGCACAAATACCGGAGGGCACCAGTTGTGACGTCATATACTAATATAACGCACTTTTATGTATATGGCGCACAGAATCACCATATACAAAATTTCTCACCTTGTTTTATCTTTAACAGAACAGTGAAGACAAAACAAGATGGATTTTATGTAAAAACCCCGAGTTCGTAGCGCTATTCTTTTCGCGCGTGCAAACTCGTTGAGTATATAAATTCTTGAGTATGTGTTAAATTTCGGTTCGGTTGACGAAAGCCAGACCGTACAGTACAGGAACGCCATGTCCTGTAGATTCGGGTCCATCACCTTCGTCTAACCTTTGGTTTTAATTCCTGAAAATAAAGGAGGAAATGAATGAAACATGAGGATTTGAGGACTTTATCTTTTGCCTCTTGCGTTGAATCATATATTTATTTTTCAACGTTTATAGATAAACACACTTGCAAGAGCGTGCTAACCCCAAGCACAAAGCTTTACAAATTAGCACGCCGATGCAAGGCACGATCGCTTGGCACTTAGCCTCTTTATACACACGCGATAAATAATCACTTTAATTGTGAAGGATGTACCACTTCACTTTTATTCCAATTAATAAATCACAAGGATTTAATTTATTTAACAAGATATTATTCAAACTCGAGCAGGTACGGAAATGCGTACTAGGCATTTCTTTCGCTGCCATAAGAGCTTGAATAATAATCAAGAAACACAATGACTCTGTATTTAGAATTAAGAGATCTTTATTAGAGGAAGATTCACACAAGAGTAATGAGTTTCTCTTCTCGCCGAAACTCGATGGCTCGCATTTTAGGCGCTTGATTGCGGCTTTCTCTTCCAAATCGCGGGGATCATCTCCCACCGCTCGCAACACATGCCTTTGTCAACGCTGTAATACATTCATCTTATGAGTTTTATATTAGAAATATACGCGCGTATTACCGTGCGCGCTTACATGTGTTGAGAATCGGGGCGTATACCTGCGCGTTCATGTAAGCGCGCTCGGTAATTTCTATATCCCTACCCTCGCTCACTTGTAGCAATGCTTTTGCCGGTTTAAAATCTAATTGTTATGTCACAATATTCACTGAAAATTTTACGATAGTGAAATTTTAAAATTCCAAAATATGAAGTTTAGCCTGCTGGCGATCTTACATTCATCTATAATGATATGCAAAAATTTAAGTACCATTTCTACATGATTCCTATTCACATGATTACATTCCATAACAAAAAAGTACATCTCGTTACGAGTATGAAAATGCTTTATTTACGAAATAAGAAGTTTAAATTGCTCGAGCAAAAGGCGAGGGTCGTAACGAGTTTCGTAAAAAAGTCTTTTTTTTTTGTAATTCTATACCAATCACGAAATTTTATTAGGAAATTCCTTACATATTCCATAATTTTATCACGTCCTGGTCAAAAAAGGTTAGCTATAAAATATAGCTAAAAAAATAGTTAAATATATAGCTGTATCGAGCTGTATTTACAGCTATATCGATGTGTTTTTTTAGCTGTTTTTTATAGTTAAAAATGTACTTACTTTTATAGTTAATAATTTCGTTATACCGAAAATATTAATAGCTACTTTTTCAACTATATTTTATAGCTATTATTATAGTTAAAAAAACACTTAAATTTTTAGTGTACTAGGTGTTTTTTTAACTATAATAATAGCTATAAAATATAGTTGAAAAAGTAGCTATTAATATTTTCGGTAGCTAACGAAATTATTAACTATAAAATTAAGTACATTTTTAACTATAAAAAACAGCTAAAAAACACATCGATATAGCTGTAAAATGAGCACGATACAGCTATATATTTAACCATTTTTTTTAGCTAAATATTATTAGAGTAGCTTTCAGATATACTTGAGTTTATTTATATTGTCCTTCCCTACCTTCACTGTAAATTGATTAACCTATACATACATTAAATCTAAGTAATAACTCGCAGGGGTCGCTAGAAAACACGTGCGCATTTTTCAGTAACGGTAAGATGGATCGGTCTTATATACAAAGTGTACTCAATTCTCACCACTTGCGAGAGTTGGACACAAATTTCAACGCGTCAAAAACGTTTAGCTAAAAAAATTAGCTAAAAATTAAGCTTAAAATATAGTTGTTTTGACTCGTTGAAATTTGTGTCCAACTCCCGCAAGTGGTGAGAGTTGAATACACTTTGTATATAAGACCGATCCATCTTACCGTTACTAAAAAATGCGCGCGTGTTTTCTAGCGACCCCAGGGACATTATTACTTAGATTTAGTGTATGTTTAGGTTAATCAATTCACAGCGAAGGTAGCGAAGGACAATATAAATAAACTCGAGTATATCTGAAAGCTGCTCTAATAATGTTTAGCTCAAAATAATTGTTAAAAATATAGCTAAAAAACAGCTAAAAATACAGCTGAAATTACAGTTATATTTTCAGCTTTTCTCGGTCAAAAAAAAAATTTTATAAAAACAGCTAAAAATATAAGTAAAATACAGCTACATTTATTTATATTATAGCAATATTTATGTTTTTTCAGCTAAATATCTATGAGTAATAACCAAATTATCAACTAAAACTTTAGTTATATTTTCAACTATAAAGAATATCTAAAAAACCATTTATTTTCAGCTATAAAGTATAGTTAAATATCTAGCTATTAATATATTGTAATAAATACACTAAAAATTTAAGTATTTTTTTTAACTATAATAATAGCTATAAAATATAGTTGAAAAGGTAGTTATTAATATTTTCGGTATAACGAAATTATTAACTATAAAATTAAGTACATTTTTAACTGTAAAAACAGCTAAAAAACACATCGATATAGCTGTAAAAACAGCTCGATATAGTTATATATTTAACTATTTTTTTGCTATATTTTACAGCTAACCTTTTTTGACCGGGTATAAATACACTAAAAAATTAAGTGTTTTTTTTTCAACTATAATAATAGCAAAAAAATGTAGTTGAAAAAGTAGCTATTAATATTTTCGGTATAACGAAATTATTAACTATAAAATTAAGTACATTTTTAACTATAAAAAACAGCTAAAAAAACACATCGATATAGCTGTAAATACAGCTCGATACAGCTATATATTTAACTATTTTTTTAGCTATATTTTATAGCCAACCTTTTTTGACCGGGGTAATTACATATGAGTTACGTAATTTGGTATGAGTTTTGTAGCTCTGTTACGTAATTTCGAAACAGTAAATTTATTTTACGACAGAACGAAATTACGTAATGTCGTATGCATTTGGTAATTTCTTTACGTAATTTATGATGAAAATTACCTATTTTGTGTTAAATTTACATAATTTTCTAATTTTGTGAAATAATTTAAAAATATGAAATCAATGTGGTAATTATTAGTTTTTTCAAATTGGTAATTAATATTATAAATAACGTAACAAGATTACCTAATTAATGGGAAATAACGTAATTTCCTTATGTAATAAAATTACATAATCATTTCTAAATTAGGTAATAGAATTACGAAATCACGTAGCTCATATCGAACTATATCACAGAATTACGAAATCTGTACGAAATTTCTGAATAAAATTTCGTAAAAAGTAGAAAATTACAAAAAAATTATATAATTTATACAAATAAACGTTCAAATTGAATACGTAACACAATATATACAAAATACATAATCATTTTAATTATTCACACGGAAACATTAAATAACGTAACAAAGTTATGTAATCTATACAAAATTACATAACAAAATTATGTAATAGAATAAGAATTGTTACGTAACCAAACATTTAAATTTTCTTCGTAACGAGTTCGTAATTTTGTTGTATAACAAAATCACATAACATGATTTCGTCATCATTTTCAATAGGGAGAAAAATATTATTAAATACTTGATTGACAATTCATTTTTTTTTTGACAATTTTCAAGTTCGTTTTTTGGTTTTATAACTTTTTAATTGTTTCTTTCAAAACATGTTTGTAAAACTTATAAAATAATATATTTTATTCATTTAAAATGAACTTATTTTTTTTTATTTCACATGAACTTTAAAATGAATTTTTGATCATGTAAGTCGGAGCCATCGATAAGGAGTTATGACAGTTTAAAATATATATTTTCATATATAAGTTATTTTTAATATAAAAATTAATCATACATGAAAATATACATTTATATTCAATATGAAAAATGAATCATACATTAAAATATATATTTCAAATTGTCATAACTCCTTATTGGAGGCTTTTTCGTACACAACCAAAAATTTATTTTGAAGTTGATAAAAAATAGAAGAAAATAAGCCCTCGAAAAGCAATTTCTGAAGTGTCAAACAATGAATAATTTCAATTACCATGTAATACATGTAAGAACCAATAGAAAACTTCGAAATTTAGGTCTGCGAAAAATCATGCTAACTCTCCTCTTTATTTACAACAAGAATTATTCTTATGAATTTCTCTCTGAAACATCAGGATTTTCAGAAAAAAAATAATAAAGTTGGTACTTTTCCAGAAATTTTGAAAAATTTCCAAATTTCAAGGATATCTATGGCTCTTGATCCTTCCAATCTAAATTCTTGAAAATTTTTTTACACATTTGAGTAACAAACAGAATATGTTCTCAGAGTTTCAGCGATTTTTATTTTTTTGCTCTTCCAGTTAACCTCATACCTAAATAAATATTGAACGTAAAATTTTTTGCTTTTTTTGATTACGGTATAAAAAATAGAGGTTCATATTTAAAAAAATGAAGTTGACCTTGAAATAACCTTGGAAATGAAGTTCAAGGTCAAATCCAAGGTCACTATCGGATTTCTTGTTCAAAATTACTCAAGGTATGCTTTTGTTTATTTTGTTTTACTATAAAAGTCGCAAAATTTCCAGGGGTTCCCATACTTTTTCCTCACCCCGTATATAAAATTAATTGAAAGGAAGCATTCTCATAAGGAGATGTATGTGACAGTCATCTAAGACAGCATTGTATTTAAAACTATGACAGAAAGTGAATACAAATTAAGTATTAAATAATAATTATTTTATATTTAAAAACTTTATTTGATCAAGCTTGAACGTACAATACGTACGTATATAAATAATTTTAAAAGTATCCATGGTTTTAAAATAATATTGATCGATCACAGCTGCTGCTTTCACATACATAATAATACTTGTGTTCAGTATGTTGTGAATGGGAACAATAGCACATATGTATAATTATAAATATAAAGATATACATAAATAACTGGCAAATTGGAGTCATTCAACATTGCTTGTGTTGGGCATGTTAGATTGATTCTCTGCAATTGTCATAAATATGAATCACCTAATATTGCTTGTGTTCGGCATACTAGGTTGATTCTCTTAATTTTAATAGGTATATTGAGCTCAAAGGGCTTGTGTTCGATCTATTAAGCTGATAATATATATAATTAAATTTTACCAAAATTATCTAATTTCGCTTGTGTTCGGCAAAATTATATAAATTTTATTTATATTTGTTTACTATTCCTTTATAGTTGAAAATACGTTACGAGTGAAGAATTTTACCTAGTGATAAGGACAGTTACAGAGATGGAGATAGATTATGTATGCCCTATTGTACGATAGGTGGCCATAAAAAAATAATAATTCTATGACTGATAAGAAAAAGAGAAAGGACAGAACTAACGATAGCAATGAGACCGAGAAGACGGAGGGGCTATATTACGAGAAAAAAACAGATAAAAATAAGAGCAAAGACAGAACTAAAGACAGAAAAGAGACAAATGGGTATTACAATATGACTGAAAAGGTAGAAATAAAGACAGAGACAAAAACAGAATGAATGAAACGACTAAAGCAAAATTAGCAGGTAAACAAATAATAGTAAAGTTAATAAAAAAGTAAAAAAATAAAATATTTATAAATAAACATTTTGTTGTTTTGCCAATAAAACAAATTGAAAAAAAATTATGACACGAAAATTGACGAGGATGGTCAGATTTTTTATCATGATTATTATAATGAATATTTTGATTTAGACCTATCTGACGAATCGGACAAGGTAATGGATAAGCTCAATTTATTTATGGCAGAAATAGCAAAGAGCAAGAGAGATGAAGAAAAGAAAAGAAGAATAGAGCAGAAAAGAGTTGACGATTTGATGACTTTGATAATAAAAGAAAGAAACGCCACGCAAATCTTCAACAACCAAACTCTGGACATGATAAGGGAGGAATTTAAAAAAAAATAAATGACTTCAAGTAACGAGGCAGAAAGGACAGATAAATCTGATGATAGTAGAATGGCATATAAGGTAAACAATGATTTAGAAAATTATACACTTAACGCAAAAGGTTTTGGGAATTTCACAGTCTTGGATGAATACCTAGGACCGATAAATAAATTGGAAATATCGCGCTTAATACAAATAGAGGTCGATAAAAGACTCAATTAAGAAAACGACAGTATTTTAGACGTTTATAACAGTTGACAAAACCGAAGACAGAAATTATCAAAACCGGACTGACTGGAAAAGACGGACCAGTAAAACACGATTATAAATTAACGACTCAAATTAAATTTGAAAACTTATTGGATTATTTTATGCCTGAATTAGGTTCGCTGGACTTACTCTATGTTCTAGATAGTACTATTATAGCAAATGAATGTTTATCTGAAAGTATAAGAAAAAGATATAAAGTTCGTGATATTTTAATAAATAGAATAGATAAAGACTATCATGCTAGAGTTATGGAAATTAAAGATCTAGTTGAATCGTTGAACAGAATAAAAGAAATTAAATTAAGTGAGGTAAATGTAACTCCATCTAGTAAACGAAAAAAAAAATTTCATAAAATACAGTATAATCCAGCGAAAGAAAAGGCAGTTAATTTTTGAGACAGATTTGAAGAAATAGTAAAAAGTTATAATCACATGCCAAAAGTTGAATCGTTGTCTGAAGAAAACGAAAAAGATTTTTTCTATAATATTATAATAAGCAAAGTACATCAAGTAGAAGGAATAAATTTTATGACAGAAAGTGTGACGGTGTAAGGTTTATCTTATGATAAACTAAAGTTTCTTATTATGCAGGTTGAAAGCCACCAAACAACAGACAAACATCTGTGACGGCCAATTCAGGGGCGATAAGGAAAGTGCGATGTTTCTAATGCGACGGTTATGGGCACTATGCCAGCGACTGCCTACTACAGGGAACTAGCATAAAGGAGTGTTTCTTCTGCCTGAGATTTACCCATGACCATGAGATCTCAACATGTCCAAAGCATTAGGAACACTCAAGACTGAACGACAGAAAAAGGTATGAATCAAAATATTATAATAGAAGTAAAGAAAGTACAAGTCAAATAGCATTACAACGTAAGATAACTAATTCAATTAATAATAGTAATAAAAAATGAGGGAAATCTGACAGTAAAAGAAGATACAAAAATTATGTAAAATACAACAGAGGAAAATATCAGAAAGAAGGCAGTTCTAACCAATTAAAATCTAGAAATGAGAAGACTAACGAACAGAGTGCTGATAGTGGTGCGACAGAACATTTGACAAATTAAAAGTTGATTTTCAAAACATTTATTAAACAACTAAACGAAATCCAATGCACAAATAAAGACAGCAGCACAAACCTTAAATCTGAGGAAGAAGAAAGCGTGCAAATGAATACGACTAATAGAAAATTTATTACTTTAGACAGAGTAATCTGCATGGAAAATTTAAAAATCTTTCATCCTTACCAATATATAATCAGCCATATTTGTTGATTGAATTCAAACTAAATGCGACAGAAAATAATTTAAAACAAAGACAGCTTCTCGTATATGTAGCGACAAGTGTATTGAATAAAGAACAAAACATTGAAGAAAATAATCAATATAATGAAAAGAAAGAAAATCAGACAATCAAAGAAGAAAAATATTTATATTGCAGACAGAAATATTTATAAATCACATAAGATTGAAGTTAGTGAAGAATCTGAATGTGAGCTTAAAAATACAAAAGCGACAGAGAAAATAAATACAAACAACTACGCTATGTTGTGGCATGTTCAAATGGGCCATGTATTAGTTGATTATTTAAGAAAATTATCATGAAAATTTCCTTATACCAAAACTTTAAAACAGGCTGTAATTGATGATACGTTAAGGGACTATGAAGTGTGTATGATTGCAAAGTTTAAAAAATTGCCATTAAAGACACTCAGGCATAGAACAATTAAACCTTTGCAAATAATACATTTGGACACAATGGGTTTTATGAAAACTATACGAAAGCAGAGATATACGATTCAACGAAAAATTAGTCTACAAGGGCAAATATGCAACAACTGATATACAAAACTGATAACAAATTGATGAACAGATAAAGATACATGGTTTGTGAATTTCGTATAAGAAGACAGAGAAAATGAGACGTGAATACAAAGACCGGAGGGAAAGAAAGTGAAAAGACCAAACAGCCAAGAAAAGAAAATAATAAGACTGATAAAAAAGAACAAGGGCCAGAGGGAGAAAAAATTAAAAAAAATCAGTAAGACGACCGACAAAAGTTAAGAAAAATACTAAATATGAAGTGCACGAATCGGAGAAAGAGAAAACTAAACGACAGATTAAATCATCAATGGAAACACAAACAGGTACAGAAAATAAGTCAGATGAAGGAACTTATGTTTTATTAGCTGAAATGAATAGTGACCCAAGTACATACTTGGAAGACATGAAGTCAAAAGATAAACAAAAATAAAATGGACCGAAACTATTAATGAAGAGTAAGAATCTATGTATAAGAATAATGTATGAAAATTAGTTGACAGATGAATTGTAATGAATAACAGAAAAAGATCAGACATTATACATTCAAGACGGCTATTTAAAAAAAAAAGACAGAAGACAGTAAAATAAGATATAAAGCCAGACCAGTAATTCTTAGTTTCAAAGACGGAAATGAGTATGAGATGCAAGAAATATATGCACCGTTTTCACGATTACCTTCAATCAGATCTATACTGGCAACGGCAAACAAACTGAATTTAGGAATACGTCAGATGGACGTAAAGACAGATTTTCTAAATAGATAATTAAACAGTGAGATATATATGAAAATACCTGAAGGGATGACTGTTTATGAAAGCATCAAACGAAACAAGATGTGTATATTGGAAGAGGCTTTATACGGTTTGAAAGTCAGTTCAAAATGTTGAAATGAAAGATTTAAAGAGGAAGTAAAGAAATATGAACTTAGATCATTCAGTAATGAGCCTTGTCTATTTACTCAGCAAGGAGAGGACGGATTTCTTATCTTGATATTGTATGTAGATAATATTCTGCTAGTTTGCAATAATGTACAGATGCTTAAACAAATTAAGACAAATTTACAGAAAGAATTCAAAATTACAGAAATTGGCGAGCTTAGAAGTTTCTTAAGAGGAGGTGGAGTATATCTGTCTTTTTCTAATCAAAGAACTGATTTTTTCACGAAAACTAATAATTTTAGCAAAAAATGAAGAGAAAGCCGCATCTCGCATCAAAAAGAGCAATATTTTCATTGATGAGAAAGAATTAATTTTATCGCTTCGTTTTCAAGAAAACCTTGAAAAACTTTGAACATAGAGGTTAGGGTAAACAATTTGGTTTCCAAGCTTTTCTTGAAAACGAAACAATAAAATTAATTCTTTCTTATCAAAGAAAATTTTGCTGTTTTTGATACGAGATGCGGCTTTCTTTTCATTTTTCGCTAAATTAATTAGTTTTTGCTAAAAATTAATTCTTCGATTAGAAGAGGACGGAGTTACGTGACCTCCTCTTAAGCTTAGAAATAAAGCGAGACAGAAAGAAAAGGATACTAACTAGGAGAGTATCAGACCTCCGGATCACGGATTTTGCTCAAACTTTAGGATAAGTTTTCAGATGTCAAAATATGAAAGGAAATAAAATTTTAGACCCCAAAGCTTAATATTTCCCTAGTTACAGGCAATTAAAGAATATCACTAAAAAGTTACTAGATTTTCAAACACTTACAGTTCCTTAGCATCGATACTTAGGAGCATGAAACTTTTTTTAAATGAAAGCTGAGCTCAAATTCTCTTGAAATAGTAGTTATAGCATGTCAAAATATTATTTTTTCCCAAAGTTATAGCGTAATAAACATTAAACCCAATTTCAGCTTTTGTTATTAATTAATGTTTTAAAAAGAAAAATCAGGTCTGATGTTTTTCACGCTATAACTTTGGGAAAAAATAATATTTTGACATGCCATAACTACTATTTCGAAAGGATTTGAGCTCAGCTTTCATTTAAAAAAAGTTTCAAGCTCCTAGCTATCAATGCTAAGAAACCATATGCGTTTGAATATCTAGTAACTTTTTTTAGTGATTTTCTTTAATTGCCGGTAACTGGGGAAATATTGAGCGTTGGGATCTAAAATTTTGTTTTCTTTCATATTCTGACATCTGAAAACTTATCCCAACGTTTAAGCAAAATCCGTGATCCGGAGGTCTGATACTCTCCTAGTAAGCATTAAACAAGAAGAATACATAAACAAAATGCTAAAGAAGTTTAGTTCTGATCAATTACCTCCTCAACCAATATTCATGGTAACTAATCAGGTGGACAATAGCAAGAGAAAACAGCGTGAAGAAAATAAAAAATCAATGCAAGCAAGCCAAATATTGCCTACCCACATAGCACGGAAGCTTCCAGGAAGCTTCCACATTAATATCCCACATAGCATGGAAGCTTCCAGGAAGCTTCCATGTTATGAAGGTATACTGTTAATGTTCTAAGCATATAACAAATCAACCCCACTTAAGATGACTGACAATCAGTTAGAAGAGTATTTAGATAATTAAAAGGAACGAAAGACTTTAAACTCAGATAAAAAGAACCGGACGAATGTTTACAAGTTGTAGAACGAAATTAAGACATGACAGAAACAAAGGAACACCATGTAAAAGAGTGTGTAGAAAGAAGTCTGATAAATGTTAGCTGGGTTTCTTCTAAACATCAGATAGCTGACGTATTCACAGAACCGCTGGCATTTGAACTGCGTAAACGATTGTCAAAGTTAAGCCTACACGACTGATAAGACTGACAAAAATTTAAAAACATACATATACGTATACTTCTTTCATTTTAATATTTTTTACTTTGAATGTATTACAAGTCCTAAATAAAACAACAAGCTACAGAGTAAATAGCAGTCATCTTTATATCAAGATTAAAAACCTTGAAAATTTCATTTCTTTTTATATATTTTCACTTATGTATACTAATAACAAATTATTTATGTATAATAAATAATATTGAGCGTGGGAGGGAATGGTAGAAATATAGACACACTCAATCGCTTATGTGTAGTGTGGCGCCGACGTAAGGCAGGTTATGTTTGAGGAACGTGAGATGCATTAGTTCATTTCGTGGGCGACCGTTAGGCAGTCAAGACGTATTAAGATTTTGTGTTTTTATAATAAATTATTTATCACAAATTAATTGCGTTTACTTCATTCAAGCCACCTCTCGCTAATTTTAACATTTATGAAATCTTTCATGAAATATTTTATGAAATATATAAGAAATATTTCAGAAATCTTTCAACATATCTTCTTGAATCTTTCACGTTAAATTTTTACAAATGTTCCATTGAAATATTTCATAAAATATTTTTCTGAAATTTTGCATGCTATGTGGGATATATGGGACAGTACGAAAATAAATTAACATAAAAATTAAAAATATTTAATTCAATCAAGGTCAAACCCCCCTCACTGCTGCCTTGAACCTGCTGAGAGATGGAAGATGTTTGATTTCAGCAGGCAGAGAGTTCCAAAAAAGCGCACCTTAAATCTTGAAGAGATTCCTGTCAGTTCCAGTACGCATAAAGGGCACCGCTACACGGAAAATCTTTTGCAATTAGAATTTCGCATGAAAAAATGTATTATATCCATCAGGTAGAATACGAAAAAGAAGAAATCCGAATTTTTTCGTTTTTCAAAATATGATTAATTGCAAAAGTTATAGTCAGTATGAGTTAGTACAATTTTGATATATTGTAACGTTTTTATTTCCCGCGGGTGGGAAATATTACATCTTTACCTCCTGTTGCCAGACGCTTCAGTGAGTGACCAGGGTTCGAGGCAGGAGGTCGGTTAGGACGGACGGTGGAAAGATGAAGGATAGTAAACGGGTTGACACGTTTGTTTATAATAGGGAGTACCAGGGCTTTATTGTACTCTGAAACTCATATACTACAACGACGTATAACAATAATAATGAAAAGTAATAAACTAACCTAATTTATATAAATCAAAATAACTAACCTAATATATGTACGCGTCATAAAAAAGAAATAAAGATTGAATTTAATATAAGCCACTTGACGGCTTTTATGCGCCTCTTGTTGTCGATAAAAATAAATGAAATCAAAAGTAATAGAAATAAACTTTATCTTTAATAATAAGCCGAATTAGACTGACGGCGGTTAACGGCCTGGACGGTTTAAATGAACAAACAAGAATTTATAATAGTTATAATATCAATAAACTAATCTAATAACGGTGGGTGGACGACACCCTTAATGCGGTAACGGAATACGGCTGAAGGCCTATGATTCTCTAATGCGCGACCAGATGCACATGAATAGAGTAATCCTGGCTTGCCTTTTTCCGGCGGCGGCAATGGGTGGGAAGCACCCTTAATACTAACTTAATACTACGGTTATAATAGGTGAAAAAACACCTTAAAGTTACTATGAACTTATCTTAGACAAAACGTCTTGTATACGGATCGGCGTGGCGGCTCGGCGGTGTGTAACGGTTCGGTGTAAATCACCCTTAATATCAAATATTAATTAATAATGAATTAATGAGAATCACTATTTACAAAAACGGCCGGTACGGCGGCTCGGTGTTACAGATTAATACAATCTTATGTTACGTTAAACTAATCTAATATATACAGGACGGGCGGTACGGTGGTATAGCGATACGGCGGTGCGGAAGTGCATTGGCGGTTCTCTCGGGCGCATTTTATCTAAGCCAGCGAGCGCACTCGGCAAAGATTAAATACGGCTTGACTTGCTTCTAATGGTTTGTCACATTAGAGCGAGCGAGAGAGTAGCTTTTCTTATAAGGCGTAAGAGCCCCATATAAGAAAGCCAGTACTGTATACTGCTTTCTCTCTCTAGGCCAGCGAGCGCACTCGGCTAAGAGAGAGGGAGAGCACAGTACCCAATGCCTCGACTATTCGCTGAGCCTTAGCTCTTATATCTCCTCAAACTCGTTGTTCCTCTTGTGGAAGCAGCAAAAACTGACAACACCTAGCGGTTGAGCTTGTTACTATCGTGACTCGCGGGAGATTTCAATATCCTGTCTGCACAATTATGAATAATCGTTGCAATATATATATATATATATATATATATATATATATATATATATATATATATATATATATATATATATATATATATATATATAGCACCATAATAAATAACGTCACGAAACCAAATGCTTTCGTGACGTCACACAGTTTTAACTGCCTCTATCTCTTTGAGTTTTGATTTTCATGAAAAAAAGAATAAATACATTTTCTTTATTTTTTCTTTTTCTAAATAACAGATATGATGGATAAAAAAAAATTTCATTTAACATCCCAATTGATTTATGTTTGAAAAAACTCGAAACCGATTTGAATGTGCTAAAGAGTTACTGAAATCTTCATTAATGACTTATTTTTACACTTAATAGTTCTAATGTAAATATATTATTTATTTATATTCCAAAAAATTATCAAGTATGTACGTTGACTACATCCGAGACAATCGAGCAGCCTTTGTATTCAGACTTGATGGGGTTTTAGCTTCAACTCGAATTGAAAAAGTTATATTGAATAACTGCAAAAAGTTTCACATCAAACTTGTTGTATTTTTTTATTCAGTTTCATTTAAGAATATAGTAGAAATTTTTTCTTTAAATATGATTTGGTAATTATTAATAATTTTCAAAAAGTTTTTAAAAGGTTCATTTAATTTTAATAAACTTTATTAAAGTGTGGATTTTGGACATTCAGAAACACTTTATAAAACTTCATAAAAGTTATAAAAAATTATTAAAAATTATCAAACTATATTGCGAGTTATTAAAAAATGATTAAAATAATTAAAAATTCATCAAAATTTACAAAAGTTATTATAAGTTAATTGAAATCCGTTATATTTATTCGAATATACTAAATTCTCTTTTTAACCGACTTCAAAAAGGAGGAGGTTCTCAATTCGACTAAATTTTTTTTTTTTTATGTCTGTTACCTCATAACTCCGTCATTTCTTAACCGATTCGAAAAAACTTTTTCTTATCTGATAGAGAATGTCTGCAGGAAGGTCCCATACGCGTCCTATAATTATTGGGCCAATATTCGGTTTGTATGACCCAATTATCAAATTGAGAAAACTGGGAGTTTTGTTTTTTCTCTCTCTCTCTCTCACTCTCTCTCTCTCTCTCTCCCTCCCTCCCTCTCTCTCTCTCTCTCTCTCTCTCTTTCTCTCTCTCTCTCTCTCTCTCTCTCTCTCTCTCTCTCTCTCTCTCTCTCTCTCTTACCTGAGCTTGAATATGTATACATGCACACATAACAACACTGTGCTGTTGTGCCTTCTTTCTTTCCTGCTATATATTGCTTGGTGGTGTACTAATGCATGCGTTATGAATTAACCTTTTAAGGACGAGGATTTTGACGTTGAAATTCGACTTTTTTTTTAAACAATATTTGTGCATAAAATGAAAAAATATATCACGTGGAGTGCCTGATAAAATTGGTGGTCGATATATCGACCAGTCCCGTCCTTAAAAGGTTAATAATGAAAGTTTAATGTAATTAGTGGGTCTACCTATATTTGCGTTTTTAGTGAGGGGATTCACTAGAAGATAGAAAATAAAAATTTTTTAACAAAAAACGAAACCGACTTCAAGAAAATGCACTAAACAGTTACAAATAATTTATGATCTTCAATAATTATAAGCATACTACGCATCTAACTCAACACATGTGTAGCAAACATTTTATAGATTATCTAATCATTTGTAAACAGCACAAGCAAATTATATTTTTTTTTAATTCACAAAAAAATATTTCCGAAGTCGGCGTCAAGTTGTTGAATCGTTCTGCACAGATGTAGAATTTGACGCCGCCTTCGAAAATGTTTTTTTGTGAATTAAAAAAAATATTATTTGCTTGTGCTGTTTACAAATGATTAGATAATCTATAAAATGTTTGCTACACATGTGTTGAGTTAAATGCGTAGTATGCGTATAATTATTGAAGATCATAAATTATTTGTAACTGTTTAGTGCATTTTTTTTAAGTCGATTTTGTTTTTTGTTAAAAAATTTTTAAAATTATTAATAATTTTTTAAAAATCTTATAAAAAATAAATACAATACAAAATTTTAGAAAGTTTGGTATAAATATTTATAAACTTTTAATACCTTGTAGGAAGTTAAAATCACTTTTATAAATTCTTAATAATTTTTATAAACCTTCAATAACTTCCAATAACTTTTATTAAAACCAAATAATGTTTCGAGAACATTAGAAAATTTTAAAAAACTTTTATGATTCTTAAACAGGGTTGCAAATAATTAAATCATTTTGAGCTTTAAATAAATTTTAATTCACAAATCCTTTTTGAATTCGTAATTAAAGTTTTATTTAATTAACAATTCCTTTTAAATTAATAATTAAAAATATTTTAATTAACAAATCAAAATCTAATCGTGAATTGAAAAGGATTTAATTAAAAAATCAAAAGGGATTCTCAATTAAATAAATTTCAATTAAGAAATCAAAATGTAATCGTGAATTGAAAGGGCTTTAATTACAAAATCAAAAGAAATTCTTAATTAAATAAATTTCAATTAAGAAATCAAAATTTAATCGTGAATTAAAAGGGCTTTAATTCCAAAATCAAAAGGAATCCTCAATTAAATAGATTTCAATTAAGAAATCAAAATGTAATCGTGAATTGAAAGAGCGTCAGTTATGATTATGATTTGTGAATTCGAGGGCTTTAATTAAAAATTCCACAATTCCTTTTTAATTCAACGTACTAAGGAATTTTTATCGTATATATGTATATAGAAAAACATATGTGGACGCGCACATACATACGCACCTGGGCTCATATATATGCAACATTTCGTGTCGACCCACACGCACACACACAGACAAGTTGATATTAGTTATATACGTAACTTGGGAGTACGAAGGATAAATACAGGCGAGACTAAAGTGTTTGTCGCTTGAGTAGCAGTTGGTCTCGGGCGCGCTGCGCGCGCCCGAGACTGACTGCTGCTCAAGCGACAAGCACTTTAGTCAAGCCTGGATTCAGAATCCTTCGTACTCCCAAGTTACGTAGATAAGTTTATGTCGTTGGTAGGCCGTATGAGGAACTATAAAAATGATTTTTTAAAATTAATGATATATGTTTTATTGAAAAAAAGTAAATAATGTCATTATTTACTTATTTATTTTACTTATTAACTGTTTAACTTTGAAAATTTGTTTAAACAAAACATTCTGTAAAGTTAAGATTTTATATGAATTTGTATGAGCATTGACATATCTAACGACATTCTTTTGTTTTCACTAACCTACGAATCAATGTCACTCGCGTCATATACGGCCATGCTGTGCGATATCTCGATCTGTCAATACTCCCTTAGGGAGTATAGAGCTGTCAGTACTCCCTAAGGGAGTATTGACAGAGAGAATATCGTCGAGATATTAGCATGAACGTATGCAATGCCTATACAAATTTAGCGTGGTCTATAGGTATTCCACCGAATACGGCCTACGACGACATAAACATATATATACATACACACATACATACGTGGGACATTCCACGTCAATTAGAACGCACCCACAGACAGGTTTATATATATATATATATATATATATACATACATACATACGACATTCCACGTCAACTAGAACACTACCACAGACAGGTTTATATATATATGGGACGTTCCATGTCGTTTCGCATGCATGCACGCACACGTTAATATTCATGGGATTTTTCGTGTCAATTGAAACACAAGCAGACAAAGGTTTATATATATGAGACATTTGATGTCAATTCGCATGCATGCACACAGGCTTTAATTGACATGGGATTTTTCATGTCAATTATAACGCACGCACACACAGGTTTATATATATGCGACATTTCATGCCAATGCGCACGCACACACATACACACAGCATTATTAGTTATATATGTCCTTTGGCCGTATTCAGGTGGAATATGAATCGAGGACAATGCTTGTCGCTTGAGCTGAAATTGCCGAGGGCACGCGAAGCGCGCCCGAGGTAGATTTCTGCTCAAGCGGCAAACATTGTTCGAGATTCAGATTCCACCTGAATAAACGGCCAAAGGACATAGATGATTTTATGTCCGAAGTAGGCCGTATGAGGAACTATAACTTATTAGTTGAAAATATTAATGTTTTTCCCAATAATTTGAAAATTAAATTTTAATTCTATTGATTTTTTCTTTTGTTTCTTAGATTGACATTTTGTAATGAGTATAGCTGCTGTCGAAGCGCGAGTCATTTTTTTTCACTAACCTACGTTCAATATGATTGCTCTTTGACATATTGAACAAAACATAGTAGGATCGGCGATGTCATATTGATTTCTCCTGAGACATATTGAGTCTCAATATGTCTCAGGAGGACATATAAAGATTGTAAAGAGTCGAGGAGCGTGTCTGAGACATATGCGATGCCAATACAAATTTAGCATGCTCTTTACATACTGACACGAATACGGCCTACAAGGACATAAATATATATACATATATGGGACATTTCATGTCAACTCGTATGTACTCATAATCACAGGCTTTTCTATATATATATATGGAACATTTCATGACAACTCTCACACACCTATACGAGTTCCTTCAGGTTCACATATATGGGACGTTTCATGTCAATTTTCATTCATGCACACACACGTTAATATACATGGGATTTTTTATGTAAATTTTAACGCACACACATACAGGTTCATATATGTGGGACATTTCATGCCAGTGCGCACGCACACACACACACACACACAGCATTATATATATATATATATATATATATATATATATATATATATATATATATATATATATATGGGACATTTCATGTCAACTCGTACGT
The DNA here is from genome assembly GCA_017163975.1 of Anastatus disparis. Taxonomy (NCBI): domain Eukaryota; kingdom Metazoa; phylum Arthropoda; class Insecta; order Hymenoptera; family Eupelmidae; genus Anastatus; species Anastatus disparis. The sequence continues at coordinate 1,728,319 of JAFFSR010000034.1, read as the reverse complement.
ACTCATAAGGCTCACAGGCTTTTCTATATATATGGAACATTTCATGACAACTCTCACACACCTATCCGAGTTCATTAAGGTTCACATATATGGGACGTTTCATGTCAATTTTCATTAATGCACACACACGTTAATATACATGTGACTCTTCATGTCAACTCATGTACGACCTTCCAGACAGGTTTTTGCATATGTATATATGATTCATTTCATATCAACTTGCTCACGTTTACCCGCAATTTTTTTGCTTCTATATATATATATATATATGGGACATTTCATGTCAACTCGCACGTACTCACAAGCACAGGTTTTTCTATATATATATATATATATATATATATATATGGGACATTTCATGACAACTTGTACACACCTATCTAAGTACCATTAAGTTCATATATATGAAACGTTTCATGTCAATTCGCATGCATGCACACACGCGTTCATGTACGTGGGACTTTTCATGTCGACTCACAAGCATGATATAAATATATATATATATATATATATATATATATATATATAAGGGACATTTCATGTAGAATCGCACGTACACACACAGGTTTATTCAAGTTTATATGGAACATTTAATTTCAACTCATACGCGCACGCACACGCTCACACATACAAACACATATTTAACTTTATATATATATATATATATATATATATATATATATATATATATATACATACTTTACCTTATCGATGTAGACAATATTTAAAAAATAGTTAATAATTATGCTGTGGTACCCACGATCGCCGCCTTAGGATACCTAGGTGTTAATGACAACTTAAACATCATCTACAGCTAAAACTTTTGTAAATCAACTTATAGTTTAATAACTACTTTGAAGTTGTTTTAAATGTTATCTAGCCAAACATAAATGTTCCGAGTAAAATAAACATTGTCTACAAGAATATCTTTTGAAATTCAGTCATTATTTATTAATAACATGTACGTTTCCCGAGATGACATCTCACAATATCCAGGTGATCCTGGCTACCTGGAAATCGTCTATATGAATGAATTTTGAAATTTTCCATACCGATTATGAAGTTTACAGACATTTGCAGCGACTACGTCAAATGAAACTTGGAGATTCTTTTAGATTTCGATTCTAAGGTTGTTTGATTAGGTCGGAGACTACTCAGAAATAAAAAGATTTTAAAATAAAAATTGTTTAAGATTCATGCAAGTTCCATGAAATATGTTGATTTATTCTTCGTCGATACCCATACATAAAGATCATTCATACAAATCATCTCGCATATAAATTTGCGGTAGTATCCCTACTAATTTATGAATTTTTCGTTCGAATAATGCCAGCGAAATTGAACTTTGAGAAAGCATATTACTATTGTAATTAGTGAATAATTTTAACATTTTTTCATCAAACATCATTCCGATATACAGGTAATAAGCGCTATTATTTAAAAAATTTGAGAATTCATGAATCATAGCAATTATTTACTTACCACGAAAGTTAAGAAATCATTTTAGTAATTCATTTTATTTGAATTTAATCATTTAAAATCTATATAAGTCAAATTTCAAAGATAAAGAAATTCTGAATTAGTTATGCATTTACATATGATTTTTATTAAATCTTCAACATTTTTGTTTATTCAACCGAACAATAAACATTCTTGCTATTTACATGAAATCATGAAACTTAAATTTTTTACAAAAATAAAAAGTAATATTTTTAAACATCATTTATTATAAATATTATTTCCATAATAGACATAAATCTTTGAAATCATTAGAGATATCTAATACTATTACAAAATTATAGAAAATGAAGATATATTTTAAGAGGAAGAATCATATTTCTGTCCTTTGCTAGTAAGAAAATTGGTTTTTCGAATAAAAAAAAATAAATTAAAATGGAGATAATATATTGACTATGAATAAGATTTACATAATTAGACGCATTTATGCATATTGTGTATGGACTATGGATACATCGTATATTAATTATGTGGTCTCATATAAATACACAGGTTCTCTATAGCGGTTCATGCATGACTTCTGAATTTTTTTCTATACGATGTGACCTTATATAAAGCAATAAAACAATTTTTTTCATTTCATTTATTTAAATTATTTATTTACTTCATGCTGGTAAAAATTTACAATATTATAAGTGGCGATAACTCAGCCAATGTACATTTTTGGTTAATTTTTAATATCATGATTGCATATTTAACACAAGAGTTTGAATAATAACTTTTCAAGTGGCGATTACTCAGCCAATGTAAGTTTTCAGATATTTAATAATATCGCGATTATTTTCTAATATGAAACATTTGAAAAGAATTTTCTAAGTGGCGATTACTCAGCCAATGTAAGCTTCCATATATTTCATAATATCGCGATTATTTTCTAATATGAAACATTTAAAAAGAATTTATGAAGTGGCGATTACTCAGCCAATGTAAGCTTTTATATATTTCATAATATCGCGATAATTTTCTAATATAAAACATTTAAAAAGAATTTATGAAGTGGCGATTACTCAGCCAATGTAAGCTTACATATATTTCATAATATCGCGATTATTTTCTAATATGAAACATTTAATACCTTTTATAAAAAATGTTTCTGCATAATTATAAATATTCAATTATAAATAATTAAACTTTTTGCTTATTCATAAAAATAATAAAATAAGTATTATTAAGTTCAAAGCTTTATACCCTTACAAATAACTTTTGAGTCCATTTGCTTTATACAGTACTCGTTTTTCGAATTCAATATCGGACAATCTATTGAATTTTGGCATGTTCATTAAAGTAGCATAAGAAAATAATCTTTCTACTGAAGCTGAAGAAGGTAATGTAGTATTAAATTTCAAAAATAAGCTCTTAACAACTGGCAAATTATTTAAAGATTCCAAAGACATCGTTTTTTCATTTAAAAACCTCATTAGTTCATTTTCTTCTTGTTCTTGAGGTGCAAAAGCCGTGTTTAGTAATGCATTTGAGCTGTCATCAGCAAAATCAAAAAACGTGTCTTCAGTATCCTCATTATCTAGAACAGCTGATTCCGGCTTTTTAGGCCTAACCAATTCTTCAACAAGCCTTTTTATTTTTGCTTGTGTATTTTTATCAAAGCACAAAATCCATTTTGCTCAAAATTTGGGGTGCGTGAGTGCTGCTATAGCTGCTAATTCGCCATTGTTAATGATTTCAAAAAAATCATGAAATCTTTTGTCTCAAGCTTTCTTTGAATATTTCAAGAGTGGCTCACACATAGACAAACTTTTATTTGCCGATAAAGTATTCCATTTTTTTCGGATAGTCAACAATGTTGGTAAAAGATAACCATAATGACAATCTTTTTCTCTTTGTAAAATATCAATCACTGAAGCCAGGGGTTGACACAATTTCAAATAATCTTCTATAAATTCATCTTCTATAAATTTTTCTTAAGATTTTATTAGATTCCAACATGTCATGAATTCTTTCATCATCAATTTTTTCTTTTAACGAAAAAATTGATGATGAAAGAAATTTTCTTTTGTTTAAAGGCGTCATACGTAGAATTCCACCTTGTTATAACGGGCCTCTGTAAACTGTATTCAAAAATTTTTTTCATTTCTTCTCGTTTATTTGGTGATCTTAAACATTTCCATAATTGTTGGCATTTTTCCATGACAAATTTATGACACTTTTTAATATTTGGAACTGTGTCAATTGCGTCTACAAGATCTTTTGTTGCAATCAAACTCAAGGTATGGCTGACCTATCGAAAATGACGAGATAGTGTTATATTTGGAAATATTGCTTCGTCTTCTACAGAATTTACATTATCGTTACTGTTCATAAACAGTGATTCTTCGCCATCATTTTCTTCAAACTCTTCCATTTCCTCTTCAGAATCATTTGAATCCTCATCTGCAATAATTTTTATATAATAATTTGAAAATTTATTAAGATTTTATAAAGATTTTTCATATAAATTTGAAGTTCAATTTTTTTATTTTTTTTATTATATTTATAACTTTTAAGCACAATTAGGTTTTTTAATAAATTTAGATTTGTTTGATTAAATTTTGTTTCATGAGAAATTATAAAATCTAAAGAAAATCTACCGATAATTGACAGTTATTAATTTACTTTATTATTTAATATTAATTTAATTCAAGAATTGATTATATTTATCCAATAATTTAAGTGTCTATTTATTTAATTTTTAATACAATTGATTTAAAATAACAATTTGATTAACCTGGAAAATAATTTTCTGGATTTTCTATTCCAAATTCTTTAAGGCGACTACGGAGGTTAGGCTAAATTTTCATTTCGTAGTTTATAAATTAAACTTTTATCTTGTAAAATTTTTTGAATTTATAAGTTTTTCACCATTCTATGGGTATCAAAGAATGGTGGAAAATTAAAAAATCTGAAAAATTTCATGTATTAAAAGTATGATTTGTAAACTAAGAAATGAAACCTAACCTAAGTTCCGAGGTCGCCTTAAAGGCTTGAACATAATTTTTCCCATTATCCGTAACTGTAGATACAATTATTTCAGTAGTTAGCTCGAAAGTCGAATAGATAATAGATAGTTGCTCTGCTATATTGGAAAAGGTATGCGATCCTTCAAATCCTCTTCAAGCTAAAGCTGCTGATCTTCTTTTCAAAGATATATCATCAATCTGAAAATAGAAATAATTTTGATTTTATTGTAATTTCTTAACTACTTTATGTGAATAACATGTTATCTTACCCAATGAGCAGTTACACCTAAAAATCTTCTATTCGACCCAGTCAAAATATCTGCTGTTGTACAGACATGGTTTGCATTAGCTAAAGTCATTTTAATCTTGTCTAATTGTTTATAATATAAATCATCAACTATTTTTCCAGCAGTATAATGAGTCAAATGCTTTAACGGAGCGTGACCTTGTTTAATTTTGAAATCTAAATATTTTAAATAAAATGTTATTAGACCTCCGTCCGTCGACCTTTTTGTCAAGTCATTAATATCAAGCTGAAACTTTCTAGATCGCTTCATTTCAATGAGTCAGACAAACTTTTTATCTGGCAAAAATCTCGGTAGTGGGGACTAAATCTGCTACAGGTCTTTAAACATATCGATAATTCCGGGTGCCAAAAATTTACTAATACCAAGTCGATTCTTATTGAAATTTAAAGATTAGTTAATGAGAAAGTCGAAAAGTAAATTGTCCGACAAAATTAATGGGGACCATTCGCCAGTCCGACATACTGAAAATGTTGGAAATCCCTACTCAAAAAAGTGATTAATACCAAGCTAATTTTTTTTTTATGGGTAAATTAAAGTTAATGTAATATAACCGTAACGTTGTCCGACAAAAATTTCAATAAGAATCAACTTAGTATTAGTAAATTTTTGACACCCGGAATTATCGACATGTTTGAAAGCCTGTAGCAGATTTAGTCCCCACTACCGAGATTTTTGCCAGATAAAAAGTTTGTCCGACTCATTTAAATGAAGCGATCTAGAAAGTTTCAGCTTGATATTAATGACTTGACAAAAAGGTCGACGGACGGAGGTCTATATTCATTAATATAATAAAAAAAATATTATATAAAATATACAACCATTAAATATTTTTCGAAAAGCTGCATCTTCAACAAGACGAAGAAAAAGTTGATTTCTCAATAAAAACTCAACAACATTTTTTTCAAAAGTATTTTGAGAAAAAGCACATGTCACACGTCGATAAACAACATCATTTCCATCTTCATCATCACCATCCAATTTTTTAAATTTTTTATATTGCTGATAACTTTGTAGTTTATCTTCATGTTTTCTCTAAAAATATAATTATGTTAAATCATAAAATTAATAAAAAATAAACATTTAATATTATTAAAATTTTTTGGTTTTGTATGAAATAGTATATTTTTCACCTGGAGCGAGTAAAAATAAAGAACTCCTGTTACGCTTGGATGACAATTCACACAAAATTAAAGTCATTCTTCATTTACTCTCGAGGTGAAAATACAAATTTTCCATCAAGAGGCCAAAAATACCATATTCTATTTTCGACGACAGGAGAAAATATGGTACTTTTGGACTAGGTATTAAAAAAGCAATTAGATGAAATTGTAAAAAAGTGAACACAACATTTTATTCTGTGTTTACTATAACAGATAAAATTTAGTATTATTGTCACCTACCAACATGGCTGACCTTTTTTTCTGATAAGGTATACAACTTTAATATAAATAATGTTCAATTTTATATATCCATAAGAGAAAATTTATCATTGAACAAGATATTTATTGAAACATGATACTTGATATTTCATCTGAATATTAACTTTATATTTTAATGTACTGTCATAAAAAACACCAAAATTTTTTTTCAATTCATACCATTAAATATTGACCTTATCAAGGTATTTTTAAAAAAGTACAATTTTTACTTTTTAAATTTTGCAACTCACAATAACAATAAATAAATTAGTTGATTTAATAACATATACATATAAAAACAATAACATTTAAATAGCGATAAAAATTTGATGAAACTTTAAGATTTCCATGAATAATTTGGTTACAAGTCATGCATTTTGCTATGATTTTATCGCCATTTGATTTCGTCAAATCTGCTTCAAAAAATTTTCCATCCAAATAACAAGTTTTACAGCAGACATCTAACATTTCTTTTTGCTCATCACTTAATGAAACAGAAGGCGCCGTTGAAACATTTGTAATTCCTGTAGAATTACTCAATCGTGATAACTCATAATGGGTACCATTATTTGCTGTTCCCTGACTTCCATCATCATGTAATGGTTCACCATCTATACCAACTCTTAAACTAGCTAGTAATTCATCTGTATTATCCACTGAATTTTCTTCACTGTTCATTTTAAATCCTTAAAGTGAAAAACAAAACAATGAATAACATAATAAAATACAATGTATTTATAGGTTTATTGATCCAGTAAGAATGATTTGAGAATTTATTTTGTAAATTATATTCCTAAAAATAAATTTTTACGAGGTCTAAAATTTGTAAAGTATGAATTCAATTATAATCTTTTTAACGAAAATTAAATTTTACAAAACCCAACTTTGTTAGAAAAATACATAAACATTAATTTCATGCACTATCTGTGCATTTAACATCAAGTCAGTCCCGCGAATTTTTCTTTATACATATCTAGTACCTTAATTTACATATAGGAGGCGCGGACGCCCTTCATATTTATACACTTCTGTTTCATTAGTTCCGTTGCATGTATCGTCATGAAATCAATTCACTCCCGTATAATTTTTTATATGACTCTTATGGGAGGTATATACCGTCGCTAAAGAAGTTTCACTTCAAAATAGAAAATTTATAATGACGTTATTGAGAAAAGTACGGAATGCCAAAGTAAAAGGTTATGTTATACAGATATCTGCGTTCCCTAATTTTTTCAAAAAATTGTCAGCCAGTTTTATGTTATTGTATAAAGATTTGCATTTATATTAATTGCGGTAATAAAATAACTGGTGGTCTATAAATTATTCTTTCAGTTACAGATTAATCATATATTTTCATACACAAAACATATACAAAAAATTTTATAGGTTTGAATCATAAAAGTGTTGAAATGAGACAATGTGAATTAAAAAAATTTTTTTTTGTCCTCAGGCCGCAAAATGAATTTTTGTGTCCTGTATACGGAGCACAAAATAGTTTATTCTTGTCCTAGGTCGCAAAAGAAAGATGTGTATATCCAATGTCTTATTTTAATAAAAGTTCGCAGAAAAATGTTCTCGACGTCGCGATTCTTGGAATTGAACTTAATAAACTGCTCGCTTTCCTTAATATCGTTATCCTTTTCTCACATATACTATACTGGGTATACGTTAACGAATAACTTAGACTCAATATATGTGTATTATGAAAGAAAAGGAAAGAGCGAGAGAAAGACATAGTTACCAGTTTCGCGTGTTAAAACTTTTTTTTCTTTTTTAAATATTTTTGAATTATAATTTTTATAGTTTAGCTTTGTTTTATTTTTGTTTAATTTTAATATTATATTTTAACAATTGTTAGTTGTTTTTATAATCGATTTTTTTTTATTCTATTTTTTTAAAACTTTTTCTTTCTTTTCTTAAATATTTTTTAGTTATAATATTTATAGTTTAGCTTTATTTTATATTTTATTGTATTTTTGTTTAATTTTAATTTAATATTTCAACAATTATTAGTGGTTTTTATAATCGAATTTTTTTTATTATATTTTTTTATTGTGTTTTAAGAATTATTAGTTATTTATTATTTATAATTGAATTTTTTATTAAATATATAATAAAAAAAATTCATATTATACATATAAAATTCTTTTATATTTTAAGAATTATGAATTATTTTTTTTATAGGCGGGGGGCTCCGCCCCAGCTTCCACTTAGCGGCCTTTGGACAAAAAAAAATATATGCAGTCACGGCCACAAACATATCATTCTTGCTCGTGCAGCTGGAGTGGCCTCGCTTTTGCTCGGCCCCTCAGCATGCACTCGCCAAGAATGATACGTTTTGCGGCCTTGACGCATAATATACTATTTTTCTATGAATTGTTTAATGAATTCCGTAATGAATTGTTTTTTCGAATACTATAAACTTTAGATAAATACTTAAAACAATAATTGATGTTGAATAAATAACACATTTTGCAAATTATAATATGAAGATATTTGAGTTTATCTAATTGGTGAAATAATATAATTAAAAAAAAAAATGTTTTTTTTTCATGTTGAAAACACGTTGTTAAAAAAAAACCAATAATGGAAAAAATGCACTAAAAAGTATTAAATAAATTAATTAAGTTTCTTAAAATTACTTTTATACAGTTTCATTGCAAAAATCAAGATAAAATTTTACAGCAAAAATTATAAAAGAAAAGGGTGTGCACTGATTTTCAGTAAATCTAATAATAATTTCAATACTATCTTTAATAATTTCTTAAAAAGATTTTAGAAAAAATTTCAGCAACCACACTTTTCTTTTTAAATTGTTGTTGTAAAATTTTCTATTGATTATTGCAATGAAACTATATAAAAGTAATTTCAAGAAAGTTAATTCATTCATTTTATAGTTTTTAGTCTATTTATTCAATTATTGTATTTTATTTTTAAAGCATGTTTTTAAAATTTTGTATTTTCTATTTCTAAGTTAAAATTGTTTTTATTATCATTTAGAGTTACATTGCAACCAGACTTTTCGAAGATTACAGTCAGGTACATCCGTTATCGGCGACTTGGTACTCCAGTTCGACCTCTTCATCCTAAATCATTATTATGCATTATAGATTCACTTTCGAACCTCGAATTAGGTTTTAGCAGCCCCGAAATCCCCCGGGGAACCCGCCTCGACCCAGAGAAAGCCTCCCCACTTGTACTTCCTCGGAGACGACGTCCATGCGTATTCTGGACAACGTGCATCACTTTGTGGCAATTGTTTGATCTCAAATTCGGTTTTAGCAACCCTGAAAACCCTCGAGAAACTCGCCTCGACCCTAAGAAAGCCTCCCCATTTATACTTCCTCGGAGATGACTTTTCACACCCATTATCATTGACCTGGATGTCCAGGTACCACAATGACAACTGATTATTGTATTGTCATCCAAGACCAAAGTCTATGCCAATTGTCAGAATTTATATCTGTCAAAAAGTGCCTGAAATCGAGCGCGCAAGATTTGATTACAAACAGACAAACAAACAAACTGACATGAAGGCGAATATAAGAAAAGCGTATATGAAAAAATAATATTTACCTACGTTAAGTCTGCTTTAAGACTAATTGTCTTTCGTTTTTCATGACAAAAAGTAAATTGAATTTGAGAAAAGTAGATAAGCTATAGGCATACTGGATCATGTTCCTTCTGGATCACCCCCTCTCTCCTCAAAGTGATCCAGAAAGTACGCATTGTAGATCACCTCAGTGATCTAAAATCCGAAAGTGATCCAGAACGCCTATAGCGTTTTCTACAACTTTTTTTTTTCTTTTTTTTTGTCTTTTTTTCTTACAAATGATTTTGTGAGAGATAGAATAATTTCATGAGTTTGATATTGTGTAGTGCACAGACAGTTTTATAAATTGGATTATGGTTTGTGCATATGGTAACACACTTGAAAGATGGTTTTGATGGATAGCCGTATTGATTGATATTATAAGCAGGAAATTTGAATCGTAACAGCCATTTTCGTTTGAATTCATTCAAAACAAAAATTTTAGTAGCATCATATAAATATTCACGAAGTAAGTTTGCAATTTGAGAGAAGTCAAGCCCATCAGTATTCCAAGCTATTCCGTGATTATGTTTGAGGCGAATGTTTTCTTCTTGTAATTCGTCAGAGAGCCTTTTCCATGAAAAAGGTTTTTTGAATAGATGAACGATAGGATCACCACTGTCGTTGAGAGGAATGATTGCTATTTCCTTTAGAACATATTCACCACCCATTTGCTTAAAACCAATCATGTCTACCGCATATTCCATTTCGAAATATTAATTTTTTTACGTAAAAGTGAAGATAATTCAGACAAGCTTCCGAACATCTCCACTAATAGGATTGTACTGAATGATGCGATCGTGTAAGATCATGCAATAAGCTGAAGTATTAGCTGGAAAGTCAGTTTGAGACTCAAATTCTAGACGTACATCGACAGGAGCGCTCTTTAGAGTTTCGTTTTGTCGTGAACAGTCAATAACTATGAGTGGTTCAAAGTTGATAAACTGAGACTTTGTCAACAATGGCTGTGAATCTCTTCCGTAATAGCTTTACTGAAAATTAGCATACATATCATAGAGAATAGCAAATTGATTCTTAGATATGTCAAGATTGAGATTGCTGTACGGATAATATTGCGAATTCAAGAAAAGTCTCGCATTACTAATATTACAGTGGTCGAAGTGACTGGCATTTTTAGATCTTGAACCTTTTTTTCCCGATTGTAATCCAAGAATCACGAAACGTGGTTTCTCCAATTAATTTAAAGTTTTTACCGTCCAGACGTGTTTATTTGTTGTTGGAAGAAGAGGATATTCAAATAACTCCCATGAACGAAAACTCATAGAAATAGGATTATCTTTGCCAATGAAATTTAACAGCTGGATTTTTTGTTTATCTGATGCAATAACATATGGCATTAACCACTCAATCTTTGATATTTTTATTTGATAAGGTTCATATGTGGTTGCATTGTTGGCTACAGTACCTTCCTGTATTATAGCATTCAGGTCATTTCTTGATCTTGTGAGAATGAGTTCATGCTTCATATTAACAACAATTTTCTTGTAATCTTCTGCGAAGCCTAAAATCATACTTAGAGGGATAGAAACGTCAAAATTTCCATGATCATCTACAATTGTTTTGTTTGCTTCTTCAACACCAAGCCAGCCTGCATTTTCTAATGTTAAAGTCTGATTTGGATTAAATGAAGTGCATCCCTTCATGAGACTACTCAGACCAACATTTTTACTTTTATCTATCTCTACAGCATTAAGTTCATATCGAATTTCATCAAACAGATGACAAATGTCATTGTTAACGAAATTAGTTTTGGTTAGTGCTTGTCCATCCGGTTTTTGTAATTTTCCACATACATGGATGTAACTACATGATGGTAAGAGGCATAAATCTTGATGCTGAATAGAAATACGGATTTTATCACTGTTATTGAAACTTAATGTGGAGTATGGTTGATGTGCGTGAACCTCATAATGAGCAATAGACTCATCGAATGCGACACCTGATTGAATGCTTAGAATTTCGTCCATTTTTCTGAAAGCAGCAGAGAATGATACAATTTATCTTTTTCCACGTACTTTGAGATCTATGCTTTTGAGAAACTAGATGCTCTTCCGTGTTAACGGTTTGAGTACCTTTGGACGACTGATGGTGGGTTTACATGATGGCTGACTTCTATGCACACTTGAATTATAAACGATTCTCATTATACAGATTTTATGTGAAGTCTAACAGTAATTTCCTCTCCTCGGAAATTCACTAAATTTCCGTCTTGATCAACGATTCGGATTTGAAGATGATCTATACTTTTAACATTGAGTGGTAAATATATGACATGCGATGGAACTTCTATGATTTTATATCCTGGAGGAACTTTTGGGAAAAACTCATGGATCGTGTGAACTTTTTTGTTGTTGATGTAAGCACCTGTAGTAATATTACACTCTACTCTGAGTGCGTTTATTTTCAATATCTTCACAGGTAAATCAGAGCTGTGATGAATGTCTTCATGAAGAACGCGACGAGTGAAACCGAGAAGACTGCCTATTGAATCGCGAGGTCTAAGATCTATCTGATGGCTGCAATAAATTTCACTTCTGAGAGTATTGTTGTTAGCTTTCAAGGAAAACTCGATGTCTTTAGATTTCAAATCTTTTTGCAAAAATTGATCAATAGCATCAATTTCATAACTGCCAGTAGGAATAATAATAATCTTCTCTCCGTTTATATGAACTTTATTATTCGAATCGTCAACATTGGGAATCGAGTTGAATGTTAAAAGTTCAACTAAACCCAAAACAAAATTCTTATGCTGTGGTAGTTCTATTGAAGGAAAATATTGCGCTTCTAAGATAGAAGATTTGCCTGAAAGACTCAAAGTGAAACTATCTTCCATGACTGTTTGAAAAAGAATGATCCTGCTTGTCTGAAAACTCTTCTTTTATAGTCTTTCACACAAGAATTGAAGACAAAGATGTCCACAAATGAATGAGTCAAAATTTTGATATCTTTTATAGTTGTATTTCACTTTTTCCACGTTAAAATATAACATGAGATCTATAGGGGGTTTAAGATCACCAAAACTATCAAAATAAATCACTTCTGAACCTCGTTTTCGATAACATACCCAGTGAGTGCCTTTGTTTTGAAAATCATCTAAGTTAACTATAGCAGATTCGTTATGCCATGGGCCATCAGAAGGTAGATTATTTCTCATGAAAACACCTCGAAAATATGGGATTTGCATCATACGAGCATACTTTATAAGATCATAGTCAGTCAGTGCACGATTTGGCAAAGTTAAATCGAAGTTTTTTTTTTTTTAACTTGACCATTACCGATATGAGGTTTCATAAATAATCCCATTCCAGTTTTATATGGTTTAAGATAGAGACCTTTTCCTAGAGCAATAGCTTTCATAGTTTTATTATGTCTCTTACTTTCTTCATAATTTTTCTGTGCAGCTTTAGCCTCATTTACTGCTTTAGCTATTCCAGCAGCTCCTCCAGCCATAGCACCAGTTGCACTTAGTGCTGCGAACAATGGTATGAGAAAAGGCAGAGCGCCACCTATTTTTGATGGAACAGGTAGAATACGTGGAATGATAATTTTTTTTTACCGCCAACGATCTTGAGAGCTTCACGTGCACCTTTTAAAGCGGACTGTATAACTTTGCGAGAATGTTTACTTGGTTTTGATGATTTTTTACTTGCAGTTACTAATTTACTCAATTTTACACCCATTCCTGTCTTTCCTTTTAATTTCATAGCATTTGCAACAACCAAAGCAATTGCTTTTTCGCTAAGACTTGCATTTTTTGCTCTAACACGCTGCCAAGCTTTATCAGCGAGCTTCATGTCAGCTACTTTTCGATCAGCATTTTTATCAAAATAAGATATGTCATGTTCTTTGCATGCTTGATCAAGTGGATTGATACCTGTATCACCTCTTTTTAGACGCTTTTTCAGTTTTGTTCCGGGACCACAATATTGATATCCAGGAATATGCATTTCAATAGGTAAGTTATTGATTACTTTATCAAGTAACCCTTTACCCTTAGGGTGCTTCTGTGATTTGTGTACGAGCATCTCTCTTCGAGTGCTGATTTACAACTGATGATCAAAATATAAAACAAGCGTTTATATTTAGAAAAGGTCAATCTTAGATTTGACTTTGTTACGTAAACATGGATTTTACTGAGCAGAACGTCAAACTTCCCGTCGGCAACTTTGATTTTGAGAAAACGAAAAGAAAAAAGCAGTATTTTGTGGCCCATCAAACTGTGGAAAAACTAATAGTTTATTAGCTCTAATTACACACCCTAATGGTCTTAGATTTGAAAATTTGTATGTATATCTAAATCCTTAAATCAACCGAAATACCAGTTTCTTCAAAAAGTTTTAGAACCAATTGAAGGTATATCATATCTACCGTTCAGTGAACATGCATCTGTAGTGTCTCCAGATGAAGCCCTACCTAATTCAATTATGATTTTTGATGATGTGGCTTGTGAGAAGCAGGATAACGTTAGAGCTTTTTTCTGTATGGGGAGACACAACAGAGGCAAGCTGACCTTGTAGAAATGATACCTTATTTCAAGGAAAACGAAGGTTTTCGCTACTTACTACTGTCATAGATATATTTTCAAAGTATGCATGGGCTGTACCAGTCAAATCGAAGAGTGGGAATGATGTTACTCTAGCTATGAAGTCAATATTAAAACAAGAACGGGTGCCATTGAATTTACAAACTGACCAAGGAAAAGAATTCTACAATTCAAACTTTCAGAATCTTATGAAAAAGTACAAGATAAATCACTACTCTTCACATAGTAATCTTCATGCAAGCATATGTGAACGCTTTAATAGAACTTTAAAAAATGCAATGTGGTTAGAATTCAGCAAACAAGAAAGTTTTAAATGGTTGGATATTCTGCCTGAGTTAGTGAAAGCATACAATTCAAGAAAACATCGGACAATAGGAATCGAGCCTGAAAACGATACGAAGGTAAATGAAAAAGAAATCAAGAAAAATTACCCAACTGAAAAAAGACCTGTAAAAAAACCAAAATTCAAAGTAGGAGATAAAGTGCGAATAAGTAAGATAAAACAAGTTTTTGAAAAAGGTTATACACCAAATTGGTCAACTGAAATTTTCACAATAACAAGAGTTGTAAAAACCAATCCCATAACTTACCACGTCAAAGATTATTATGATGAACCAGTCTCCGGCGGCTTTTATGAAACGAAAATTCAAAAGACTATGTATCCAGAAATTTATTTGGTAGAAAAAGTTTTAAAGAAAAGTGGTAAACGTGTATATGTTAAGTGGTTAGGTCTAAATAGCAAGCATAATAGTTGGATGGATAAAAATGAGATTATTTGAATAAGCTAAGATGTATTTTACAACGTATGTTAGTGTAATAAATAAAAAAGAAAAAAAAATTTAATTTTATTATGTTCATTAATTTAAGTTATGTATAAAATATTTTTATTATTGAAAATTTTCTTTTTATGATTCAATATAAATATAATAATTATAAGTGGTGGTGATAAGTAAAAACAATTATATAATGTTTAATAATTTTCATTTATTCATGTATTCTTATTATGTTCAATTTACAATAAATAGTTTGAAAAATAATTTGACGAGTATATTTTTATTTATTTTAAGCCCGATCGAATTCAAAAGAAGATCCTCCCAGGTATATTGCAATCAAACGCAGTTTATTTGCATTATCACAGAGATTGTAGAAAAATTCTTCATCTTTTAAGATTGCAGATGAAATCTTCTCTGGTAAGAAGACTTGGAAGCTTTGGTCGAAATCTGCTACGACCTTGGTTCCAAATCTTGTCTTGACTTGTTTCAGTGCTGTCACCATGTACTGCTGGTCTTTTTCTAAGTCTGTGACTTTCTTCCTTGGCAGGAAGTCGCTTCCAGCAATCTTGTTTAGTGCAGATAAATCCATTCTAAAAACAAGAAAAAGTAAAAAAAATTTAAAATTTCTGTTAGAGGAAAATTTTGATGAAAAAAAATAATGTTTTTTGGTAAAAAATAGATTGTAACTTACTTAAAAAGTTAGTCGATTTTAGATTTCTTTGTGCAAGGTTGATCGTCCTCAAGCTCTTCGATTACTTGAATGCGCTCCTCATTGTGGTCCATTGGTTGATATAGCCCATTCCCCACTTCGATGTCTGCCCTTTCCATTGCTACTCGTAATATATCCTTTTTTTCTCCTTCCTGGGAACTGTCCTCCTCCATTGATGGATGCCAGTCATTCATGAACTCCTCTAACACATCATACTCAATGATAATTTGCTCGCCTTCATAAAGTGACATCCCCACTCGCTCTGCACTATTTTCATTGGTTGCTTCATCCCTTCTTTCGATTTCCCTCTCTCTTTCATTCTCTGTAGCATCAATTTCCACTCGTGTATCTCCCCTCCTCATTTCTACCTCCCGCTCTTTTTCTTTTTTTTCAGCAGTCATTTTTCTTGCATATTTCCTCTCTACTTCAAGTGCAGCTTGCGCCATCTGTATTTCTTCAATTTTATAATGTCCCCAAGGTAAAGTATCTGTACTATCAGGCAATAAAAATCTCTTATCATCATGAGGGCTTAAAGCAATTTTTCTTTGTTTTTCAGTATACACAGTATGCAATTTTGAACGGATATTGCACTGTTCACGGTATATAATAGTGAGATCCTGAAGACAGCTTCGGTAATCCTCAAAAGTAATTGATTTTTTAACAACACTGGACTTTATACCTTTGGCTTTCTTTATAACTTCTCCTCCATCGATTGAAATACTATACATTTTGCTTCGTAATCCTATAAATTCTGTCATTATCTTACCATTACATTCGTCTTTCATCAAACCCGGAACTTTCTTATTAACTCGAG
This sequence comes from Anastatus disparis, assembly GCA_017163975.1. NCBI lineage: Eukaryota > Metazoa > Arthropoda > Insecta > Hymenoptera > Eupelmidae > Anastatus > Anastatus disparis. The sequence continues at coordinate 1,711,669 of JAFFSR010000034.1, read as the reverse complement.
GAATTTCGAACGGATTATTTTCTTCATAATCGGAAGTATCAAATTTATGTATGTCCTCTTTCATTATTTTGTACATGTCAACATCCTCAACTTCGTATATGAGACTATCAGTATCAGTATACAAAAGTTTGCATTTGTCTCCAACTCGCTTTTTCATATACGAATAATGAAAATCATAAACTAATGTTTTTGATAATTCTAAAATGCAAAATCCAACATAAATTGGTTTCTTGATTGTGATGCTCGTTCTCTTCATTTGAATGGCAACTAAATTCTCATCAAAAATAGCACAGCTGTGAAAATTTGGTAGAGCTATGCGTGCTTCTACTCCATATCTACCAGTAAATTTATTTACCAATCGGACATCAACTCGAGACCGCTCTCGCTCAATGCACTTTCCATAGACAGCATTGATTAACAATTTATAAAAAAGTTTTTTAAATTCGTTCTTAGCCTGCATTCTTTTTTGAGTATTCAATTCCACATAAGGTTTAAGCCATGCCTTTTGCTCGAAACTTAAAATTCTATGCACTTTTTTCAGTCGAAGTCCATTTTCCAACACTTGTCTGAGTGTTCGATAGTAAATAACATATCTCTCCTTGTTCTTCAAAGTAGTGAGAAGTTTTTTTTGTTTCGAGCCATGTGGCGCACTATGCTCTGCGCAGAATGGAAAATCTCGATGTGCATCGTGTATTTCCTCAGGATACTCCAAATCTACTTCAGCAATATATCGCATAACTGAATCTGGCGGTGCGTTGTAAAAGTTTGAATTCGTCTCATATTCTATTCATTTGAATTTTCCGACTGGCAAATATTGAACCATTGCCCATCCATAAAGATTATTAATATCAAAGTACATAAGTGTTTTCATTTTCTGTTTTTCATCATACGGAGAGCCCATATATGGATTGTTCGCCTTGGCATAGCGATTACAGCATTGACTTATTCCTCCCCGAATACCTGCTTCAATGAACATCAACATATCTATATCTGTAAGAAGCTTTAGTTCTACCTTCGTCATTTTTAGCGCTGCTGAAAATGTCAAGCCTGGAGACGTATAAAAGTGAGCTGGACATAAACCGTAAGCTTTGAGAGATGTTTCTCGAAAACTTTCAAATACATCCGCCAATAGTAAAACATCTGTTTTTAAGTATAAATCCGAATACTCGCCTAATGTCCTTATATTGAACTTACTCCAGACTTGAATAGCATGCTCATAGTCTTCATCAGCAATATGAGAATCGGTGAGTTGGTTATAAAACTGATTTTTCTCTGGCAATTTTGTAACTAATAATTTATCCAATCCATCTACAAAATCATATGGAAATATACCTTTACGTTTGAGAAAATCAATTTTCTCATCTGTAAAACCATAAGTTCGAAACTCTTTTATCAATATCGGCACATTTTCCAAGTATGATGCAAGTTTTTCTAATGACGAAGGAAGAAAACGCCAAGAATCTATGAATCTAAAACTTAGGTCACTGCCATCTATGTATTTTGTGAAAGAAATATATTTTTCCTTATTATGTGGCAATAGCGTAACTCGTCCTTCCATCAATGAAGATGTGGCTATCTCTTTTAAAATGAAGTGTGTATCGTAATTGAGGTTATGAAAAACCACAGGAATAAATTTTGAATACTTGTAATTCAAATCACATGAATTATGTGCTGCACCTCTGAAACTAATGTAAAAAAAATAGATATTTTAAAAAAATTTGCATGATAAAGTAAATTTTTTTTTCATTGAAATATAACTATAGTTAATATCTTACCGTCCTGTGAGATGACAGTGATCTCGTACTGCGAGTTCTTCATCACGGATTAGTTTTCGGCATATGTGACAAATGGTTGACCTCTGGAAAGATAATTCTTCTAAATCCGTAAGTTTTAATGGTTTCGGATTCTTGTAGAGTTTATCAATTTCCTCACTGATTAATTTTAATTCTTGAACAAACCATTGTGCAGGAGTCTGTCCATCTTCGATATTTTTTCTATATGACTTATAAAAAGATAAGCTGTCATCAAAGCTACATTTTATATAATATCCTATACTATATGCTCCATGAAGTTGGAAGGCAATCTCATTCATTGTAGGCTTCAGTAAACATTCAAAATCAGCATAAATAATAAAAGGAACTTTTTCGCTTTTATAATAATCTTCAAATTTCAGAATGTTGTTCTGCGAGTCAGGTAGATTAATTCGACAATAATTCAAATTCTTACAATCATTTTCATGAACTTGCAATCTTTCTTCATTATAAAAGACTTGTAAACATCTTTCACAATGGAATGATTTTACATGTGTCTTAGATAGTTGAGATTTCAGAAGACGAGACATATTTTTTATCCAAACGTAGTGGTATTTGGGTAAACTAATATCATCAGAATGATTATCTTTTTCATACTCATCGATGTAAAAGTCTTGGATGATGAATAGATTGACATGCTTTTCCTTTTTATCCGATGTAATGTGGCAAGGTGATACTTCAAACTTTTGTCCAAACTTCTTCAACATGTACACATTTACTGAAATATTATTCAGTTCTTCAAATTTTGGAACATTTTCAAGTGTCACTGGAAATTCTATGTTATTAAATTTTAACTCGTTCTCATGCATGCTATATTGATTGACTCTATTAGTATTAGTTTCACTTGGATATATTGCTGAGAGGATAGCATACTTGAAACATTGATTGTCATTGTTACGAACATTGACACATGCTTTTTTCTTTTGTATAAAAGGTGGTAGAGGAATATACGAACTGCCCTTGATCGGAGAATATTTTTTCATATTTATACTCAGACTTATAATACTTTTTAGAGCCCAGCCAGAATCTTTTTCCTGAAATTCTTCTATTTGTGTCAAAATAGAATCTTTGATATTTATTTTGAACCATTCTTCTAGATTCGTTGACATGAAAATTGAAGTACTTGTGGTTGTAAAATATTTAATATCTGTCAATTCTTCACTACTTTTCTGTATGGAAAATTCTGCGGTGAAATCACTTTCAGAGCACTATATTCTTCTAAGCATGACTGTACATGTACTTTAAAGAGTTCTTGGGCGTCGTTTAAAAAACTTAAAATATCCACATGATTTATATTTACCACTACGCCAGTTCTAATTCTGTTTTCGAAAGCTGACTGCACATCTCGCCATTCAACAGAAGCTTCTGTTTCTTCAGATTGCAGACCACCTCCTCGTTGAAGATGATGTTCAAATTGAACTTGAATACCTGAAAGATGTAACACACAAGTTTGACATCTCTGCTTTTCTCCTCTTGTAAGATCAGAATTGACAATTTTTTCATTTAATTTCTCTAAACTATCATTGCACATATCTATCCAATAATGGAGATCGGTATTGTTCAGTTCATTTACATTTTATAAAGTAACACGGAGTAGTTGCACAAGACGTTCAAAGAAATTAATTGAAGACATTTTTTTTCTTTTATTTAAAATAACCTTTCACAAACACAAACTTTCACGATTAGTAAAGTTTAGTCCCGATGACTATGTACACTCACGACTCCTCTGACGAAGTATGCTCATCCAGAAAACTTCAGACCTTTTTAAAGGTAAAGTTAACATAAGGGGAAATGGAAAATTCAATTAACTAACCAATAGTAAAACGGAGTGCAAGTTTTTCAGAAAAAAGAGAGGTTTTCTCGGGTAGGGATGAATTTTTTACCTTTTTTAACCTATCAGAATCATTTCTTAGTTTTAACCAATGAGGATTGAGCGATTTTCCATCGTACAATCTTAAAAAAGTTAGAGGCGGAGTTACTATCATCTTTTAGTTTAACCAGCGAAAACTGAGCTATTTTCCATCGTCCAATCTTAAAAAAGTAAGAGGGGAATTGCTTGACATAAACTTACGATTTGAAAATTTTCTATTCTCATTTCCCGATATTAATTCATACTGAAACATCCAACGCTACGAGATGGCTAGAACTCGTGATTACGATATGCTGTTCAAAAATTATATCATGCAGTCTGCGGAAGAAGAAAGCATTTATATATGTGATATTCAAGGATTTCAAAGAATATCAGAGGATTCTTTTATTTTCAAAGAAGTTAGTTTCCTCAATTTTAGAAAAACAGCTTTACCTACAGTCTATGTTTTCAAATCTCCAATTACATGGGAGGAACTAAATACAGAAGAAAAATGCATGGCTCAGTGGGTGGAAAGGTTCCATCACGGTATAGCATGGAATTCCGGAGATATTCCATATCATCGTCTACAACGTGTTTTCCAAATCTGCTCGCAAGGAATCAAAAAATTATTTGTCAAAGGAGAGCAGAAAGTGCAATGGTTGAAAACTCTTTTACCAAGTGTGTAAGTAAAAATATATTTAAACTTTTTATATTCAAATTAATCATTTTCTTAATACTTTTCATACTTTTTTATACTTTTTTATACTTTTATACTTTTTTATACTTTTTATACTTTTTTATACTTTTTTATACTTTTTTATACTTTTTTTTTATACTTTTTATACTTTTTCATACTTTTTTCATAAGTTTTTTTCCTTTTTTCATACTTTTTAATACTTTTTTCATACTTTTTAATACTTTTCTTATACTTTTATATTATAGTTTAATTATTCTGTTTATTTTATTCGCAGGTTAATTTCAAATGTTGAAGATTTTGGCTGTCCAGCATTAGAAGAAATAATAAGTGATAAGCGACACTTCTGCTTGAACCATGTTTTCTGCATAAGAAGAAAAAGACCCGTGTGTGCAGTTAATAATGCCATTGCTATACGAGCATGGCTACGCAATTACTTAAATATTAATAACATAGATGAAGTTGATAGTTTTTTGAAACAAAATCAAAGTATGAAATGTACATGTTTGTATTTCGCAAATAAATAAAAATTTTGAAAATTGAAAATGTATTGAAAAGAAAAAAAAATAAAGTTTTTTTATGATTAAAATGATTTATTATTATTTTATCTGCTGAATTGTTTTTTTTTTTAATCTAATGTATATTTTAAGGAATTGTATTTAAAAAAAAATATATATATATATATTAAATAAAAAGAATTCTTATATAAATGAAGATTATATTCTTTTTTGCAGGTCAGGATGGTGATTTTTGGTAAAATGAGCGAGTTTAAGCTTTCATTTATTTTTTTTTCATTAACTTATATCATTTATTTTCTTTTCATTTAATATAAATTTTTAATACATACAAAATTTTTTTTTATACATACAATTTTTTACATTAAAAATTTTTTTTATTTCATGCAAATTACAATATTTTTTTTCACATACAAATTTTTTTTTTCATAACACAAAACTTTTACATAAATTTATTAATTATAAAATTATTTTTTTATTCGGTCCATGTTTCGTCGCCTATTATTTTAATACCACTGCATGAAGACACATCCTGTTGAGTTGATCCGGATTCTATTTGACCAATAATTGATATTTCATCATTATCGTTCTTAGATGATTCGTCGTCTATTATTTTAATACCACTGCATGAAGACACATCCTGTTGAGTTGATCCGGATTCTATTTGACCAATAATTGATATTTCATCATTATCGTTCTTAGATGATTCGTCGTCTATTATTTTAATACCACTGCATGAAGACACATCCTGTTGAGTTGATCCGGATTCTATTTGACCAATAATTGATATTTCATCATTATCGTTCTTAGATGTTTTAGGGGGTCCGGTGCTCATGATGATACGCTTTCCTGTGTGCTTGAGCCGCAAGATTCGTCTTCGAGGAGGAGGAGGCCTATTTTCTTGATGAGAAGTACTGCCATTTATTTCTGAAAAAAGAAGAAAATTTAATTAGTTATTTAAATAAACTTATATGGATTGAATTATTATTATTATTATTTAATTTTTTTTTATTTACCCACGTTAGATCCTGAAGATGAAGGTTTCGGTGAAGGTTCCCGAAGAGGAGTAGAATCCTTCATTGATGCTAAAACAAAAAAATAATTATTTTAATATTTTTTTCTTTTTATTTTATTAAAATATTTTTATTTCTCAAACTTACTTATATGAAGACCTGAGGGCCCTGGTTGCGGCGAGTTCTCCCCAAAGGGGAGTGTCTGCAACCTTCTTTGATTCTGAAACAGAAAATATACATATATATTAAATTTAATATAAAAATTTAATTCTTATGTGGTGAAGAGAATAAAATTTACCTTCTACGTTATTCAGCGTCCTCGGTTTTTTCGACTTCCCCGAGTGACACGAAGAAAACGTTGATGAGGTGCCAATTGAGCTGGAGCTCGAACTCGAGCTCGATGACCTGTTCCTGGTAATGCACTTACGATTCGGGCTGGGGCTCGCCCTTGGGGTTTCCATCCCCTCGAATAGCTGCTGCATCGTCGCACTTACCGGTGGAGGTGGTACTGAAACAAGAAAAAAATTAAATTATAAAAAAATATAAAAAAATTTTCGTAATTATGAAGAAATATAATTAAAATGTATTATTAATAAAAACTTACATGCATTAATTGCATCCATTGCCCAGCTTAAATGGTCTAGCATTAGTAGGAAAAATGAGCCATTTCTCATTATCCATTGAATGCGTTCCCGCATTGCTCTAATGCTGTTGCTCGTATTCGTCATTTTAAATATTTAAATTTAAATTGAATTCTCAACTATATGAGACTTGAGAGAAAACTGAATGCTCTTCATCGCATGCACCACGGTATTTATACAAAAAAATTTTACAAAATTACCTACCTGCGGAAAAAATTTTTTGACAATCCTCCAAGTATTTTCCACGCCCTTTTTTCTATGTAAAAAGAATGCATTCGCAAAGGGCTTCGTTTTCAAAATTAAATGACCGATATATTGTTTTAGGAAAAGAGTGAAAGACCTTTTTTCTCAAAAAAAAAGATAAAATAAGATAACAAGTGACTTTCAAAAATATAAACCTGTCAAGAAAACCTTTTCTGAAAAGAAAAAAATTCACCAATAACCTTATTTTGTTTTTAACTTAATACATGGATATAGAATGGGCACAATAAGAGTTTCAATTTTGAAAGAAAAAAGATTGTAAGATTATAAACATGAAAACCAAAAAAAAGGTTTCTTTTCTCAGTAAAAGAAAACATAGTTTTACGAAAAGGAAAAAAAAAAGGTCTCTTTCCAACAAAATGAAAACAAGTGACTTTAAATAGTAAAGTAATGTGAAAGTGACTAGAGGGAAAATATCTATCGATCAGAAGCCTGTGGGTTAAAGAAGCTGTCATAAAGATGAAAAAGAAAAAAACATGCAGTGGTAAAACAATGACGAGACCGAGGGTTTTCTGTGTATACCTGCACCCAAAGACATTAGGCGCCGCATGTATCCTTCAGCATTGCGTAAAGCGCCGATTGCATTAAGATTATCAGAGCAATCAGAGTCCGTTTTCAGCACACTGATTGCGCCGACTAAGTGGCGCTGCGGGGAAGCGAAAGGGTCACTAGCAAACATAAAGTTTTTTCGGCGGATGGAGAGTCTTTGCATTAAGATTATCGGAGTAATCAGAGTCCGTTTTCAGCACACTGATTGCGCCGACTAAGTGGCGCTGCGGGGAAGCGAAAGGGTCACTAGCAAACATAAAGTTTTTTCGGCGGATGGAGAGTCTTTTTTTATAGCGCTGCCCACTATGCATTTTCTTGAACGTTGCACAAAAAATTTACCAGCTTTTAGGAGATAAGGAAAAGAATGTCCTTTCTCTTAATGCAGTACACTGTGTGTGTGTTCTTTTTTGAGTCGCAGGTGCATGAAAATAATGAATCATGCAACCTTTAAGATATAATACTGTCTTTATCTTTTTGAAAGAAAATCTTTTTTGAGAAAAAAATTTATTATAAGGGTCAGCTATCTTTTTTCATCCTGTTTAAAAAAAAAGGAGAACTCTTATTTGTAAAAGATAAGGAAAAATATTCCTTGACCAAAGGAAAAATATCTATCGATCAAAAGAAGGTGGCTTAAAGAAAAAAAAGTCATAGAGATGAAAAAAAGGAAAACATGCAATCGTAAACATTAATCTTTCAAAAGAAAAAAACATCTTGGGACTCCCTACGGTATGGGGCCACCTACAAATCAAACAAAAAAAAGTAACTCTTATGGGTTTATACACATATTGGATTCTAAATCACATGGAGTAGGGAAGGGTGGGCGTGAACAAAATACTGAAATTCAAAAAATCACACGGAGAAGGGGATACTCTTATGTGCTTATACACACATCGGATTCTCGATCACATGGAGTAGGGAAGGGTGGGCGTAAATAAAAACCAAAATTCAAAAAATCACTCGAAGAAGGGGATACTCTTATGGGCTTATACACACAATACATTCTAGATCACTTTGAGGAGAGAGGGGGTGATCCAGAATGAACCTGAGCCAGTATGCCTATAGCTTATCTACTGAGAAAATTTCTATAAGTTACTCAAATTTATGAAAAAGTCAATATAAATTGTCATTTTTGCAGAATTATGAAGATTATGATTATTTTCGCGGGAATTATAAAGTTATGGAAATTGTTTATGAAAACGTTTTCGATTGGAAAATTTGTGATTATTGCAGTTGAATTTTGTTACATCATCATCAGTTATATCCTCGTTAAAATGCCCCGAAAATTCCTGAAAGAATCGGAACAAATATTTTTCCGGTCTTTAAAGAATGTTTAAGAACTATTATGAAATGAAAATTGATAAATGTTTCAAGTTTTCCGAATCGTTCCGACATTGAAATTTCAATTATAAGCCGTTACTCATAAAATTTGGAAAAGTCTATTTTCTCATGCGTGCTGGGTAAGTGGCCTATTGCGCATGCGTTTTCGGGGTGGTAAGTAGCTAATAGCGCGCGCCGCGTGTGTTTTGTCTTTGAAGCGTGTGTTTGAGTAAAAAGCGTTAGGTTATAAAAAATAACGTCACGCAAATCCGTTAATTAATGAAAAAAAGAAAACCACGATTTTGTTTGTATATGCAGAAGTAGCGTCGCGCGGGCGAAGATGATAGGAGAGAGAGAGAGAAAGAGAATGCTTTGTCGAAAGAAAACAAGACACGCCAGAACGTGTTTACGAGTCAGTCGTACGGCAGATATGAGAGAGAGAGAGAGAGAGAGAGAGTAAGAGAATGCTATACCGAAAGGAAAAAAAATACGCTAGAACGTGCACGAGTTTCTATGTACGAGTCATTTGTGTGCTAGCTTCTTGATGAAAGTTATTGGCGATGCAAAAAATAATATTTACATGAAATGTTTTTTTTGATTTACATATTAATTTTTTTAAATGGGGGGCTTCCCCCAACCCCTTTTCCGCGCCCTAACATGTCACTCTCTCTCTCTTACACCCAGCACTTATGAGAAAAAATAGTATGTGAATCTCGTTCGGTTTAGTTGACTATTGCGCACGAGGGCAAGCTGGCGCACGAGCGTAGCGAGTAGCGCCAGCTTGCCCTCGTGCGCAATAGTCAACTAAACCTTACTCGTTACACAATATACTATTGTATGCAACTATTTTTCCAGTGATTCAGTTGTAATTTATAAAATTGTGAATTCGGGTGATTCATTATGTTTCTTTTCGTAATATTTAACTGATGTTGGAGCTGCAGCAATCGAGTTTTGCTTCTTTTATTTCATTGATATCATTTTAAATTCGTAAATTAATAGTATATTGTGTAACGAGTAAGGTTTAGTTGACTATTGCGCACGAGGGCAAGTTGGTGCACGAGCGTAGTGAGTAGCGCCATTGCCCGAGACTCTCTCTCTCTCATATCTGCCGTACGACTGACTCGCAATAGTATATTTCAATACTTTTTGGTACTATTATTTGTAATTAAATTACATACTTTTAGTTCACCAATTTCACGTATATACGGAATAATTACGATTTAGTTGATGTAAAAATAATACAAGAATAGATGATACGATTTACTTTGTCAGAGGTTAAAGCAAGATAGAGTATAAAATTCATCACATGGTCGATGAGATACAGTATGAGGGCGCTGCGCTTGTATAAACCTTTGCGATTTAACATTAATTAAAGCTTTTGCGTGACATTATCTTACAGAATATAACGTATTTACGTGATTTAATACAAAATAATATTATACATAGCTGTGAAACACACGCCCTCAAAAAACAACACACGCAGCGCGCGCTATTAGCTACTTACTACCCCGGAAACGCATGCGCTATAGGCCACTTACTCAGCACGGATGAGAAAAACAAATATAATGACTTGTCCGCACTAAAGCTATGTTAATACAATAATTTTTGTTAAAATAAAAAATCATTTAAACTTGTAAATTTTTTATGAACTTGGATTGGAAATTATATCAAGCTCGACGAACCTAATCTTGAAATACGTTACATTGAAAGTTTGTATTATTACTTTTTATGTAGTATTTTCGTGGGTTTCTTGAGTTGTCCGCACTCGAGTTGAATCTTACAAATTTTTTCTTTGTCGCAAAAAAATGTTATTAAACGCATTGTTTATTCATAACTTAGGATTGGAAATATTATTAGAAGACTGGAAGCTTCGTCATGCTCTTAAAAATAAAAATAATGTTATCTAATTTTAAAAATAATATTAATCTGAATAATATATCCTCATCAGAAAAGTTATTGTAATTTATATATTTTTGGAACCTTTCCAATTTCATGTGTACCACCATGGTATTATATGGGGATATCCACCCAACTTTAAATTCTCTAGTAACAGGTCATTATTTAAACTAGGTTATAATCTTTTGTGCTAGTAACAGGTCATTATTTAAACTAGGTTATAATCTTTTGTGCTATCCTGTAACTCTATTTCTGATGTATTTTGTAAATGTGCCACAAACGGCGCAGCAGATAATTCTAGAAAGAGTAAATTTACACATAAGATAAATTACGGTAATTTTTTATGTGTAAAAATGAATGTTTCATAGAAATATCTACTGCCCCGTATGTTAAACATTTACAAAATACATTAGAAATAGAGTTACAGGATAGCACAAAAGATTTGAACCTAGTTTAAATAATGTGCATCATGCGGTAACCCAGTAACAGCTGTAATATGACCTGTTACTAGAGAATTAAAAGTTTTGAGGATATCCCCATATATCAAAAAATATGATTATGACTTCTTCAGATTCTTTATGAATTTCTAATATATTGAATAGTGATTTTTGAAGGGCATATCATAGTATTAATTAAATTAACTTATTAATAAACAGAAAAATTTCCTAGTATTAATAAATCAGTGCAATTTATTGTATTTATTCACAAAAAAAATTTATAGCTTAGTTGTGTAAAATGGTTTTATTTCGGGCGTATATTTTTTTATAACTTCAAAATCGTTACTGAGAATCATAAATAATTTTCACGGTATTTTATTAATAGCAGGTCGTATATCTCTATCCTTTTATAATAAAAAAATTCAGTTTTCTGCAAAACCTTATGATTGTAGCAAAAAATAAGAAGAAAGCCCCATCTCGTATAATAAAAAGCAATATTTTCTCTTATGAGAAAAAATTATTTTTATCGTTTCTTTTCAAAGAAAACTTTAAAAACTGAATTGTCCATCCAAACCTCGATATTTTATGTTTTTCAAGGTTTTTTTCAAAACGAATCGATAAAAAAATTTTTTCCCAATCAAAGAAAATATTGCTTTTTATGATACAAGATGGGGCTTTCTCTTTATTTTTTGCTAAAATTATTAGTTTTTGTAAAAAAATCAATTTTTGAATTACAATTGGACATATATACTCGACTTCCTCTTAAGGATCTTTAATAGCTATTAAACTCTTTACAAGATTGTAATAATTCATCTCGATTTACTTCCATAGAGTTCGTGAAGTTTCATTAACCTTTCAATCAATATACAGAAAATATAAAGATCCATCCGTATTCTTAAATGATCTCATAGATTTATAATCATTTATTTACCAATAATTTAATAAATATATTCATACGATGATAAAACGTAAAAAATATTTCTGAAGAATTTTTTAAAATACAATCTCGAAGGTTTCTCCTAAAAACTTTACAGTGCTGTTCAATTCTAAAGCGATCTTAATTGTTCATTAATTGTGAATACAATAAAATTAAGGTCACTATTCCTTAGTGAAACTTAATGAATCAAATAAGTTCAGAAGGTATCAACGACAATCATGACAATTTTTTCCATAAGAGTTCGCAAAGTTGTATTATGGACTGGTACCAAAAACCGCAAAAAATTAGAAAGGTTCTTTTACATCAGGATCTTTCCAAACCTTAATGTACATTTCAACCGGGGTATTTCACCTGAATACGGAGGACATTTATAACTAATATAGGTAGCTAGGAGAGTTTCCGTAACCGATGGAAATCCACGGCCACACCAAAGTTTTCCCTATGTATTTTGGTGCCCTGAACACGAATTTCGAGGGTGGATAGCTGGAAAATAGTTAGGAAAATCTCTAAAGTAAATTTTCTGGTTGTTAATTTTTCGAGGAAAAACATAATTTTTCGTGTTTTTCATCAAATATTAAGTCGAAAATATTCTTATCAATTTTGCGGTACATTGCACCATTTCTCTGTAAAAACATCATAAATATAAAAAAAACTCATTTTGCCATTTTTAATGATTTTTTTTTATTTTATTGCACCAATCATTGGTGACCAATATAATTAAGAATTTTTACATTTGAATTAGCTAAAATTATTCTTTAATCCACCAACTGTTGATAAAAGAAAAATGGTTTAGGCTGGTTGCGGTCTTCCTTTAATTTTTCACGAAGAATTGAACCTCTTATTTAGAGAGTACCGCGCAACGGTGCTCACATGAAAAAGTCAGGTCGGAAAATAGGGGAGATCGTTATAGTAACATTAAAGTCCACGGTTCCAAAAATTTTTTTTATATATTTCGTCACTAAACATTAATTTAAAGGGGGAAAATGTCCAGGAAAATTTGTATGATATAATTTCCAAAATATGAAAAGTCTATTTTTTAAATAAAAAACATTTTGTCGCTTATTTCATGCAATTTTCATGCCAAAGTTATGAAAAAGAATAAGTTTTATAATTTTTTTCAATTTTTCATATTAGAATGAGAGTATTGTTACAGTGCAGCAGAGATTAGAATAGGATTTCCTAAAATTTCATTTCATTTGCTAAATTTATGTTATAATTTATAAATATGTTTAATTAATCGTTATTTGTATTTTAATCTTATTACATTTTTTACATGTAGAATTTTTGCTACAAGAACAATATGTACAGTACGCTATTCATTATTTTATAAAGTTTAAAAAACTTGTGTTTTTATAATTTATAAAATTTTTTAACGAAGTACAATTTTTTTCTGTGAACTACTCTTTTACTGTTACATATTTTGTAAAAAAATATCTTTTTAATAAAAAAAATAGGTATATGATTGATTGAAAATATTAATTTTAATTAATTTAATTTATGTATAACCCTGTTGAAAAAACTCACTGACATAGTAAAATTTTTTTTAACTATTAATAATTGAATTTATTGATTTGTTGATTGTAATTCTTTGATCATTTATTTTATTTCCGCAATTCAATCCAAAATATCCTTAATTTATAATCCTTCAGTTGAAAATTGAGGCAGCACACTAATTATAACACATCCAAAATAATTTATAGCAGCATCATCAGTGTCACAACCAAATTTTAAAATTGCTAAGCATAAACTTTCAAAACGAATGTCAGGAAAAAGTAATTAACATTGTAAAAGAATTTTTTTATTACAGATAACTATTATGTGAAAAACTTTTTCAAAAATAAAATCATATAATCAAATTATCGATCAAAAAGTGAAACCATTCCTTAAAAATCTTTGAGATTTTTATCAGTATTAATATTAGCAACTTTTCCTAGACTAGAATTTTTTTCATTCTAAGTAACATAGAAAAAATAACCTGTTTGTGTAACTGATTAAAAACTGCTCACTTGTTAAAAAAAAAATCTGGTGGCACTCATATTTATATATATGTATACCTGTGTGTGTGTGTGTGCACGCATGTGCATTGACATAAAATATCCGATGTATATGTATATACGTATATTCATAAGCTTATGTGTGTGCATGCATGCGCCTTGACAGGAACAGACCCATATATATATATATGAAAAATATATATAAACTCAAGTACGTGTGTCATGCATGTAAATTGAGATGAAACGTCCCGTGTATATAAGCCTGTGTGTATCTGCGCACGTGTGAATTAACATTAAATATCCCGTGTATATGTGTACACAGATATACACACATATATATGTGTGTGTGTATATATATATATATATATATATATATAAATAAATATATATATTCATAAGCCCATGTGTGTGCGTACATGCGAATTGACAGAAACAGTCCCATATGTATAAATACAATTTTCAAATACATGTTTAGATGTGTTTGCGCGTTCGAGTTGACAAGATACGTCAAATATATGAAAACCGGTGCGTGCGTGTTGACATGATACGTCCCATATATGTGAACCTAAGGGCGCTCAGATAGGTGTGTTAGAGTTGTCATGAAATGTCCCATATATATATAAACCTGTATAGGCATGGGTAATAATTGACGTGAAAAATCCTATGTATGTTAACGTGTGTGCATGCATGCGAATCGATATGAAATGTACCATATGTAAAGACCTGTGTGTGTGTGCGCGTGCGTTCGAATTGACATGGAAAATCCCATGTATATTAACGTACGTGTGCATGCATGCGAATCGACATGAAATGTCCAATATTTATAAACCTGTGTGTTTGTATGCATTTGAATTGACATTAAAAATCCCATGTATATTAACGTGTGTGTCATGCATGCACAACGACATGTAATGTTCCATACATATATATATATATATATAATCCTGTAAACGACATGAAATATCATATATATATATATATATATATATATATATATATATATATATATATATATATATATATACCTGTATGTGCGTACGTTCCAATTGACGTGAAAAATCCAATATTTATTAAAGTTTGTGTGCATGCATGCGAATTGACATGAAATGTCCCATATATATATAAACCTAAGGTAACTAGGATGGGTGTGAGCGTGTTGTCATAAAATGCCCCGCATATATAGAAAAGGCTGTGATTATGAGTACGTACGAGTTGACATGAAATGTGGCATATATATAATCCTGTGTGTGCATGGGTGCACATTGGCATGAAATATCTTATATATATATATACACCTGTATGTGCGTGTGTTCCAATTGACGTGAAAAATCCAATATTTATTAAAGTTTGTGTGCATGCATGCGAATCGACATGAAATGTCCCATATATATATATATAAACCTAAGTTTACTCGGATGGGTGTGTGCGTGTTGTCATAAAATGTCCCACATATATAAAAAAGCCTGTCATTATGAGTATGTACGAGTTGACATGAAATGTCCCATATATAATCCTGTGTGTGTGTGATCGCATTGGCATGCAATGTCCCATATATCTAAACCTGTAAGTGCGTGCGTTCCAATTGACGTGAAAAATCCCATGTTTATTAAAGTCTGTGTGCATGCATGCGAATAGACATGAAATGTCCCATATATATAAACCTGTGTGTGTGCCTTCGAATTGACGTGAAAAATCCTATGTTTATTAACGTGCGTGTGCATGCATTCGAATCGACATGAAATGTCCCATATATATAAATCTAAGGGTACACGAATTGGTGTGTGCGTGTTGTCATGAAATGTACCACATATAAAGAAAACCTGTACTTATGAGTACGTGCTAACCGACATGAAATATCCCATGTATGTATGTATGTATATATATACATATATATAAACCAAAATATATACGGGTCAACGGGTGCAAGTTGACATGAAACGGACCATGTATATATATATATATCAACTTGTCCGTATGTGTGCGTGTGGGTCGACATGAAATGTTGCATATATATGAGCCTAGATGCGTATGTATGTGCGCGTCCACATATGTTTTTCTATATACATATATATGATAAAAATTCCTTAGTACGTTTAATTAAAAAGGAATTGTGGAATTTTTAATTAAAGCCCTCGAATTCACAAATCATAATCATAACTGACGCTCTTTCAATTCACGATTACATTTTGATTTCTTAATTGAAATTTATTTAATTAAGGATTCCTTTTGATTTTGGAATTAAAGCCCTTTCAATTCACGATTAAATTTTGATTTTTTAATTAAAATTTATTTAATTAAGAATTCATTTGATTTTGGAATTTAAGCCCTTTCAATTCACGATTACATTTTGATTTCTCTATTGAAATTTATTTAATTAAGGATTTCTTTTGATTTTGGAATTAAAGCCCTTTCAATTCACGATTAAATTTTGATTTTTTAATTGAAATTTATTAAATTAAGAATTCCTTTTGATTTTGTAATTAAAGCCCTTTTAATTCACGATTACATTTCGATTTCTTAATTGAAATTTATTTAATTGAGAATTCCTTTTAATTTTTTAATTAAAGCCTACTCAATTCACGATTAGATTTTGATTTGTTAATTAAAATATTTTTAATTATTAATTTAAAAGGAATTGTTAATTAAATAAAACTTTAATTACGAATTCAAAAAGGACTTGTCATTCAAATAATTTTTAATTACTTTTTTTGCAACCCTGTTCTTAAATATAAAACTTTTATTGAATTTATAGAATACACGAAAGTAAAAAAAATTATTTGTGCATTTTTTATGATTGTCTAAAATCTGTACTTTGATGAAGTTTATTGAAAGATTTAAGACTTTTGTAAACATTATTTAAATAAGTGATATTATAATATGCTTTATAGCCTCTTACATTATTACATAATAAAATATTGTAATAAAGTCCAATTTTCTTTTTAATTTTGTTTTTAATAATCCTTGATTTATCAATTGATTTACTAATAAAATTTAACGATTTACGTTTTTCGTCGTTCTTTCAGTTTTGATCAAAATGTAGTGAGCGGATTTTTACTTTGGAGGACAGATGTATATATTGGCACTTTATAATTGTAAAAACTAACTAGGAGAGTGTAACACCTCCGGATCACGGATTGTGCTTAAACTTAGGGATAAGTTTTTAGATGATAAAATATGGAAAAAGCTGAAGTTATAGTCACAAACACTCAATATTTCCCTTGTTACAGGTATTTAAAGAAAAACACTAAAATAGTTACTAGATTTTCAAACGCATATAGTTCTTTAGCATTGATAGCTAGAAGCTTGGAACTCTTTTTCAATTAAAGCTAAGCTCAAATCCTTTTGAAACAGTAGCTACAGCATATCAAAATATTATTTTTTTTCAAAGTAAGAGCGTAATAAAGATTGGACCTAATTCCAGCTTTTATTATTAATGTTTTGAAAAGAAAATTCAGGTCCAATCCTTATTACGCTTTAACTTTGGAAAAAAAAATATTTTGATATGCTGTAACTACTGTTTTGTAAGGATTTGAGCTCAGCTTTAATTTAAAAAAAGTTTCAAGCTTCTAGCTATAAATGCTTAAAAACTATATGCGTTTAAAAATCTACTAACTTTTTAGAGTTTTTCTTTAATTGCCTGTTACGCGGGAAATATTGAGTGTTTGTGACTATAACTTTAGCCTTTTTCATATTTTACTATCTAAAACTCATCCCGAAGTTTGAGCAAAATCCGTGATCCAGGTGTGACACTCTCCTAGTAAGTGAATGTGGGGTTGATAAACTCTGAAATTTAATTTTTACTTTATTCTGTGCTCTTTCACTTACATCTACTTTTTTCTTAATCTGCGTGATATTAAATCAATTTACAACCAGCATTGCGTTAAAAAATTAATAATTTCATCACGCATATAAAATTAAAAAACAATAATCCTAATGGTTTGTAAATTATTAGTACAATTAACCGGTGAGTGGCCGACCAAAAACATACCATCGGTTCGTGGCGGGCCACTTATTGGACTATATGAACTTGCTCAGGTACATTTTCACTGGGGCGCAGTCAACCAAGCTGGTAGTGAACATACTGTTTCTAATCATAGGTGAGCAAATTTTAATTAAGAATTATTTGTCATTATATACAAATCAATATTTCAATGTCATAACTTAGAATTTGTTATGATTTCTAACACTAAAAAAATATAATTGAAAAGGAATAAGAATCTATTGAATTCCAAGCCGGAATTCTTTATCTATTATAGCAATATCATAAAATTATTATTTATATAAAAAGGAAATCAGTTCCAGACATATCCATTTTATTCAAATAAATACACTATTACCACCCAGGGAATAGTATATTACACACCAAGGGAGGTAAAGTATTTACGAGTCCATAGCACATATAATTGCCACCACGAGCCGAAGGCGAGGGTGGCAAATATGTGTCATGGGGTCGCCATTTTACCTCCCGTGGAGTGTATACTATTTTTCGCCAACTATGACTTTTGTTTTTTTTGCGCTGGACGAAAGTCGTAGTTTCGGGCAGGGTATGGCAAAAAATATATTTTGAAAAGTTTAAATTTTGGAAAATTGAATTTATTTTCATCAAGAAATGAATTATTTAATTGAAAACTTTTCTTATAAGTTTAAGCATTTCAAACTAAAATGGATTTCTTTAAAAAATACATTAAACTACATCAGGTCGATTTTATTTAGAGAAATTATCTATTAATTGATTCGAAATTCCTGCTCATTGCAAAAGCTAATAAGCACATTAGAAATATTTTATACTTTCAGTTCCATCTCTAAAATTATTTATTAAGAAGGGGCCGAACTATCTGTCTTTGTCTAATAGCGTTTTTCATCATTTATGTAAACACTGTCCGGTATAACAAGAAAAAAATAGCAGCCCCCGCTAGATATTAGTATAATAAGTAAATTTTGTAATAACAACCAAATTTTTTCACTGCGTAGTTTTTGAATAATTAGAGACCTACCAAAAGAAGATAGGTTATATTCTAGATTGCTAGTAGATCTCTAATTAGTCAAAAACTATGCGGTAAAAAATTTGGTTGTTATTACGAAATTTACAAATTATACTAATATCTAGCGGGGGCTGCTATTTTTTTCTTGTTATACCGGATAGTGTTTACATAAATGATGAAAAACGCTATTAGACAAAGACAGATAGTTCGGCCCCTTCTTAAGATTGAATTATAATAAAAGTGTATTATAGTATTTTATGCACCAAAGGTGTCAAAAATACTTCAGCTGCCCCACGAACGTAAATACTTATATCAATACGAGTTAATCCGAGGAAATTAAGAACACAGTTCGGAGTGATTGAATGACACAGTCCGTAAACCAAGCCCAAGCTCTGGCATTTTCGAACTGCGTTACAGTTTGATAGACTAGTGCACTCTTTCAGCATGGTTTCTGACTACAGGGGCCCTGCAATTAACCAGTCATAAAATGAAAGTTTCACTCAAACCCAAGTTAAATCATACGCTAGTACAGCAGATCAAAATGTTCGCCCATCAAAGCTACACGGAATAGTAATCAAATTAGTTGAAGGATACACAAATGACGATTATATAGATGGTTTAGAAAAATTAATCGACCCTAAAGAAACCTGTTACATCTCTAAAATGTCAGAAGAACATGTATGTATATTTTTGTCAAGTGAAGAGTGGGTTGAAAAATTAGCCAATAAAAAAGTGAACGTCAAACACATGATCTTGAATATCAGGCCATATATCGAGAAAAATAAAAGGGTAGTCATCTTAAACGTTAACCCAACCATCCCAAACAAAATAGTGCTGACTGCTCTAAAAAATAAAGGCACCCGTATCAGGCATACATGATTTAAACGCAAGCCTAGCAAAACCAGGCAGAGCTCATATTCTATCTTTCCATCACCAAATTTACAGAAAGGAAGAAGAAATTCATTTATTACCTGAATCAATGGAAATTATTTACGAAGAATCTAGATTTTGGATTTATTTTAGTACGAATTCGATACACTGTTTCATTTGTAAACAAAGTGGCCACATAGCAAAACTATGCCCAGTGAATTCCAGTCCTGTTACACAAAGTATCAACGCAGAAATAATTAACGACAACGTTACACCAAAATTTTCACAAGAAAATGTCAACCCAAATAACCCCAACTTAGAGCAACTAACAAACACGGGCAAAACACTAAAAAGGGCACCACCGCCATCATCTATCGAAAGCAATAAATCGATTATCAGTGAACAAGAAAATTATACTACTACTGCAATCGATGCAAACCCAGAAAAAAATTCAACAAGCACTGAAAAGACAAATATACAAGACGCAAACTCAAACAAACCAAATATAAAAAACATAGTGATACCTACCATTAACGCCCTACAAGATTCGAATACAATTCTTACACTAGACGGCGAAAAATTTATATTTATTTCCTTGAAGAATTACACGGATGTCCTACTACTCTCGCCAGTAATCACACAAACAAAAACTAAAATATTATAAAAATGATAGGAAGTGCTTATCCATTCTTTGATGATCGTTGCCTCAAGTCAAGATGCACACGTATAAAAAACAATCTATCAGGCAGTTCTGATCGGCGCAACAGTGACTCAGAAAACTCTCAAAAAATGGACGAAGAGTAACAAAGAATAATATACCAAAAATAAACTTAAAATTAAAAAAATGAGCAATTACGAAGCAAAAAATCTAAAAATTGTTTTCTGGAACTCGTGAAGCATAGAAAATAAAAAAGAAGAACAGAGGAAGAATCTCGTCAACATGGACATATTTATATGTGTAAAGACTTGGTTGACAGACTCAGAAGAAAACTTTCATCTTCCTGGATTCAAAACGTTCCGTAAAGATCGTCAACATTCAAAAGAAGATGGCATACTACTTCTGATCCGAAACAACCTTGTTTCTTACGAAATAACTGACAAAAAAACTCCATGCCTTTAATAGAAATAGCAGGTATATGCGTAACCAACCTAAAATTCTCTATACAATTTATAATTTGTTATAGAGCTCCAGGTGTCATTTTATCAGAACTTGAATAGGATACTATTCTTGAGAATATTAACAATGATAAACATTCCATTCTCCTGGGCAATTTCAACATGCATCATGAGAACTGGAATTGTACAAAAATTGATAAAGACGGAGTAAACCTCTGCAACAGTTTGCTAGCGAAAATATAATCTTGCACTATGCGGACACACTCACTCACCTAGACTCACACACGGAAAAACATTCAAACTTACGAGGAGAGTGTCTGAGTTGTGGGTCGCAGATCTTGATGAAACTTTGGGATAAGTATTAAGGTACCAAAATATAAGTAAAACCACAGCAGTACGGTCTAATGCTTCGAAAAACTGAAGTTATGGACAATTATAGTCTTATTTTCGGAAAAATATGAAAAAAGAACTCCTAATTGAAGTGTAAATAATTCTGTCTAGAAATGTCTTTAATGAACCCACAATAAATTAAATGAAAGCAGAGAAAGCAAGCTCTAATTTACTAGTTTCCGAATTAAAAAATAATAATTAGAACTAAAGTTATGCTTGTTTAAAGTTAAGCATCAAAAGAGTACTAAAAATCACTATCCTTCGAAATTTGGACTATTTTTGGTACTCTCTTACTGCTTACCTTTAAACAAGCATAACTTTAGTTCTAATTATTATTTTTTAATTCGGAAACTAGCAATCCGAAGCTTGGTTTCTCTGCTTTCATTTTAGTTATTGTGGATTTATTAAAGACATTTCTAGACAGAATTATTTACACTTCAATCTGGAATACTTTTTTAATATTTTTCTGAAAATAAGACTATAATTGTTCATAACTTCAGTTTTTCGAAGCGTTATACCGTACCGCTGTGACTTTACTCATATTTTGATACGAAAATACTCATCCCGAAGTTTCATCAAGATCTGTGACCCGCAACTCAGATACTCTCTTGGTTAGACTTAATATTTACCAATACTCATCTTGCAGACAAAATTAATATAGCTATAGAAGATGACACGTGGAGCTCTGACCACTATCCTGTAAACATAGAAATTAATACAGATGAATCTATCTACTTAAAAAAATCATTCGACATTAAATCAGTTTGAACAAACTGGAGCGATATAAATTCGTACTCGGACGATAATATATTTCAGTTATACATAAGCGATTATGATTGTTCTAGCGCTAACCAAAAATACTCCTTATTTACCAATATTATAAGAGAGGCAATCAAACGAAACACGATAATCAAGTAAAAGGTAAACATTGAATCACACAACAATCCTGTTTCTCGGTGGGACTTACTAGGAAAGTATCAGACCTCCGGATCACGGATTTTGCTCAAACTTTGTGATAAGTTTTTAGATGTCAAAATATGAAAGAAAACAGAATTTTAGACCCCAATGCTCAACATTTCCCTAGTTACAGGCAATTAAAGAATATCACTAAAAAAGTTACTAGATTTTCAAACGCTTACAGTTCCTCAGCATTGATAGCTAGGAGCTTGAAACTTTTTTAAATGAAAGCTGAGCTCAAATTCTTTCGAAATAGTAGTCATAGCATGTCAAAATATTATTTTTTCCCAAAGTTATAGCGTAATAAACATTAGACCCAATTTCAGCTTTTTTTATTAATTAATGTTTTAAAAAGAAAAATCAGGTCCAATGTTTATCACGCTATAACTTTGGGAAAAAATAATATTTTGACATGCTATGACTACTATTTCGAAAGGATTTGAACTCAGCTTTCATTTAAAAAAAGTTTCAAGCTTCTAGCTATTAATGTTAAGGAACTGTCAGCGTTTGAAAATCTAGTAACTTTTTTAGTGATATTCTTTAATTGCCTGTAACTAGGGAAATATTGAGCGTTGGGGTCTAAAATTCTGTTTCCTTTCATATTTTGACATCTAAAAACTTATCACAAAGTTTGAGCAAAATCCGTGATCCGGAGGTCTGATACTCTCCTAGTTAGAGTGTAACAGAATCAGAAGGTTAAGAAAGGCTAAATTCGAAAAGTATAGATTTACAAATTTAAAAAACGATTGGCTTCTTTATATTAAGGTAGTTCTCCACGTATATATAGCACATAAATTTTGGATTATTTTATCCTTTATTTTAATTATTTTATAAGGGATAAGCAAGTGTATATCGAAAGAAAGAGGTCTTGGGAAGTGGTAAAAATTTTTTTCTAGTTAATAGAAACTGCGGATATGCTAATATTGTTAGTAAAAGAAAAAGATTGTAAAACACTGCAATCTTCTTTATTTTTCGTCCGATTTTAATGTATCTGGGCTCATTTTGTTCCTTATACAAATTCAGGACGGGTTACTGTAGGTAATTTGGCAATAACATTTATGGTTGACACATAAATTTAATTGTTTTCTTAAATTTTTAAAATTTAAAATAAACAATTAGATTTATGCGTCAACTATAAATGTTATTACCAAATTATCAACGGTAACTCCTCCTGAAATTTCGAAAGGAACAAAATGAGCCCAGATACATTAAAATCAAACGAAAAATAAAGAAGATTGCAGTATTTTATAATGTTTTTCTTCTACTAACAATATTAACATATCCGCAGTTTCTATTAACAAAGAAAAAATTTTTACCACTTCCCAAGACCAATAAATAATAATAAATAAGTGTAAACAACTTTTATTCATGTTTCAGTCTCAATACTTTTTATTAATTATTTACAGTTATTTAGAGATATTTACAGATATTTACGAAAATTATTTCTATATGGGTATTTACTAATTTCATAACTCTGACTGTGCGAAAGACACCTAGCGCCACTTTTTTGTTGAAATTAAGACCTTTATTTTGCTTTACTTAGACCGTTTCTATGTGCTTTGAAACTGAATTTGTGATCAGAGGGAGTTAATAGTCAATTGCATGCTCACGATGTTTAAAGATTTTACTCTACGAATTTCCTATGAAATTCAAATGGCCATATCTCAGTATCAGAAGCACCTAGAAACTTTTATAAAAAAGGAAATTGAAGATCTTCAACCTTCAGGCGAAATAACGACCTGTCTAATATATATATATATATATATATATATATATATTGCAAGCGAGTTACAACGCACAATTGAAAGAATGACTAGAATAATTTACTAATATCTATTTCTAAGTTAAAATTGCTCTACAGTTTCTAGATCAGGGCATTGCTAAAACTGAGAGGTTGACTATCTATGTATGCTATATGCTAAGCTTTGAGAATTTAAAATCAACCTTTCTGATGCTGAAGAAAGTTTATAATTTTCAGAATTTCATTTTTAGGTTAAAATGACAGGAAATATATAAGAATGATGTTAGACACTAAGAAAAATTTTTGTGTCCGAAAGCCCGATTCCTCGCACTCCGAAACGTTGAATTTACAGTGTACAATTTACAGTGTACTTTATCTACACCTGGAACACAGAACTCACTACGTAAATCGTTTTTCGTACGATAATCATACAGGTAGATTATTGATAAGTACTACCTGTATAAAGTAAACGCGCGCATAAATACTTTAAGCGCCAATTAAGTTTGAGAGGAATTTCATCTCCGTCAACGCGTGGCCGCGTGAATATGCTTTACAAACTTGCACTTCATGTACAAAAAAAAATAGAGAGTTTTATATAGAATACTCAATACTTCAAGAACGAAGAGATGTCTCATTCGACGACGCTGAGGCAAGATGCCGCAAAGAAAGCGACTGACGCCTGACACATCTCAGAGCAAATGTTGCGAAGCAAAGCTCCAAAAAATCGTCCTCTACTTCCTAACCTCCTGGTGCAGACCAGATGTTAAAAAAATGGCTCAGACGGTGGAAAAGGCAGCAGCCAGCTGCTCGCGATCAGCAAGCAAAACGCACGTCAAGATGGCGGGTGATAAAAGTGTCACTTTGTGCGTTGGCATCGTTGCGAAAACCAAGCTGTTGAGCGAAAGAAAATGGCGTGAATCCTTAGCCAAGATCACGTCGGGGTCACCATATTCGGTAGCCACCCAGGATGAGGAAAATAAGAGAGAGGTACATAACAGGTAAATAACAGAAGACAAAAGATATAAGTAATATGTTATATGTTATAAGTTGGTTAGTGTGACTGAGCACGAGAACCGTTGAAGCTAGACTGAATACAAGTAAGTGACTATGTCGTCGATCTGACTTGACGCTTGCGCAGAGATATACTCTTTTTTTTCCTTTTATTGGTTATCTCGTTTCTGATATGTACCCATTACCATTCCTCAGTGGATCTACGCATCTAATGTTGGTACGAAATATAAGATTCTTTTTGCCCAATCCTCACTCCAGCAGAGGTCTCTACAACTGTCCTGGAGAAAAGATCATCTATCTCTCCTTCATCATCATTGGAGTATCTCTCCGGAAATATCGTATCAACGACCCGCACAAAGGTGGAAAAGGGAAACTCGTCCGAAATTAATCAAATGAATACACAAAAACTGTTTGTGTCGATAGAAAAAGAGAGATGCAGCAATGACGGTCTGAGTCAAGTCACTCAGCACGTCACGTCCACTCCATTACCAAGCAAGAACACTTTCAAATTAAACACCGTCATAGACAGCCGTCATAATTGAAAAAAAGAATGAAGAATAATGAATAAAGAATAAATTGTTTATGAAATGATATGATGCAGCGCGCTTTTGTATAACCCCAACGGGCACTGAATCCATAATAATGATTCTCCAACGTAATTAAGAGCTTTCCTTAAAAGTCATCAAGTCAAAGTATAAATTGATCAATATCACGTTAAGCACACCACACCATCACTTCCCGCGCATTTGAGCGTCCAGATATGAACACAATTCGTAAGCGTCACTACCGGCAAAATTCCTCGAATAGCTTATATACTCTACACACTCAGGTAAGCGCGAATGTCATTGAACACCAAAAATACCAGTCAAGGTCAGTCCGGTCAAAGCCGTTACATCCAAGATTTAAATTCAAACCCTCCAAACTTGAATACCGTCAGGACACCACAAACAAATTGTTTCAAAAAAACCAGTCAAGTCAGACCGGTCAAAGCTATTGAATTCAAAATTTGAAATGTTTCCAGGAATAAACAAGACTCGAATGAATGACCTTAGTCAGATATAGTCTAAATTCATTCGCGTTTTTCAAAAAAAGACCGTAAGAACACAATTTTCACAGGAGTATTACTGAACACTTTTCACACACATTGATCACAAAATTACAAGACACTAGCAAAATCTGCATCTCGTTATCCCTTGCAATTGACAATTTGATAAAAATCTCCATCAATAAAGACATGTTGTGAACTGATGAAATGATGAAAGAGGATCTTTCTTTTTCTTTTTAGATTAGGAATGAGGAAAACTTTTTTCTTTATTTTTGTTCACGTCGCTCGATATAAAAATCTGAGCAACATCGCTCAAAAAGAAACACACAGTAATCTTCAAAAAATGAGAAGAACAGAAAAAAAACTAAACAAATGTCTCCTCAACGTTGCCCGCACATAGGCAATGGAAGAGATACGAACAAAAGAAAAAATTAGAAAGAACTTAAGCTATGGTAAATAACTATAGCAAACTTGAAAAATAAGAAAAAAAGAACTAAGAACCCCGAGAATTTCACATTGGTCAGGGTGAATTCCACCCGCCAACCCTGAAACGAACAGTAAAAAAAAGGATAGGAAAGAGAAAGAGCTGGCAAGAGAACCGTTCGACTCAAGGTCCACGCGCCGAATCAGAGACATACTCATGTATGTGCTAACTAGCATAAGTGCGCTTGTAGCGCCATACTAATACATACATTATCTGTGTGTCCCAAAAGTTCTGTCATATACAATAGATTGACCACATTATCGATCGATAATGTCGATTAAGAGCGCCAAATTTAAATTGTAAATATTTGCTAAATACTTTTAATTTTGGTATTTATGAAATATTTATCACTAGCATTTTTTTCAGAAAATCTTTAGTAGTCTTACAATTTAAATAGATTCTTCATGTAATCCTTGCTTATATTTATATCTTATTTTATATATATTCATTCTGAATGCTGTTTTTAGAGTAAGAAAAAGATTAATGACAGTAAGAAAGTCAGATGACAATATATATATATATATATATATATATATATATATATATATATATATATATATATATATATATATATATATATATATATTGCATTATTTATTTCAAAGAGCAAAAATCAAAAAACGTTTAGTATAGTTTAAAAGTAAACAATAAACTAACCTAAATTATATTGGTTTGTGCAATTAATTCTAATTGACTTTTAAAAAGAAGAATAGATTTAACATCGGAAAAAATTTGTGAAAAGTGTTTAGTGAACAATAAGGATTAGTGCATTCCCCCAATGACTGCGCCTGGCCTCCTCGGGGGGTCGTACAGGGAGGAGGGGTGAACTGCGAGCATGCTTTCTGAATGTGACCTCTTTGAGGGCTCACATTGGGCAGGTACGTGAATTTCTGAGTGATGGTCCCTCTTACGACATATTTGGAGTGGCTGAGACCTGGCTGGGTCCATCTGTTTCGGATGACGTCATTCGGGTCAAGGGGTATAAAGTATTCAGACAGGACAGAAACTTGCGTGGTGGAGGAGTTGCCTTGTATATTAAAGATAATTTAAAGTGCACTATTTTGGCTACTTCGGATACTCAAACTAATCATAGTGAAGGTAAACCGGAGGTACCTGAATATATTTTTTGTTCCGTGCAATTGGGCAGCTCCGAAGCTGTGCTAGTTTCTGTTATTTATCGACCTCCTGCAATTTCCTTTTTTAGAAATACTGATTTTTTAGATAACTTGAGAAATTTTGCCTCTGAATACTCTCATAAAATCATAATGGGAGACCTGAATGCCGATCTCCTGCGTGAGAGCAGTGATGCCAAATTTATTAATAAATTATCGGCTGAGCTTTCGTTACAGTTGGTTCAGCACGGTGCCACGCATCATACTCCGACGTCTCACACGTGGATTGACCTGATTCTTGTGGACGATAATGACACAGTACTTAACGCACGCAACTTACCGGCGAATTTTCACAGTCGGCACAATTTAATTGATGTATGCATTTCTTGTAATTTTATGAAGATAGATGAAAAGATAATTAAGTATAGGAATTATAAAGATATCTGTCCAAACTTATTGGTGCAGAGTTTGGCCGGCTGTGATTGGACGCCATTTACAGTTGGTACAGTTGACCCGAAATCTGCGCTTGGCTGCCTCTGCGACAACCTTACGGCAGCAATACAAAATCTGGCGCCACTAAAATCACTTAAAATTGGTAAAGATAAATTTCCTTGGATAGATAAAGAGTTGTCGCAGATGCGGCACAAGAGAGATGCCACGTATCGTAGGTTTAAACGGACGAAGGAGGAGCGTTATCTCTCCGAATTCTTGAAACTGCGTAAAACTATAGACGAACAGACAGAACATGCTAAGACAAATTATTATCATAATAGACTGTTTGATGCTCTTGCTAGAGGTAATGTCTGGAAGGAGTTAAAAGACCTGGGACTCCTCTCCGGACCTCAAGGGGACTTGAATGGATTCACTCCTGATGAGCTTAATGCACATTTTGCGGGAGTGTCAGTCTCGCCACACGATGATACTGCGGAACGTAAGAAGATTCTTTCGGAGTGTAGTGAAAGTGGCTTTGCCTTCAAGCCAATTAATATTAATGATGTAATCCTTGCGATTTCGCATTTTTCATCACAGGCTTGTGGCGAGGATGGCATTCCGCAGAGTGTGATACTTAAAGCACTACCGTTTATTGGAGAGCATCTTGTGACTCTTTTCAATTCCTCTTTTGCGCGGGGGATCTTCCCTTGCCTTTGGAAGCGTGCACGCATTGTGCCTTTAAAGAAGTGTCCTGCACCTAAGATGCCTAAAGATTTTAGGCCAATAGCAATATTATGTTTTCTTTCAAAGGTTCTGGAGAAGATTGCCCATGACCAACTGCAAGAGTACATTACGACACACAAAATACTTGACTCTTTGCAGACTGGCTTCAGAAAGCACCATTCTACGCAGACCGCCATACTTAAACTTACAGACGACATAAGATCAGGTCTTGACAAGAAACTTGCCACGTTACTACTTCTATTTGACTTTAGTAAGGCTTTCGACACGATCTGCCCCTCCAAATTGCTTGCGAGGCTTAGATCGATGGGGCTTTCCAGGGCTGCACTTGAATGGATTAGCTCCTATTTATCAGGTAGGAAACAAATGGTTTCTACACACTTAAAAGAGGATTCAGATTGGCTAACAACCAATCTAGGAGTTCCACAGGGTTCAGTGCTGGGGCCTCTGTTGTTTTGCCTTTACATTAATAACATACGTGACACACTCGACCTCTGTTTCGTCGAGCACATATTATATGCTGATGACCTCCAAATCTATACTCTGGTCCCTTATGAACATGTGAATGAAGGTATTCGTATTTTGCGGAGGGCGGCCAGGGCGGTGTCGGGGTGGGCTGTCGATGCTTCTCTCACATTAAATGCAAGCAAAACTAAAGCAATCGTTTTTGGCAGTAGTCGATTTATTAATGACTTCTATACTGGTGAGTCAAGAACGATTGAGCTTGAGGGTGGTGTCGACATATCTTTCTCTGATACCGTTGTGAGCCTTGGTGTTGTGCTTGACGCTAGGT
This sequence comes from Anastatus disparis, assembly GCA_017163975.1. Lineage (NCBI taxonomy): Eukaryota > Metazoa > Arthropoda > Insecta > Hymenoptera > Eupelmidae > Anastatus > Anastatus disparis. Next base: position 1,682,081 of record JAFFSR010000034.1, on the reverse strand, counting down.
TGTCATGGGAGCAGCACATTAATATGGTGACTAAAAAATTTAATAGGGTAATGTATAGTTTGCGGTTTTTCCGTCGGTACACCACTGAGGCCCTGCGTAAACGACTCGCAGCCGCCTTGTTGTTTCCGCACCTTGACTACTGCTCAGTAGTTTTGCTCGATGCTTCGCAGGGGTTGAGAAGACGTTTACAAAGACTACAAAATTCATGTGTGAGATATGTAATGGGTGTGAGAATGGGCGATCATATCCCTCCTTATAGAGCCGCTCTTGGTTGGCTGCGTACTGATTCAAGGAGACAGTATTTTATGGCTGTACTTATGTACAAAATCGTGCGCATGAATACTCCAGAGTATCTAGTGAGTCTCTTTACTAGATATGTACCTAGGGTAGCCACTAGGGGAGAGATTAAGGACTTCGCGGTGCCCTTCATGCGTACTGAGACTGGAAGAAATTCCTTTCAAGTTCAAGGTGCGCATTTTTGGAACTCCCTGCCTGCCGATATAAAAAATCTTCCATCGCTCGGCAGGTTCAAATCGGCTTTGAGGAGGTACTTACTCGACCTCGAGTGATCTTAATTTTAAGTATTTTAATTTTATGTTAATTTATTTTGTTTTGTCTTATATATAGATTTAAGGTGTGAATGTATTTATTAGCGCGAATGATGGTTGAATGAATGCAGAAAGAATGAGTGATTCTGTTTCTTTTTATTAATAGTTATGACATCTTCGGTATCAAGTTTTTATTCTTTGAATTTTATTATTATATTATTTTTTATTATTCATTGTTGCATTGTTTTGTCCAATTTTATTTTTATTTGATGTCATGACTATGCTTTATGCTTTATCTTTTAAATTGTGTTATTTGATTTTAATTTGATTTTAATTTCATGACTGATAGATATTTAAGACTGTTTTCATTGTAATTTATGTTTTCATACTTTCTGCGTGTATTTAGAGTAGTCTGTGATATCGCTTTTACATAGTGACTTACTGATACAGTATTATATATTAATTTTAATATTTGAGTGTGATATCTTATCATATTATGTGCAATACTTTATACAGAATTATTATTTATTGCTTGATGTATTACATGCCTTTTTGTACTCTTTTACAAAATAAATTGATATCTATCTATCTATCTATCATTCAAAATTAAAGATAAGTCTTGAACATTCGGTTTTCTCAAATATAACCAATCTTCTACATGTAGAATAATTACATTGCAGAATTGTAGTGCAATAAATTTTGCAGTTATTGCAATACTATTAATTTGACAAGATGTCGATCTACATGTAGTAAGTGTCCATTTACTGGTTGATTTATCCTACGTAGTGTAACTGGTGAAATAACCGACATTTGTGAGTAAAAAATTACTGTTAAGTAGATTTTTCAATTACATTTATTTTGATATATCGAGTAATATTTATTGCCAGTCAAATGATAAAAAAAAGCTTTGATTGAAGTCAAATAAATAACTTTTAGTTTTCCATGTTTTTATTATAATAATTAGGATACAAAAATGGAAGAATTAAAAAAAGAAATAGATTCAGGGAATGTAATAGAGTATATATTTTATACGAAATTGCAGTTTACTAAATCTTTAATCCTTTTACAAAAATTTTCTAAAATATCCTAATATTAGATTTTCCATTAGTAAAAATGGAAAGCTGTAAAAAAGAGATATTTTTAAAGCTTTTGGATCAAGAATAAAAAATTTGAAAAATTGTAATGTCAGTATTTTACATTCCCTTAGACAATAAAATTTCAAAAATTTTGTTCTTGATTATAAAATATTTTTTTCGTTTGTTTGTATTGTTAAGTCCTGGCTTTCACCAGGACTAAATAAAAGTGTATGATTTGATTATGTTAAATATTTTTGTATGATTTTAAATATAAATTTGAATTAATTTGGAATAATTGAATTAATCATTAAATTATAATTATGAAAGATAAATATATGTATAATCTAGTGGTGAAATGAACTCCACCAATATTTAATTGAGTAAACCGTTCTCACAATTGAAATATATTGGAGAATATTTATTTAGAACACTTGAATAGAAAATATATAAATTGAATATTCTTACCTTGATTGATTAAGTAGATGAAGGCTGGATACAGACAGACAAAGAATAGATATAGGCACGATTTGAAATAAGACTCAAGTCGAATATAAGTAACTTTTAAGATATTTATTAGACACTTATAAAATGATTAATATTGAATACAATAACTTTATTTGAATTTGAATTTGAATTTGAATTTGAATTTGAATTACAGGATTTATGACTTGGTACCAACAATGATCCTGGGGTTGTGCCGACTGTCGTCAATTTCAGTCAGCTTTTATTAGATTTATCTTGACATAATTTCATTAAGTAATAAGTAAATCTTGCTTGTTTTATGATTTAATAATTTCGAAGTCAACAAATTTCGTTGCTTAATATCAACTTAAAGTTTCTTTACTGCTTAGGTTAACACATTCTTTTATTGTTCGATGACTGTTTTGTTAGTTCATCAATATCATGTTAAGAAAAAGATATTTAGAAATTATAAATTGAAAAGTAATATAAAAGATACGTTGTGACGTAACACCTTGAGGCTCAAAAGATTGCATATCAGAAGGATAGGCAATCGTAAAAACAAAACAGTTATCAAACAATTTACAGATAATTATTACAAGCTTAATTGATAAATATACATATTTTTCTATTTGAATAGATACTAATGCACAAGGGTACGTTTTATTTCGTACACCTTGGGGCTCAAAGATTGTATATAAACAATAGTAATGAGTAGTGAAATATATTTCACAATGATTTTGGTGTATTCTACAAAAGGTGAATAACATATTGCTAATGCAATTCAGCAAAAAAAATGACAATATTTGATATGTCTTACAAAATATAGGTGAATGATATGTAGGTGTGCAATTTAGATTTTTCTTTTGACTCATTACATAAATAATTACATATATATATATATATATATATATATATATATATATATATATATATATATATATATATCATGAATATAAATCGTTTGTTTGTTTTTTTTACATTCCTTTACCTTTCACTATTTAGTAATAATATAGAAAATTTATAAGCTTCATAAATCATAATATTAATGTTAAATTCAAATTACTTAGTTATCAAATGTTTCAAATTTGATGAATCATAAAATTTTTATATTGCAGAAAAAAAAATAATAACCCACGCAGCATGAAAGGTTGCTGCAAGGTTTCAGTTATGGTTATTTCATTACTGAAATCTTGCAGCAACCTTTTATGCTGTATGGGAAGTGTATTAGACATTTTTAGATTCATAATTTATTAATTTTTTTCTTAAATGAGTAAAAATTATAAAATAATGCTAAGTTATTTGATAAATTATAAGCCTTACTTAGATTATTTGTATAATTTTAAGTATAACAATCCTTTTGTTTTTTTGTTTAATTTTAAAAATATGATTCTGAAATATGCTATGTTTTATAATACTTAAATATATATGAATGATATATGATTAGTGTCATTCACCCCTCCCCGCACGAAGTTGAATCAGAATCGATTCAGCAAATAAAACAAAAAGATTGTTTTACAATGAACGTAAAATTAACTTCTTAATAAACTTGAAGTATCAAATTTTTAAATTGTAGTTCCATAAAAGACTCATCTCTTATAGAATTATAACTTGATTCTATATCTTTTTGTTAGATTGTTTCTTGAATAATAATATGCTAAATAATGTAATTTGTAAAATAATTAATTTTTTTTATTATCTTAGTTTTCTTCTTATCTTTCTAATATGAATTCATAGAATGTTAAGATTTCGATAAATAATATTTAAAATCTAAATGCAATATGTGCTTACTAAAGTATATAAGTAAATGACACGCAGAAAAAATGAAATTTATAATTGCTTTAATATAGATGTGTATCGTATATTCATAATATGTTGTTTTTTGTCGTTTTTTTTATTGTTAGATTAAATATGCTTACGATGTCAATTGTCATCAAAGTGTTCAGGTGAATGACACATGCATTTAGTGTCATTCATACTCTTATGTAACGCATAATGACAAAACGCACTGATAATAATGGCGTATATATAAATTTAAATATCGTATATTTAAAATTTATTTTGAATAATAACTGTGATGAAAAATAGATAGTATTACTAATTGTTAAGATAACTAAAAAATTTCTTATCGGCTATTTTATATGTATATCATTGTATTATATAATTAATACCTAATTGAACGACATTTATGGGCTAATTTTATATTTTTCAAACTATGAAATTTATTATATATATATATATTTTTAAACTAATTACGACTAAGATTAAATAGTCGAATCTCTTTCGGTTCTTGAGGTGCTGATTTAGAAGGAGTAGATATACTTGGGGCAGGTGGTGTTATGTAGGGTGATTTATTTGGTAAAGGTTGGGGCGTTGGTCGAGGCAAAGGAGATTGTAAAACCATGGGTTCTGATATGACTGGCTTCTCTATTTTCACTTCTTTCAATTCTATTTCTTCATATCTTGGTATTTTTCTCATTCGATTATTATGTAATATAATTATTAAATGCGTAATGGAGCTAAAAATGGCTCCTAATAAATGTATGGACCAGCCATATATTGTATGAAGGGTATATCCCCTTATAATAGTATCCATAATTAATTCAATTATGTGAAGAATGATTAAAATCATTATTATAGCTGAACTTATTGACCCAAATGTTGTAAGTTTATTTCTGAATTTTTTCCAGGTGTTTTCTGCTATATTTGATAAAGTATTTTCTGTTAGTAAATTACTTAATAAATCTCCTCTTGAATTTTCTTCACCCTGAATTTCTCTCGCTATAGCATTTAATAGAGCTGCTTTTTCGAAAGGGAACATTATATGTTGTTGTAGTTCCTGTAAGTCTTCTTGAGAATAAATGCCACTCGTTGCCAGTGATGTTATTTTTTTAGGCATCCATGAAGTTTGAGTATTTGGTCTTAAAATTTTTACAATATTTTTTATTGTCCTTAGTTTTCGTTAAAGATTTATCCAATCTTCCCCAATTTTATAATATTGTGGAATGATTGAATTACAATTTATTTCAGAACCTGATTTCAATAAAATATGTGTTTTCGGTGTTAAAAACCATGTCTCATTTTTTGTTGTTACAGGAAGTTGAATATAACATTTGTTTGTGTGTTTTAATTGTACTTCTACTGGTGTACATTTTATTACATGTACTACTTCTCCAGCAAGTTTAGCTATATACCCAGGTTTTGCATAATATTATAGGCAAATTCATCAGGAGCTATGGATGCAAGGGATAGAGATTCGCGTATTATTTTTTTTCTCAATTTCGCATTTTTCTTTTAAGATATTAAAATACAAATCTTTAAGATCATCCCTAAAATGTTTTTCGATGTATACAAATTTAGAATTCACGTAAGTAAATATATCTAAGTTCGTTACTTCTTTCCTCATTTCATTATTGTCAAATAATAATTTATTATATGAAAAGTCTAAAATAAATAATTCAGGATGTTCGGTTTTTGTTAATATCCTATTACAAATGTTAATATTATTTAACGCTGATAATGAAAATGTTGTCTCAATTGAATTTACAGTATAAATACGATTTTGATTGTCTGAATTTATTATTCTTGTGGGACCTCTATATAAGGTTTCGTATTCTGTTTTAAAACCCTCCTCTGCAGGTAAATGTTCCCAAAAAATATAGCCTGCTTGTGAATCGATGCAGTGTTCATCCGTAAATTTGCATATGGTTCCTGAGTTTAATCGTAATTTATTGTTTTTTAAACTTGAGCATATTTTTCTAGTAGAGTTATTCTTATGAAGCCTTGGACGAGTACGTTATCCCAGGAACCAAAATTATCCGTGTAAGATGCTCCTTGGCATGTTTTATCCTTAACTGAACCAGCGAAATCTATTCCTACTGATCTTGTTGAATTTATTTTTAAATCCGCTATTGTATGAATATTATCATATTTAAATATTCTTTTTTCATTTATAAATTTGCATTTTTCATGGCTGATTTCGTAAAGATACTCTTGTAGGGCATGAGCTGTAGTACCCAGATGGCTGAACATTCCACAGTGAAATACTGTTCTCTGTATTTCTATTTTACACCGCATGATTTTTATGGATTTAAATTCTGCAATTTGTAGTAATTCTATTGTTTTATTACTTATAGTAACATTTTCTTGTTGAAAATCGCATTCGCCCGTATCTAGTAAAGAGTAGAGTCCCAAATTATGATTTTTTCTAATTTTCCTGGCTTTGGTTCTTTTATAAACCAGACTTCATCGCCAATATTAAAATTTACAGGATTTATAGATCTGTTATAGTATAGTTTAGATTTTTTCTTTGATGATATTAAATTTTCTCGAGCTATTTTTGCAATATCTTTCATGTTTGTTAATAACTTTTCTATATAATCATTAAAAGCTGGTAATTTTTCTGATTGTTTCGAAGGTTCGCTAGATGGTGATCTAGCTGGATAGGCGAAAACTAATTCATGTGGTGTGAATTTATGACTTGAATGAACACTCGTATTATAGTTAAATTATGCAAGTTCAAGCCAATTATCCCATTCGGTTTTCTTATCTGCAAAATTTTTCAAATATTCGCATAAGGGGTGATCAGCCCTTTCTAACGAGCCGTTAGATTGTGGGTGAAATGCAGTTGTCATGATTTTTTTAAATTTAAATCTTTTTGAAATCGCTTTTATTAATTTGCCTGTGAAATTTGCTCCCTTGTCGGTAAGAACTATTTTTGGTGAACCGAAAATGCAAATGAATTTTTTTATAAATGCTTCAGCTATAGACTCTGCGGTTTGATCTTTAAGTGCAACAGCTATTACAAATTTCGATTAATGATCTTGCATTGTTAATATATATTTATTATTATTTTTAGTTATGTTTAAAGGTCCTACTATATCTAAAGAAATCTTATCGAATGTTTTTTCTGGGGTATCTGTTATGATCATTGATTGTTTAGTTTTAATTTTTTTAAATTTATTTTTTCGACATGTTTCGCAATTTTTTATTCGGTTTTGTATATCAGTTTTTAAATTTTCCCAAAAGTATTTATTTTTAATTCTATTATAAGTTCATAATTTCATTAATACATTATAAGTTAATAATTTCATTGATACGAGGTACACCTTGAGCTATCTTCATAGATGCTACACGAGCGAAATGAAAAGTTTTCGAGGTTATTCAAGTACAAGGTTCTTGAATAACCTTGGACTTTGTGCAACTCTTCAATACTTCGCGCAGCTAAAGCACCAACTGCAGTGCCTTAATCAATTTTTGCTTTCATACATTTATCCTTACTTGTATAAATAAATTCAACAAGTTGTGACACAGTTAAACGTACAATATACCTGTAAACTGGGGCATCTGATTTAATATGCTATCTAATCCTAGCAATTATAATTGCAACTGCTTTCAAAAATTGATCTTATTTTCGCTTAAATTCTTCACTCAGACAAGAATATTCCTCTGACACCAAAAGTTTAGAGGTTACTTTTATAACACTAGGGCCACCAAATGGATTTTCAATTTTGTACGCTGATATTGATTGAATATTATCAAAAACTCTTTTATAATCAACAAGACAGTCTTTGCTTTCCATGTACGTTGGGTCCATAGAATTTACACCACAAAGAATTTGAACAATATCACTAACAAAATTTTCAACTTTCATATCATAATGTAAACAAAGATCTTCTAAACTCTTACCATTCTTCTTTTGATGTATCCAATTTCAGCGATTTTAACACACGATGACCACTATTTGTTTGTTTTCCTACACAAGTCATCATTTGTAGAATATTAATAAAACTTCATTTAGATCCTGATAATGCCAAAACAAAGAGACTATTACTAGGATGAAGTTCTTTCAAACAGACTTTACTAGCATGGTCACGAATAACTGAAAATTTCTTAACCTTTTTCCATTTTTTGAATATACTTAGTATACTTTACATAGCCATTGTTAAGTAATTCTTGTTTTACTTCTAATCAACTGTGTCGAGAAAATGTCATTTGATTCCAGAATCAAGTAAAATTTTTTTTCTATATCTTTCTGTCCAATGTTACCAGCAATTACAATTTTTTCAATATTTTTCATGAAAGTGAGGAGTTTCCATTTGTGAACAGTAATCATTGTCTCTTTTCATGTAAACAATATCCAGTACTTGTTTATCAAAAAATTAATCATATCTTGCTGATTTAATTTTTATACACTTTAAACTATTAGTAAGTAAAAACTAACCTTGATAAAGCAACATGCATGAATTTCGACTTTTGAAGCTTTTAGATTTATTGTATAAGATATTAAATCTCTTAAATAACTACCAACAACAGCTGAAACTCCGCCTTTCGTTGTTTAATCACATAACTAATTGCATCCATCTCGTACCTATTAGCTGCATATAAACAACAATAACTGAAATAAGTCCACCAAACTGCTAATCTTAAGAATGAAATTTCTGAACAAACAAAATAGCATTACGGATATAAATCAAAAGTATCATTCAACAAGACAATTAAATGAAAAAATTTCTAGCCACAATAACTGTTAGTGCTTTAGTAAGAATATGTCCAAGTAATTTAAAGCAAATGTTTGTTGAATACATCCATTTGATTTTTTAATTATAAAAGCAAATTCTTTTAAAATATCCCTCTTCAATTTCTCTTTTTATTCTAATAAAAGCAGAGAAAAAACTCAAACTATGATTAATAATACTTATTAAGAAGAAATGATACTGAGCAGCTTCAAACATTTTTGGATTAAGTCAGAATCTAAATTGAAAAAAAGATTGCTACAGCTATTATTCACTAAAAGTACTTTATAGATGTTCTTGACAAATCATGTTCTTACTAGTATAAAATTGTTTAATTATAAATCTTAAAATCAAATGTACTTTGCACTATTGCATACATTCACATCCACTGAAATTGCACAATTTTAAACGTATAAATATTTGTATCATGATATCATCATAGCCATACTGACACTGCATATTTGCTTCTGCTATAACCTATGCACAAACAAATTTAAATTTGCAGATAGATGCTTATAGAATCATACTTCCTTGGTTAGACTGAGAGACCAAGGTTAAGAAGACATACATCTATTTAGAAAAAGTAATCTTTTTCAGAGATATGTTTTAAATTGGAAAAAATATACTTTTTTCCTTATTATTCAAAGTATTTAGTATTTTCTTATTAGATGAAGATTTTTCATTATCATTTTGTTGACTATCTAAATTTTTGATATTATGGATACCAACATTATCAAAATTTTTGTTTACATCATCGGTTACTATTACATTTTCTTTTAAGCAAGGAGATTGATTATTTAATTTTCTAATATCACCAATACCGAAAGCTCTTTTTCAATTCCTGTGCAGTTCAAAATAAGGTTATTGCTTTCATCACTTTCAGAGCTAACATAATATACATTGTCAGACTTGTTAACTATTGTGTTCAAAGATTCTTAAGTATCTTGACTCTATGGAGATAGCAATTACATTTATTAATATAAATCCGCAATTTTCAATATAATTAGAAATAATTATTCAATAGCAATTGCGGTCCTCTGCTTAAAAAACTGAAGTATAGTCTGTTTATATTCTATGAAGATAGCAACTAGGAGTATCTATGAATATCTATGTATGTATTTGATATTAAAGTTTCTGATTCTTTGAAATTCAATATATTATTATACCAAACGAATGCTTGTTATTTGCGTGTAAAACAAATAATTCGTTTTTTTATTAAATATGTAGAAAGCACAGTTTGTTCAAAAAGAACTCTACGCATATAGTTCATGACGATGACTGGAATTCTGAATCTCAAGAGACAAGGATAGAATGAGTTTTTATCATGACATAGATAAAGACATAATGAGGTTTAAGATTGAGTATGAGGATCGACTTTCGATTCGAGCCCACAAGAAAGTAATGTTATTCAGTAAATAATTGGCTTAATTTTTTACTTAAAATTCATAGGTATTGCTTTACCGAGGTTAGTTTTTACTTACTAATAGTCTAAAGTGTATACAAATTAAATCAGCAAGATATGATTAATATTTTGATAAACAAGCACTGGATATTGTTTACATGAAAAGAGAAAATCGTTACTGTTCACTATGACGTTACTGTTCACAAATGAAAACTCCTTAATTTCATCAAAAATATTATTGAGAAAATTGTAGTTGCTGGTAACATTGGACAGAAAGATATAGAAAAAAAATTTTACTTGATTCTGGAATCAAATCACATTTTCACGACACAGTTGATTAGAAGCAAAACAAGAATTACTTAACAATGGCTATGTAAAGTGTACTGAGTATATTCATAAAATGGAAAGTAGTCAATTGTCTTGCCAACCTCGTTGTTTCGAAAAAGAAAGTATTAAAATCATAATTTTAAATAAATTTTCAGTTATTTGTGACCATGCTGGTAAAGTCTGTTTGAAAGAACTTCATACTAGTAACATTCTCTTAGTTGTGGCATTATCAGGATCTGAGGAAAGTTTTATTAATATTCTACAAATAATAACTTGTGAAGGACAACAAACTAGTAGTGGTCATCGTGTGTTAAAATCGCTGAAATTGGATACATAAAAAGAAGAATGGTAAAAGTTTAGAAGATCTTTGTTTACATAATGATATGAGAGTTGAAAATTTTGTTAGTGATATTGTTAAAATTCTTTACGGTGTAAATTCTATGGATCCAACGTTCATGGAAAGCAAAGACTCTTGTTGATTATAAAAGAGTTTTTGATAATATTCAATCAATATCAGCGTACAAAATTAAAAATCCATTTAGTGGCCCTAGTGTTATAAAAGTAACCTCTAAACTTTTGATGTCAGAAGAATATTCTTGTGTAAGTGAAGAATTTAAACAGGAATAAGATCAATTTTTAAAAAAAGTTGCAATTACAATTGCTAGGATAAGACAGCATATTAAATCAGATCTCCCACTTTAGAGGTATATTATACGTTTAATTGTGTCACAACATGTTCAATTCATTTTTACGGGTAAAAGTCACAAAGTTGTCAAAATCATGTGTTTCAGAATCTAAAAAAAAATTCCTGAATTTTTCTTACACATGCTCACACACACTCATACACATACAAAGACACACTAACGGACACAGACACAGACAAACGCACATACACACACGAACACATATACACATATACATACACATACACAAATACACATATACACATACATACACACATACACACACAATCAAATGTACATGCGCGCATATACAGACACATATATAAACCCAAACACATATATACATAAATGTACATAGACCGACAATCAAACTACAAATCTCACTAAAGCGCGGAGAAATATACCAATACACACAATCACACACACACACACACACACACACACACACACACACACACACACACACACACACACACACACTCATACACACACATACATACACAAATATACGTACACATACACACATGCACTTACGCACATACAAATACACAAATACATATACAAACACACACACACACACAGATAGACATACACACATACACATATACACATAGACATATACACATACACACATACACATATACACATAGACATATACATATACACACATACAAACACTCATTTGTACATGTGCACATATACAGACCGATATTTAAACTTACACACATATATACATGAATGTACATACATCGACTATTGCACTAAAAATCTTACTAAAGCACAAACAAATATACTAATACACATACTGACACACTCACACGCACACACACATACAGACACACACACAAACACACACACACGCACACATAGATACACATACACAGATACACATACACACACACACATACACACATATACATAAATAGATACACATACATACATATACTAGCACAGATACAAATACACACATACACATACACACCTACACATACACACATCAACATATACACATACACACACACGCACACATTCGAATGTACATGCGCGTATATACAGAAACATACATCGACTTTTACATACATATATATATATATATATATATGAATGTACATACACCAACAATCACATTGAAAATTTCACTAATGCACAGAGGAATATACTAATACACACACTGACACACACACACACATACACACACACACATACACACACACATATATATACAGACACACTCACACACACACTCACACACACAAACACACATACACAGACACACCAACACACACACACACATCCACAGACACACTCACACACACACACACTCACACACACAAACACACATACACAGACACACCAACACACACACACACACACACACACATCCACAGACACACTAACACACACAGACACGCACACACACACACACATACACAGATACACATACACACAGATGCACACATACACATACATACATACATACATACACATACATACATACACTTACACACATACGAATACACACATACACATACACACATGAACATATACACATATACACATACACATACACACACATATACACATACTCATCTATACACAGGCACACCAGCACACACACACACATACATACACAGACACACAAACAGACATGCACACATACTTAGATACACATACACATATACACGTACACACATAAACATATATACATACACACACACTTCAATGTACATACTAGTACACACACTGACACACACACACAAATATACAAAAGACTCATAATATAATTTACACTCCTATAGCATCATATTCATCAATACATACACATACGGATATATACGCTACCACTAACACCAAAATGAACACACATGCATACTTAGTTATAAACAGGCACTTAACAAACATAAACTTTTACTGTGCTACGAACAGATATCAACTGACATAGATAAACCTACTTACAATTACAAAAACATAAATCTTGAGCTACAAATACTATACAAGACACTTTTTAACCAATATGAATACTTTATTGATACACACTTCTACACCATACATTTACAAACACATACATAAACGAACATACATATACATATGCACACACACGCAAACATGCATGTACACACACATATATTCACTCACACGCCAGCGCTTAGACACATACACATACACACACCCACACGCATACACACCAAGTTATACGCAATTTACTAACATAAACTTTTTAACTACTAAAGAAATATACTTACGGACACCGACAAACCCACAACACACATAAAGACCTACACATACGTAACAGTAATACAAAATACGACTAGCTGACACGAAAATTTTCTCGAGTACACTATCATACAGGCGCACTACATATAGCGCCTTCATTAACATATATACCTATAGACAATAACAAACCAACTAATGCACACACAGAACCATATACAGTGGCATGAATACAAAATTAAAAACACTTTTTAAATTACGTAAATTCTTTTACTATTACACATACACACGATATACACGCACACAGAATAATACACAGTGGCATGAATAAAAAATAACATACTTTTTAACTGACGTGAAGACTTTTACTAATACACATACACACGATATATACGCACATAGAAACATACACAGTGGTACGAATACAAAACGACACACTTTTTAAGTGTCGCAAACACTTTTACTAATATACATACACACGATATATACACACACACATACTATTAAGTACAGCATGATTATAATTATAACTAATAGATAATACGAAACTTCTTTTCTCAATTACATATCAGTCTAGAATTACATTACAATAATTAAAAACGCTACCAAGTGCTTTGGCGCAATGGTTCCTCATAGAGCTCATTGAGTTAAAATAATTTGATTTTATTCTTTTAAATGTGATTTCAATAAAAAATACAATTTTTATTAAAGAAAAATTAGTGAATGTGAGAGAGTGATTAGTAAATAGGAAGAGAGAGACAAGGTTGGATGAAAATAGGGTGAAAATAAGGATCAATCTGAGAAAAAAGGACAAAGAGGAAGTGAGGAAGTAAGAAAAGAGTTAATGAAAGCTAAAATTAAAACTATCCTATGGAATTCAATTTTTAAAAATTTCCCTTCTTTTGGTAGTTGCAAATAATTTCCCTGCAAATTTTAGAACAAATCTATCGAGTACTTTACGTAAAATGAATAAAAAAGAAATAAAAAATAAAAATTTTTTTTTAAATCTTTAAAATTTTCTAAAATTTAAAAAATGAAAATTTTTTTTTAAATTTTAAAAATGTTTTAAAATTAAAAGTGCGCTGAGAAAATCAGTTTCCAGAAGTTTTTCTCCTTTTGGCAGTCAAAAATAAGTTCCATACAAATTTTCAAGCAAATTCTTTAAATAGTTTACGTAAAATACAAAAAAAATTGAATTGTATGGAAAATTTGAAGAAAATTCCTCAAGTAGTTTTTAAAATTTTATTGGCTTAATAAATATAAATATTTTTTTCAAAAATTTCAAAATGCTCTAAAATTAAAACTAAGCTAAGAAAATCAGTTTTCAGAAATTTATTTTATTTGGGCAATCGCAAATAATTTCCATGCAAATTTTGAAGCAAATTCATCTAATAGTAAACAAAAAAAACTAGAAAAATGAAAAATCGAAATTTATTTTTTTTTATAAACGATTTTAAAATTAAAATTACGCTAGAAGAACCAATTGTCAATAGCTTTCCAGCAAGTTAGACAAAAAAATAATTTTATGCAAAATTAGAAGCAAATCCATCGAGTTGTTTTCGAGATACAATTTACTAACACACATACATACAGATATTTTCTGGAAACCACTTTTTTCGACTTTCTGCGTTCAAATATGTACAAATTCATGAAAAAAGAGAAAAAATTTTTTTTTATCGATACAATGCTTTCTCTATGAGAAAGCAAAAGATAATATCTTTATTAAAAATTTATTAATATGATTACAATTACGATTAATTGATAATATTGAGCTTCTTCTCTTAATTTACTTTACTAATATAAATATAGTGATATTCAGATCTTTTACATTGACATTTGTCTTAATATATATCTTATTTACATTTATATAATTGATTTGCATTTGATTCGCATAAAGATAAATTTTTAGCCAAATGTTGACTTTATTGTTATTCTGTGATATACAAGTATGCTATTGTGCTAAAAATTACTATTCCAATAAATTTATTATTGGTTACCAGAGGCAACAAATTCATTGTTGTACGAGATGAATTATCATTTTTAACACTGTCTAATCATCTTTTATTTATAAAAAATGAGAAACAAAAATCCTTTTTTAAAAAAACGCTATAGCTTTTACATAGAAAAAAATCATCACGATATTGATGACAACAATCAACTCTAGTAAAGTCTATACTCAAGAAACTACATAATTATTTACAGCATAATTCAGAAACTTTTATAATATATTGTTAAAATTAGCTTGACTGCAGTTCCAAAGAATAAATAAGAAAAAATTACTATTACTACTATTACATTGAAGTAAAAATTAAGACTTTTTTTCACGTGAATATCTTTTGCATTATTATCACATACATACTTACCCATACACACGTGCACCTTTAACATACACATACACCCACACACATACATACATACGCATACACACATACACATACATACATACGCATTCACACATACACATATACACATATACACGTATCCATAAACATACACTTACTCATATACACATACACACATACACAATAACCGGCACTCCATCTCCATCTCTCCGTCTCCATATTTCCTTCCCGTCTCTCCGTCTTCGTCTCTTGTTCTCCATCTCTTCTATTTTTTTTGGCCCAATATTTTTTTGTCACTATATTTTTTTGGACCTTATATTTTTTGGGTCTTATAATTTTTCGATTCTTATATATTCTTGGGCTCAATATTTTTTTGGGCCCAATATTTTTATAAATCATATTTTTTTGAGCCCAACATTTTTTTTAATCTATATTTTCTTAGGTTTTATAATTTTTTTGGGTCCTATATTTTATTTAGCTCTATATTTTTTTAGGCCTTATATTTTTTTGGACCCAATGTTTTTTTGGGCTCTATATTTTTTTGGGCCCAATATTTTTTTGGTCTGTATATTTTTTTAAGCTTTATATTTACTTGGGCCCTTAATTTCTTTAGGCCCAATATTTTTTTAGGCCTAATATATTTTTGGTCTCTATATATTTTGGGGCTTTTATTTTTTTGGGCCCTATATTTTTTTGGGCTTTAGATTTTTTTAGGCTCTATAATTTTTGGGCCTAATATTTTTTTTATTTTCATGTATTATTGGGCTCTAAATTATTTTAGACCCAATATTTTTTTTAATTTAATATTTTCTTGGACTTTATAATTTTTCTAAGTCCTATATTTTATTTAGCTCAATTTTTTTGGACCTTATAATTTTCAGGCCCTACATTTTTTTTGAGTCCTACTTGTTGGGGCCTCATATTTTTTTAAGCCTTATATTTATTTGGGCTCTATATTTTTTTGGGCCTAATACTGTTTCGATTATTATGTATTCTTGAGGTTTATATTTTTTTGGACCCATTACTTATTTGGGCCTAATATTTATTCAAATTTTATATATTCCTGTGCTCTATATTTTTGAGCCCAATATAATTTTTTAATTTATATTTTCTTAGGTTCTATAATTTTTTTGAGTCCTATATTTTATTTAGCTCTATAGTTTTCTGGGCCTTATATTTTTTTGGGCCCAATATTTTATTTAGCTCTATAGTTTTCTGGGCCTTATATTTTTTTGGGCCCAATATTTTTTTGGACCCAATATTTTTTTGGGCTCTATATTTTTTTGGGCCCAATATTTTTTTGGACCCAATATTTTTTTAGGCTCTATATTTTTTTGGGCCCAATATTTTTTTTGTCTGTATATTTTTTTGAGCTTTATATTTACTTGGGCCCTTAATTTCCTTAGGCCTAATATATTTTTGGTCTCAATATATTTTGGGGTTTTTATTTTTTTGGGCCTTATATTTTTTTGAGTTACTTTTTTAATTGCTTAAAATACGTAGACTTGATTTTTTAAAAATCTTTTATTAATAAAATATATATATGCATTAATAAATTTGATTTATGTTATATATCATTTATGTTTAAAATATTACTTTTTTTTTTAAATTTTCATACTTGACTACACATAAATTTATACTTTGAAAAAATAAAATGAAAACTAACAAAATAGTATATTATGCGTCAAGGCCGCAAAACGTATCATTCTTGGCGAGTGCATGCTGAGGGGCCGAGCGAAAGCGAGGCCACTCCAGCTGCACGAACAAGAATGATATGTTTGTGGCCGTGACTGCATATACTTTTTTTTGTCCAAAGGCCGCTAAGCGGAAGCTGGGGCGGAGCCCCCCCGCCTATAAAAAAAATAATTCATAATTCTTAAAATATAAAAAAATTTTATATGTATAATATGAATTTTTTTTATTATATATTTAATAAAAAATTCAATTATAAATAATAAATAACTAATAATTCTTAAAACACAATAAAAAAATATAATAAAAAAAATTCGATTATAAAAACCACTAATAATTGTTGAAATATTAAATTAAAATTAAACAAAAATACAATAAAATATAAAATAAAGCTAAACTATAAATATTATAACTAAAAAATATTTAAGAAAAGAAAGAAAAAGTTTTAAAAAAATAGAATAAAAAAAAATCGATTATAAAAACAACTAACAATTGTTAAAATATAATATTAAAATTAAACAAAAATAAAACAAAGCTAAACTATAAAAATTATAATTCAAAAATATTTAAAAAAGAAAAAAAAGTTTTAACACGCGAAACTGGTAACTATGTCTTTCTCTCGCTCTTTCCTTTTCTTTCATAATACACATATATTGAGTCTAAGTTATTCGTTAACGTATACCCAGTATAGTATATGTGAGAAAAGGATAACGATATTAAGGAAAGCGAGCAGTTCATTAAGTTCAATTCCAAGAATCGCGACGTCGAGAACATTTTTCTGCGAACTTTTATTAAAATAAGACATTGGATATACACATCTTTCTTTTGCGACCTAGGACAAGAATAAACTATTTTGTGCTCCGTATACAGGACACAAAAATTCATTTTGCGGCCTGAGGACAAAAAAAAATTTTTGTTCATCTTAAGTAATTTATTAAAAACAATTTCTTTTAAATATCATAGAAAAAAAAATCTTTTTTTCTAAAGGGGATGATGAGAGCCCCAACCAACGCTCTCATCTGTGAGGTATAACCAGCCAACCATGTAGCTCTCTACCTCTTCAGTGTAGGTTAGTGTGTTTAATTGATTCATTAAAAGAAAAAATTAATCGTACATAGAATTTATTGTATCTTCGAACCGTTAATTTAACAAAAGCCAATTTTTTAATTTAATTACATTTTTATATGCGCACACATTTCTAGGAGTTTTAAATTGATGTGTGCAATCAACAACGAAATCTTCAGTTACCATCAGTTTTTGAAACGAAGGACATCCTAGTTCTTCCACATTATGAACTGACCTGATAACACAAGTTTTAGATGAATATAAGAGTTGATTGCGTTATATGATTTATAAATACTAACCTATCAGGTGAAAATCTCTGCAGCCACTTTGTTTTTTGTACTCCCTTAACAAAAATCTGTGCTTCGAAAAGAATTGAGCGTAGAGTGCGGCCAAGATCTTGGTAAGAGATATCGCCTGAACTCCATTGAAGCCCGTGAAAATTAAGCTCCAGCCAACGGTTTTCGCTCTTTTTTTCCTCAAGTAAATTATTCTATGGATGGGGCGGTTTAAAAAGAAATACTGAAGGCATAGCATCTTCTTCAAGGGGGATGATTGCCACCTCCTTAAAAACAAACTCGTTTAACGAGACTTTGAATCCTTGAAAATCTACGACGTATTTCATCTTTCTGTAGATCCTTGTGAACTAAAGCAAACCAAGAGACTGATTGTTGCAATTAGATTAATTTCCTTTTATACACAAAAAATCAGCTAGCATCGTTTAGGATAAAGGTGGGGGTGAAATCCTCTAGCGTTTCCCCCTCTCCCTCATCCTCGAGTCTTGATAATTTCCCCCACCATTTTACTCGATTTTTCGCCTATATAAAAAAGCGTTCTCGAGAGAGCAACTCAGTTCATCGGGAATCATCATCTTCGAACACTTCCTTCCTCGAGCATCATGACTACCGCAGAGTACTTCAAGTATACAGCACGTTTGCTATTCGAATCATATCAGCATACGATGGCTGTTCAAGCTGATGCTGAGAATATGCTTGATCTTGGTAACGCGGCTCTAGAGAACCTCAATCTGTTAAGTCATTCAACGAATTTAGCTGTCGCGGAAAAGCAGAAACTACAAACTGCTGTAGCTCTAATCAAGAGCGTTTGGCAGCTATTAAGCGCTCATCGTGGTGCAATTGTTGGTTATGGCGTTGATGCTGTGGCTACTACTGCTTCTGATAACAATCCAAGAGTCAGTTGGGACAACGTTGACAGTGCGTTCGAGAACCGAATTAAAACCGGTGTAATCATCAATCATAAGCATCTAGACATTCAACGATTTCTGAAAGATGCTAAACGTGAGTTTATCACGCAAGTGAATCGGTCTCTTGAAGAACACTCTGCTTTGAAAGTTAATACCACGTTAGCAGCTGAGTATGTGATTATTAAAGATGATGTTGAAACTTATGACATAAAGTATTTCAATACAAAGACTGTTCACATTTATTCTACAACTAACCTCGTCGAGTGGTATGTATTGAACGTTGAACAGCCTATCAAAACTGATATGGAGGAATTTGCTGAACGAGAATCAGGATGGTCTCTACGAGCAATTCTGAATTTAGTAGTTCATATCAATAAATATAATCCCATGAGAGGAAGTAATTCTGTCGTTGAACTACCCGAGTTTATAACAAAGAGAAAAGCATGTGTAAACGTTGTGAATCAGGATGATCAGTGTTTCAAGTGAGCTATTAGTGGACTATTCAGTTGGACTATTCTGTCTGCATTACATCCTGTAGAGCATAATTCTAATAGGGTTTCATCATATGAGCGGTATAAAGATGAGTTAAAATTTAAAGGAATAGATTTTCCAGTGGACCCAAAAGATGTTGGAAAGTTTGAGAAGCAGAATGATATATCCGTAAACGTTTATTTTTTGAAGAAGACAGGAAATAAGTTTGTTGTTTTACCACGTCATGTTACAACGTGCAAGATGAATAAGCACGTGAATTTCCTTTTAGTCGAGAAGTTTTACATCGAGGAAGACGAAGAAGAAGAAGAACAACAACAACTTAACGATTCTTTCGATACAATAGATTATAAGCATCACTACGTTTGGATAAAAAATCTTTCTAGATTAGGGGGAAGACAATTGAGTGTAAGAAGTCACAAAACTCACATTTGTGATCGATGTTTACATTATTTTTCAACAGCTGAAAAATTAGCAGCACACGTAACTGATTGTGTGAATTTAAACAAATGTAAGGTTACTCTTCCTGGCGAAAGGGATAGCGTATTACAATTTAAAAACTTTACGAATAATATTCCTGTGCCATTTGTGGTTTATGCGGATTCGGAGTGCATGCTTCGACCTTTGGAAAACGAAAAACGTGCCTACCAATTACATGAGGCTTACAGTGTTGAATATTTCGCAAAGTGTAACTATGATGACACTTTATCGGAATACAAAAGCTACAGACAAAGTGAACAACTAGATGAAACACCAGCCAAGTGGTTCGTGAAAAATCTTCACGTATTAGCTGTAAAGTTACAAGATATGTATGAAAACCCGCAGCCAATGAGAAATTTGACAATAATAGAAAGAATTAGATTCGACAGTGCTCGCTTATGTCATATTTGCCAGAAACCTTTCACTCCTGGAGAAAAGAGAGTTAAAGATCACTGTCATCTCACTGGTGCGTATCGAGGACCTGCACACACCGAATGCAACATCAAATATCAAGATTTACGCACGATACCAGTGATCTTTCATAACCTAAGTGGTTATGATGCACATATTTTTATAAAAGAGATCACTACTTATTTTCCAGGACAAGTATTGCTTCTTTCACAAACGAAGGAAAGATATATATCTTTTACAAAGTTTGTGGAAGTAACTGATATTAATTTTCGCTTTACCGACTCGTTTCAGTTCATGGCTTCATCGTTGGACAAGTTATCGTCATACTTGGAGAAACATGACAACGTAGATCGAGTTTTCTAGCAAACTGATGGATTTACTACAGATCAAATCATGCTTTTAAAGAGAAAAGGTGTCTTTCCGTATGACTACGTTAGCTCGTTGAACAAACTGGAAGAAATTGAGCTTCCATCAAAGGAGAGTTTTTACAGCAGCTTGTACGAGGCCCACATCAGTGATGAAGATTATGAACATGCAAAACAAGTTTGGCAGACATTCAATATTCAAACACTTGGATAATACTCTGATTTGTATCTCAAGACGGATGTTTTGCTTCTAGCTGAAGTCTTTGAGAATTTTAGAAAAAATTGTCTCGAGGCATATGACTTGGATCCTGCCCACTATTTCACTACTCCTGGATTGACGTGGGATGCGATGTTAAGGTATACTCAGGTAAAATTAGAACTTTCGACTAATATCGACATATTTATGTTTATTGAACGAGGTATACGAGGTGGAATCAGTCAGTGTTGCAATCGCTATGGCAAAGCGAATAATCCGTACATGGGACAAGATTATTATCCCAACGAAGATGAAAAATATTTGACGTACTACGACGTCAATAACTTGTACGGTTGAGCCATGACTGAACCCTTACCATGTGGTAGCTTCAGATGGGTGGATAACCTAGATAGATATGACTTCTTCGATATTCCTGATGACTATTCATTCGGTTACATACTGGAAATGGACTTGGAATATCCTCAATCTCTTTACGACAAACACAAGGATATGCCATTTTGTGCTGAGCACAGAGCACCTCCAGATTCCAAATAGACTAAATTGATGACAACTTTGCACGATAAGCAGCGTTACGTGCTTCATTACCGTGCATCGAAGCAGGTATTACTCCACGGATTACGTCTAAAGAAAATCTATCGAGCTCTTCAATTTGATCAAAGTCGATGGCTCAAGAAATACATCGATTTGAACAGCGAGAAAAGAAAAACTGCTAAGAATGAGTTGGAGAAGATGCTCTTTAAACTCTTCAACAACGCTGTTTATGAAAAAACCATGGAGAACGAGCGAAAACATGTAGACATCAAGCTAGTCAGTAAATGGAAAGGACGCTATGGTGCAGAGGCGCTCATTGCTAGACCTAACTTCAGTAATTGTGCCATCTTTGATGAAAATCTTATAGCTATTCAGCTCTTACGAACAGAGATTTGCATCAGGAAACCTATCTACATCGGGCTCTTTGTACTGGATTTGTTCAAAACTCTCGTATACCGCTTCGATTATGATTATATGCTGGACAACGTAGCAAACAATGAAGCCAATTGTAAGCTATTGTACACCGATACTGATAGCTTGGTATACGAGATGACCAACATCGATATGTACAAGATAATGAAACGGGACATCCAGGAGCTCGACACCTCAGACTACCCACAGCCTAACCAATTCAACATTCCTCCTGCCAATAAGAAAATTGTTGGTTTAATGAAGGATGAATGCAATGGAAACATCATGCTGGAATTCGTTGGACTGAGGAGTAAAATGTACAGCGTCAGAGTCGAAAATCAGAAGCCTATAAAAAAGCCAAGGGAGTGAAGAGTTCCGTAGTCAAAGCGACCATCTGTTTCAACGACTACATCGATTGTTTAAAAACGAAAGAGATCAAGGTTCAAGAACAGAGAAACATAAGATCTCGTAATAACCAGCTGTACACTGAACAAGAAACAAAGATCGCTCTCAGTGCCTTCGACGACAAACGATATCTGCAGTCAGAAACTACGGACACTCTTCTTTGGGGCCATTACTTGGCAAAGCCGCCAAGTCCAGAGGTGGGGAAAGCAGCTACCGAGCCGCCAAGTCCAGAGGTGGGGAAGCAGCTACAAAGCCGCCAAGTTCAGAGGTGGGGGTAGCCGCAGCCGAGCCGCCGAGACTTGTGGTGGGAGAAGTTGCTGCTGCTGAGGTGGGAGGATCCCTATATGAGCGGCTGCGCGAGCGGCCTAGCATCATTTAGTTCGCAGCCTCCTCAAGAGATAATCAACAAGTCCTCATAAAAACTTATCAGTCAACAAGCAAAGAAGCAGCAGACAGTAGCAAAAGATCCAGACTTTGATTTTATCAGCGAATCTTAAATTAAGGTTAGTATTCTTTTCTTTGATGATAATTTAGTCTTAGCCAATTGCTTAAGTCTTTCGATAGAACTTATGAAAAAAGTTTTTAAAGTGATTTAATAGTATTTAAATGAAGTGTTAGTAAAGTATCAATATAGTATTAATATAGTTTCAACATAGTTTCAATATAGTATCAATAAAGTATTAATACAGTATTAATACAGTATTAATACAGTATTAATACAGTATTAATACAGTATTGAAACAGTATCAATAGTACTTAAATTGAAATTTCTACTATTCTTAACTATGAATTTTCGTTCTTGTTATAGATAAAAAATGGACATCTTTAAAGTAAACGCTATCGCTAGAGGATGATTTCTTCCAACAAAAAAGTTGACTGAACTTACGAAAGATAACCTGTATACGGTCACAAAATTAAGACAGGTTAACACTCGATATGGATTAAAGATTGTGGCAGAACTGGATCAAGAAATCCAAATTTTCTTACCTAAGAAAGTGTCCGAAGCGTTTAAAAAAGACTTAAAGTTTTTAGAGGAAATGCAGAGCGCTGCTAATAGATTAAAACTTTTTATAATGTACAAAGGTGGCCAAGTCCTTGAATTTTATAATGTTTAGTGCGTACATGTGTGTGTGAATATATATATTATAAGTGTATAGTTATGAGTGTATAAATGAAAATTGGATATCATTATAATAAATTTAACTAGCAAAAAATACCTCGCTCCTAATGTCGCTCGGTTGAATTTTCATATATTATATTATTATGTATAAATTAGCCAATTTTACAATAAAATAGAATTACCGCAACTTATTAATTTTGATATTGTAGTTTTGTACTAAATTAAATTTTTATATTTTTATAAAAAAGATTAAATAAAGTAACAATGTGCATAAAAATTGTTTGGATACAAATTATATCATGATGAATTGAGAATTTGTTCTACTAAATTGCATTGGAATCAATGAAAAAATAAAATAGGAATTCATTCTTTTTAATCACGTGTTTCAATCACGAACCATGAAATAATCGAAAACGGTATTTATTGATGTTAACTAGAACTAACAACTGCACGGTAAAAAGAAAGTATTGTTAAAATAGGTTCTAAATCAAGTATATCTAATTTATGTACTAAGGTAATAAAAAAAGAGTGGTGTTATAATTTCAAGTAGTACTATAGGTTGAATTCTAGGGACCAATGTTGGTACTATTATATTATGAAGTAAGAGCGTAAATTTGTGATGCTTAGTGTCTTTTGCTTTCTCATAGAGAAAGCATTGTATCGATAAAAAAAATTTTTTTCTATTTTTTCATTAATTTGTACATATTTGAACTCGGAGAGTCGAAAAAAGTGGTTTCCAGAAAATGTATGTATGTATGTATGTGTGTGTGTGTGTGTGTGTGTGTGTGTGTGTGTGTGTGTGTGTGTGTGTGTGTGTGTGTGTGTGTGTGTGTGTGTGTGTGTGTGTGTGTGTGTGTGTGTGTGTGTGTGTGTGTGTGTTTGTGTGTGGATGTATGAATTCAGTTAGTAAACTGTATCTCGAGAACTACTCGATGGATTTGCTTCTAGTTTTGCATGGAATTCAGTTTTTTGACTAACTTGCTGGGAAGCTATTGATAATTGGTTCTTCTAGCGTAGTTTTCATTTTAGAGTTTGAAAAAAAAAAAAAAAAAAAATTCGATTTTTCGTTTTTTGGTTTTTTTTTATGTTTACTACTCGATGAGTTTGCTTCAAAATTTGCTCGGAAATTATTTGTGATTGCCCGGATGAAATAAATTTTTAAAAACGGATTTTCTTAGCTTAGTTTTAATTTTAGAGCATTTTGAAATTTAAAAAAAAATGTTTCTATTTATTAAGCCAATAAAATCTTAAGAACTACTCGATGGATTTACTTCAAATTTTTCATACAATTCAATTTTTCGATCAACTGGTGCGGAAGCTATTGAGTATTGGTTTTCTTAGCGTAGTTTTTTTTTAAGAATCATTTTAAGAATTTTTAAAAAATTTCGATTTTTCATTTTTTTTGTATTTTACGTATACTACTCAAAGAATTTGTTAGAAAATTTGTATGAAACTTAATTTCGACTGCCAAAAGTATAAAAAATTTTGTAAACTAATTTTCTTAGCGCACTTTTAATTTTATAGCATTTTTAAAATTTTTTTAAAAATTTTTATTTTTAATTTTTTTCTATGTTACGAAAACCATTTGATAGATTTGCTCTAAAATTTGTATGCAATTTATTCGCTACTGTCTGAAGAAAACGAGCTTTGGAAAACTAATTTTCTCAGCGCAGTTTTAATTTTAGAGCACTTTGAAAATTTTCAAAAAAATTTTTATTTTTCATTTATTTTCTATTTTGCGTAAACCATTCTATAAATTTTCTCCAAAATTTTTACACAATTAATTCGCTATTGTCTGAAAAAAATAAGCTTTTAAAAACTAATTTTCTTAGCGTGGTCACAATTTTAGAGAATTTTAAAGATTTAAAAAAAAATTTTTATTCTTCTTTTCTTATTTTTTTTTATTCTACGTAAAGTACTCGATAGTTTTGTTCTAAAAATTGCAGGGAAATTATTTGCGACTGCCAAAAGAAGGGAAATTTTCAAAAATTGATTTTCATAGCGTAGTTTTAATTTTAGAGGATTTTTAAAATTCTGAAAAAGAAATTTTGAAAAGAAAATGTTACTTATTTAACCAGTTAGATCTCGAAAATTACTTGATGGATTTGCTTCAAATTTTGTATACCATCTATGTTTTTGTATAACTAGACGGGAAGCTATTGAAAATTGGTATTCATAGAGTAGTTTTTTTTATAGAGCCATAAACATGAACTGTATTCATATATAAATATGATTGCATTTTATAAAGATTAGAAATTTTGTTGTCATCATTCTTTTTATTACTACATTATATCATTTTTTCAATAGAACAAATTTTTTTGTATTACTTGATGATTTAAAATAAATTATAAATGTTGAAAAAGCAAACAGCTAGCATAAATGTTCGAAATTTATAAAGTACAATATTAGTAAATATTAATGTTAGACAATTTTTTAATATTAAAATCACATTTAAATAAATATAAAAAAATTAATGAAACTCAAAGAGCTCCATGAGAAAGCATTCCGCCAAAGCACTTGGCAGCGTTTTTTTGGAACTAACAAGGAGAGTGTTTCACCTTCGGGTCACCGTTTTCGCTCAAATTTTGGGAATGTTTTCTGGATGCAGAAATATAAAGAAAGCCAAAATTTTGGAGGCCAACGCTCAATATTACCCTAGTTATAGGCCATTGAAGAAAATCACTAAAAAAGTTACTAGATTTTCAAATGCTTATAGTTCCTCAGAATTATTAGCTAGAAGCTTAAACCTTTTTTTAATTGAAAGCTGAGCTCAAATCCTTTCGAAATAGTAGTTATAGCATATCAAAATATTATTTTTTCCCAAAGTTATAGCATAATAAAGATTGGACCCAATTTCAGCTTTTATTATTAATTAATGTTTTAAACGAAAAATTCAGGTCCAATCTTTATTACGCTCGAACTGGGAAAAAGTAATATTTTGAGATGGTATAGGTGCTATTTCGAAACGATTTGAGCTCAGCTTTCATTTAAAAAAAGGTTTAAGCTTCTAGCTAATAATGCTGAGGAACTATAAGCGTTTGAAAATCTAGTAACTTTTTTAGTGATTTTCTTCAATGGCCTGTAACTAGAGAAATATTGAGCGTTGGCCTCTAAAATTTTGGCTCTCTTTATATTTCTGCATTCAGAAAATATTCCCAAAATTTGAGCAAAAACGGTGACCCGAAGGTGAAACACTCTCCTTGTAAGACTGATATTTCACCTACTCGATTCAAGGGCAATATTTCGCAGAAAATGTAATTATTAATCTCTTTTCGGGCGGTTTTTCCTGTTACTAAAATTAAAAATTATTAAATATAGAATTCTTTACATAATATATGGGGATATCCACACAACTTTTAATCCTAGTAACAGGTCATATTACAGCTGTTCCTGGGTTTACCGCATGATGCACATTATTTAAACTAGGTTCAAATCTTTTGTGCTATCCTGTAACTCTAATTCTGATGTATTTTGTAAATGTGCCACAAACGGCACAGCAGATAATTCTATAATAAGTAAATTTACACATAAGATAAATTACGGTAATTTTTTATATGTAAAAATGAATGTTTTATAGAAATATCTACTGCGCCGTTTGTGGCACATTTACAAAATACATCAGAAATAGAGTTACAGGATAGTACAAAAGATTTGAACCTAGTTTAAATAATGTGCATCATGCGGTAAACCCAGGAACAGCTGTAATATGACTTTTTACTAGGAATAAAAGTTGTGTGGATATCCCCATATAACACTTTAAAATTACTAATAATTAATATTTTAATTCGTAATATTTAAGGAAGAAAACGATACATGTTTATCTTCCATATTCCGTTTTAAAATAGTTACTTTTGAGTTTTAAGAGTCAGCTGTATACCGACACAGTTACCTGTTTTACCGAATCTATTTAAAATTTATTTTCTATAAAAACTAATAGCTTCAGGCAGAAATAAAGAGATGGTTTCGATTAGTGTAATAGGAAGCAATATTTTCTCTGATAAGAATAATTTAATTCCACCGCTTTATTTTCAAGAAAAGTTGGAATAACTTGAAAATCCCATTATTTGACACTAATTTCTAATTTTTTAAGTTATTCCAACTTTTCTTAAAAACGAAGCAATAAAATTAATTTATACTAATCAAAGAAAATATTACATTTTATTAAACACATCGAAACCATCTCTTTATTTTTGCCTCTTGTTGCTAATTTTGGGAAAAAAGTCAATTTTTTAATTAGAAAAGGACAGAGATACAGCGGACTCTTAAATTATTTATTAGTAATTTAAAATAATTATATATATATATATATATTATATATATATATATATATATATATATATATATATATATATATATATATTTCATGATTTAAATTATATTTATTAACTGTTGAAAATTGTTACACAATTTAATAGGTCTTACGTTAATAGGTATTAATTATATTGAAGTTTTTCGCTCCTAACGTCGCTCGGTTAAATTTTCTTTTATTATATTATTATGTATAAATGACTAATTTTAAGTAAATAAGAATTAATTAATCTAAGTTAATTTTGAATACTAAATAGAATTAAAAATAATTTGATGAAACATAATATAAAAATATATGTACACATGTGCTTAAAGTAAAAAAGCGTATAATTTATTTCATCAAGTGACTATTTCTCAATCTACTTTCATAAGAAAAACAAAGATGGTACGATATTTGATATAAATAAACTGAGAACTGGAAACTGAGTAACAACTATAATTTCCAGACCTCAATATATGACAATGAATTTGAATTATGAAATTAATTTTTACGTGAAACATACTTAAAAAAATTCTGTGTTTATTTCTAATAAAAATATCTTCACAAATGTATTTAATATATATGAAATACGAAATTTAAATTAAAAAACCATAAGATTAAAATACACATTTTTGGTTAATTTTAAATTTGAATATTTCAGAATAATAAAATAACTATTTGCAATTACTTAACAATCCTTTTTGCATCTAATAAAAAATTTTAATGAGATACAAATATTACAAAATTTATGTATCACAATTAAGGTTTGCATATCATAAATATTAGAATTTTTAGAAAATTCTTGATATTAATAAATTATTAAATTGAATAATTAAATATTTTTTCATTGATGACAAGTAACCTTTCAGATATAGTTAAAATAATACTGTAAATGTCAATCAAATAACATTTTCATCAAAGTAAATTTCAACGCTATAATTAATAAAATAAACATTTTTATTCAACTACAATTCATTGTAATGATTATTATTTTAATATATATATTGAAAAAATAATAGTTTTATTTAATGAACAGTAATATAAATATTATGGCTGATTCCATTCAGATTCATGCAGGCCGTCACTGATCGAATTTGTTTTTTCTTCTAAGTAATAAAAATGCCTTCAATTATGTATATAAAGATAAAATTTACCTCGTATGAAGCTCAAAAAATTTTTTTTTTACTACAGCAATTTTAGTGTTGGATGTAAAAACGAAAATTCAAAAATTGAAAATGAACCTCTACTTTTAAATGACTATAGCTGCGTCAATTTTTAACCTTTTTGGGCGTTCTTTTAACGAGAGTGTGCGGAATTCTGTCTAGTTTTAAATGCAATCTCGATTTTTGTAATACAATTTGATCTCACTGAGTTATTTACGAAAAACCGAAGAAAGCGATTTTTTTCAAACACGATTTTCTCAAAAACTATATATTTTTTTTTTTTAATTTTTATATGATTTTATACATAAAAAATACTAACTTCTAGGGTAGATGAAAATATGCGATTTCGCCCTATTTTTTTTTAACAGATTTTCAAACGTTTTCTTTATATTTTCAATTTTAAAACATTGATACCATGGGGCATCGTACTATTTTTCCAAGTTTACGTGTTCTTACAACTATTTTCATGCTTTTATTTATTAATATATCAAAAATACCAACAATGATCTTTAAAATAAACCCCGGATCGAATATTTTGATCAATTAGAACTAAAGTTATGACGATTTAAAGTTTAAAAAAAAATGCTGAAACTTTAAATAAATATGATAATTACATTGAGAAAACGCAATTTTCGTTAAAGATTAAAATCTGATGATATAAATTTTTTAATTTGAAAAAAAAGTTATTTTGATGAAAGAATACATAACCATTTATCCTCTTTTTATAGTACATTATTATAATAAAAATTTTTTTTTGTTGAAGAATATAATTTTTTTATCAGTTTGGATTTCGCGCCTAGAATTTGAATTTATTTTGTAGGGAGTTGACGAATGTCACGACTAGGTGGCGTTGATTCGTTCTTTGCATTCTCATCAACGACTTGACGTGTTTAAAAATATAAGAAAAGGAAGATAAAAAATAAAGTTGTTTAAGAAAAATTATTTTTTTCGATCTGTCATTGAACAGAATATCAATAATGGCATCACTGATTGTTAAAATGAAGTGCAAGGATTTAAAAGAAAGGAACAAAAAAGTTGTTTATGATTGCTCCAAAAGTCCGCTTAGAGAATCAGGTGATCTAACGGAGTCTTTGAAGCGCTTGTATACAAATACTTCTTTCTCTAGAGAAGATAAAGTATGCCCTTCGTGTTACAAAATATTATTAGATGAAGTGAAAAATGCGCCTATTTCATCGACTTCAAGCAGTCCACAATCTTCGGAAGATTTTATTCATAGTGAGGCTGTGGTAGAACAGCTCAACGAGACTTCAAGTAATTTGAAATTAAACATTTCACCAATAAAAATGCCTCAAAGTATCAATATCAAGATGCGAGAATCTTATGCTCTCCGAAAAAGAAAACAAATAATCGATGCATTTGATTCACAAATAGCAAGTACAATGATGAAAGTTTACGATATAACGGATTTGGCCGCATTGAATGAAAATAATGAATGTCAAACAAATGATAAATGGCTTGAGAATATTAAAATTGCATTAGATAACTGTTCAAATTTTCTTGAGGAAGTACGATTGTTGAGTATTATACCAAGTGATATTTCCAAAGATTATTTATTATCAGTTTTACCAAATGTAACTATTTATATGATTGATCAAGCACGATCATTGGTAAATAATAAAAAAATTTACAAGCAGTTTGAGAACTATTGTGGCCATTCTTTGGATAGTGAAACTGTAATGAAAGTAAAGGATTATTATCTGAACGATGATTTTAATTGTTCTCGTCAAAGTGGAAATAAAAGCGACACAGTATCTATCAAAGAAAATGGTATAAAAACTAAAAAAGTCAAACGCTTTCTTACGCGAAGTATAAAAAAAATATATCCATTATTTAAAGACGAAAATCCTGAAATGAAAACAAAAATTGGTAAATCAACATTCTACGCTTTAAGACCGAAGTGGGTTATACCACATCCACCCACCGATTCGTGTCTTTGCGTTTACTGCGAGAATCTTAAACTTATGTCAGATGCTTTGAGTAATTATAAAAAAGAGAATTAACAAGACATTGCAGATTTTGAATTAAAAATATGTTCTTCACTTTTTTGTTTAAAAGATGATATGAAATGTGAACTAAGAGAATGTAAAGAATGTCCCATTGGAGATTCTATTGATTTACAAGTAATTTCTTTGACAGAAAAAGATTTATATAGAGAAATAATTTATGGTGTTTGGGAAAAATCAAATTTACTGAATAAAACTAGCACAATTGAAAATTTCTTAATAGAGTTAAGAGAGCGCGCTCTTACTGTAAGAGCTCAGAAATTGGTCAAAGAAATTCAACGTATAGCAATTGAAAATGTTAAACTTTTAGCGAAAAATAATGACTTCCAATTAGTTATTCATGTCGATTTTGCAGAAAATTGGACAGTTCTGCTTCAAAATGAGATTCAAAGCTATCATTGGAGTAAAAACCAAATATCAATATTTACGTCAGTATGCTATTTCGGAAATGATAAAACAGTCAGTTATGTCACCGTCTCTGACGATATTAAACATGATTCGTCTCATGCCCTAATGGCTATAAATTTAATCATCGATAACTTAAAACAAAAACCTATTGCGCAAGATCTTGATAAAATCATAACCATTTCCGATGGAGCTGCCAGTCATTTTAAAAAAAGATATCAATTCTATGAGCTTCAAAACTCAAAAGTAATCAGAAAATGGCTTTTTTCTGCAACAGGTCATGGTAAAGGCGCTTGTGACGGTATTGGTGGTTCAGTTAAACTTTATGCTACCACGCATAATCTGTCCAAGAAGAGTGCAGATTTTATTAGAAACGCTGAAAATTTCGCCGCTCACGTATCAAAATATACTCCGTCGATTAACATTCTTGTCATCCGCAAGGATGAGTTAGAAGTTTTTCGACTGACAAAAAAAATGGAATGGTTAGGAAATGCAAAAGAAATTAAAGGTATTCAAAAGATTCACTGTTGGAAAAGTGAACGAAACCAAATCTACACTGCCAAAACTTCGAGACATGAGTGGCAAGAAGTAAATTGAAAGGTTTTATTCAAATTCGGATTTTTTTATTCACATTAGTTCTCAATTTATTAATGTTCTTTCTTAATTGTATCGCATATTATTTGTTCATTGAAAATGACCAAATGATATATTTTAGTATTTAAAAAACTCACCTTTTTAAAATTCAAATTCAAAATTCAAAATTCAAAATTCAAAGTAAATATATTTATTTAAAGTTTCAGCATTTTTTTTAAACTTTAAATCGTCATAACTTTGGTTCTAATTGATCAAAATATTCGATCCGGGGTTTATTTTAAAGATTATTGTTGATATTTTTGATATATTAATAAATAAAAACATAAAAATAGTTGTAAGAACACGTAAACTTGGAAAAATAGTACGATGCCCCATGGTATCAATGTTTTAAAATCGAAAATATAAAAAAAACGTTTGAAAATCTGTTAAAAAAAAATAGGGTGAAATCGCATATTCTCACCTACCCTAGAAGTTAGTATTTTTTATGTATAAAATTATATAAAAATTTAAAAAAAAAAAAAATATAGTTTTTGAGAAAATCGTGTTTGAAAAAAATCGTTTTTTTCGGTTATTCGTCAATAACTCTGTGAGATCAAATTGTATTCCAAAAAACAAGATTGCATTTAAAACTAGATAGAATTCCGCACACTTTCGTTGAAAGAACGCCCAAAGAGGTTAAAAATTGACGGAGCTATAGTCATTCAAAAGTAGAGGTTCATTTTCAATTTTTGAACTTTCGTTTTTACATCCAACACTAAAATTGCTGTAGTAAAAATAAAAAAAATTTTTGAGTGTTCTACGAGGTAAATTTTATCTTTATATACATAATAGAAGGTATTTTTATTACTTAGAAGAAAAAAAAAATTCGATCAGTGACGGCCTGCATGAATCTGAATGGAATCAGCCTATATATTTATAATTGTATAACTAAATTTATTAAATTAAAATTTTATTTAGTTATCATTCAGAAAATAAAGTATTTAAATTAGTTTTCATGAAAATATATCATTCAAAAAGTTACTTGTTAACAATTTTTTATAAATAACATACATTCAACCTTAATTACATTTTCATTTGTACACGTGTTAGTATTTAAATAATTTGTCATTTATATAAAAATTGTTAACAATTAAATATATTAAAATTACATTTTAATATATTAAAATAATATTTACCTTAATTACATTTTCATTTGTACACGTGTTTGTATTCAAATTAATTGTCATTTGTATAAAAATTGTTAACAATTAAATATATTAAAATTCATTTCATTAAAGCAATAATATTTTTAATAAGAGAAACATATTATTTTTTAAAATACATCAAATCACCTCATTTGAAAAATCATCATTAACTGATATAAAAATATTTTTTTTAATATCGTTTGAACATAATTTTTATGAAATACACTTTAAAAAAATTATTTATTTGATATTGAATTTTTTTTAATAGTCAATTATAAAGATAGGAAAATATATGAAATATGAATAATTTTTTCTTATTATGTCTATAATTATGAATTATTTATATTTATGAACTCTCTAGATAGAAGTGAAATTTCCCCTAAAAAAGTAAATATTTCAAAAGAAAATTTACTTATTATTTGCGAAACACTTATTATAAATGCGGAAAAAATAATATTCTGTAATATCACTAATAAAATGAAATTTTTTGAGGATAAACATAATATTACTGGCAACTTATAAAATAATTTTCAGAAACTTTCATTACTTTTACACGGAAATATAAATGAATAAATTATTCATTCATGTACGAATCTAGTTACTTTTATCGTACATAGCGGATGGTGGCAAAAACACACCGTAACCTCAAATTTTCAAATTTCGTAAAAAGAGCATGTAAATGATTTGGACAGTAAAGATGATGATCTTAGCTCTTTAATTAATTTTAATTTTTTAGTTTTAAATAAAAATTATTTCTTTTTTTTTTATATTGATGCTAATTCTATCGAGTATGTGAAAATCACCATACAAAACATATATTCTTGGGGAGGGGAGATATCTAGTAACTTTTAATCAAATAAGTATATTGAAAATTTGACTCGAGTGGTGGACGAACGTACCTCCTTAAGTGATAACTTATAAATAGTTATATTATTTCATTAAATACATTTCCAACTTGAATAATTATCTTCATGTTAAAACTAAATTTAATTAGCATTTAATACCACAAGTTATTTAAAAAATTTATCATTTTTCAAAGTAGAATAATACTGTGAATAAACAAATGATTATAAGAAAATATTGAAAACTGTAAATAACAATTAAAAAGCGTTAGGCTGGAGATAAATAATGATTGTTTATTATCATTTATACATTTTTTAAATGTAGATACTGCAAATATCCGTAAATAACTGTAAATAAATTGAGGAATACAATTATTAGAAATAACTCAAAATAATT
This sequence comes from Anastatus disparis, assembly GCA_017163975.1. Taxonomy (NCBI): domain Eukaryota; kingdom Metazoa; phylum Arthropoda; class Insecta; order Hymenoptera; family Eupelmidae; genus Anastatus; species Anastatus disparis. The sequence goes on along the minus strand of JAFFSR010000034.1, from coordinate 1,647,234 downwards.
TTCATTTTAGTTCTTTTTACAACAAACTTTTTTTAATGAATAAATACATATATATATATATATATATATATATATATATATATATATATATATATATATATATATATATATATGTGAGACATTTCACACCAACTGGAAGAGCAGAAAAATAAAAATCTCTGAAACTCTAAGAATCCAAAAGATGTAAATAAATTTTGAAGGATTTAGATTCAAAGGATCAAGAGCTATAGTTTTTGAATTTTGAAAATTTTTTGAAATTTTTAGAAAAGTTCTAACTTAATTTTTTTTTTTCCTGAAAATCTTGACATTTTAGAGAGAGATTCATAAGAATACTTCTTGTTGTAAATGAAGAGCAGAGTAAGCATAATTCTTTGCAGAACCTGGATTTTGAAGTTTTCTATTGGTTCTTATATGTATTACATGGTAATTGAAATTACTCATGGTTCGCCACTTCAGAAATTTCTTTTCGCGAGCTTATTTTTTTCTATTTAACATGAACTTTAAAATGAATTTTTCATCATATAAGTCAGAGCCAACAATAAGGAGTTATGACAGTTTAAAATATATATTTTCATTTATAATTTATTTTCAATATGAAAATCAGTCTTTAACGAGAGCTCGTAGTGAACACACGTGTTTACAACTCTCCGTATATCTTAAACGGTGCTAAGCGTCAATATAGTATAAGTGTAAATTAGTTGGATTCTAAGAACAATCACCTTACCATTGATTGCTCCTCGGCGCAATTAAAAACAACAACTATGGGAGAACCACCTCCCGTAAAAAAGGATATACCAACGTTTGAAGTCAAAAAACCAGAAAATAACAGTTATGCAGAAGTTGCCCAAAAGTTTTTGTTTCCAGAAAGAAATCAAGGATTGATATTAATGTGCGTAGATGACCTCAATTTAACAGATTACACCTGTGCGATAGGAGATATAGTTGGCCCAAAAAATGTTATTGCATCAACTAAGACATCAAATAATTGTATTTGCATATATTTAGCAACATAAGAATTAGTCGACAAATTAACGAACAAACATAAACACATAACAATAAAAGGAAAACAAGTATTTATTAGACCGCTGATAGGTAAATATAAACGCGTGATATTCTCAAACGTTTCACCAAACATTCCAAACTTTGTATTTGAAAACATTCTTGACAATCTAATAATAAATCGAAATTCACTTGTCACACTACTAAAAGCAAGCATCGAAAAGGAGGGGTACGAACATGTAATCAGCTCACGAAGACAAACTTATGTTAAAATAGAAGACATCAAAAAGGTACCAGAGATTTTTAGATTGAACTACGACGATACAAGTTATTACATATATACAAGCACAGATACTCTTCGATGTTTTATATGTAAAATGAAAGGACATATCGCGCGCTACTGTGTAAACAAACCAAACGAAGACGACTTTGAGTCTCAAGAAACCAACGACATAAACACTAATAGTATAATAAATAATTCAAATAACACTGACAACACATTAGAAAACCAAGAGATACAAATTATAGAAGAAAATACAGAAGAAATGGATATCGATGTAGAAAAAAAAGATAATAAACGTACACACTCACAAATCAGTTCAACTGAAACACAAAATAGCCAGAAAGAAGAATATATGCAAAACTTTCTCAGCTTACCAAAAGAAAAAAAGGAGGATCAAACAATAAAACAAACAAAAAAAATGGGTAAAGTAGAAATAGAAGACAAGAAAAAAGAAACGCAGAATCCAACAATTCCAAAAAATATAGAAAAAAACAAAACACTAGACAATACAAGCAACCAACAAATAGACTTAGCACCAATTGACAAGTTAGACAAAAAACTAATCAGTTTAAGAACCTACCTAAATGAAAAAAACACAATAATGAACTACATAAAATTCAAAAATTTACTAGAAAACCTAATCGGAGCAAAAAATCCTTTAGAGATAGTACAACAACACACAACAAATATAGAAGACTTTATCAGATTCATTAAACAAGATATATACCCAAACGTAAGAGACAGCTCCATAAAAAGAAGATGCACCATACTACTAAAGAACATATCCGGAGCACCAACAAGCCCGCAAGATACACCAACGAATTCAGACATAGAAGGAACAGATACTCAACTACAAAATAAGCAATGAATATGGAAAAAATAATACAATGGAACATTAATGGATTAAAAAATAATCAAGAAATCATGGAAAAATTAATAGATCAGCAAAACAGTAATATAATATGCATTCAAGAAACCAATTTAAAAGATGATCAAAAAATCAAATCAAAAAACTGCAGCTGTTACAACAAAAACCGTACCGACTGCTCAGCAGCCAGTGCCGGTGTAGCAATACTGGTAAATAACAAACTATACAGTAAAGAAATAAAAATTACAACCGATTTAGAAGCAACAGCCATCCAAACACTAATAGGTGATAAAAAAATATGCACATGCAACATTTATTTAAGCAATAGATATGAACTAAATCTAACTTCACTAAATCACTTAATAAAACAATTACCCACACCATATATATTAGCAGGCGACTTCAATAGCCACAGCCAAACATGGGTCTTACACAAATTAGACAGCAGAGGAAAAATAATAGAAGAGTTCATCGCCAACAATAACTTAATACTACTCAACAATCTTTCTCCAACCCACTACAACGTACACAACAATAAAACAAGTGCAATAGACCTCAGCTTATGCTCAAATAGCATAGCACATCAGATCGATTGGGAAACAAGCAACGATATATACGGCAGCGACAATTTCCCCATATTCATAACAATAACTCACTCCAACCCACCACGAAGTATCAATCAGCCCAGACGGAAATATCACAAAGCAGACTGGCCTAAATACCAAGATATAGTTTCTCAAAAGATAAAACCTCTATACAACTACATTCAAAACAACAAACACCACAACGTAGACATAAATCATATAACAACAACACTCACAGATATAATCACAGAAGCAGCTCAAGAAAGCATCCCGAAAACAACAGGCTCAACTTAAAATAAATACGCACCGTGGTGGAATGAAGAATGCGAAACAGCAATTAAAGAATCAAAAAAAGCATTCAACAAATATAAAAAAAAGCTACATACGAAAATAAAATAGAACATCAGAGACGTAAAGCAGTAGCGAAGAAAACTATTAAACACAGTAAACGCAAATCCTGGCTAGAATACCTTAACTCAATCAATCACTAAATATCAATTAATAGATAACAATATAACAATCAGCAAACCTCAAGATATAGCAAACACACTAGCCAGCAACTTCGCAGAGAACTCGAGTGATAATAACTATGAACAACCCTTCATTCATTATAAAAAGGAAGAAGAAAAAACACATATATGACATCACAAAAAGAAGAAGACTTGGATGGCCCCTAAATAACGAAATCACAATGGAAGAGCTCCAACAAATTTTAAACAAAAGCAAAAACACCAGTCCTGGACCTGATATGATACCAAGTATATTTATCAAAAATCTACCTTCAAGCGCCACAAAATGCCTATTAAACATCTACAACATCATATGGACCAACAAAGTCTTTCCCGATCAATGGAGATAAGCTATAGTAATACCCATACCCAAACCAGGGAAAAATAAACACAATAAAGAAAGCTTTAGACCCATAGCCCTCACATGCTGCCTATGCAAATGTTTAGAAAAAATATTAAGCAATCGATTAAAATGGTGCCTGGAAGCCAACAACATCTTAATTAAGGAACAAAGCGGCTTTAGAGAAAATCACTCGACCATAGACTGTCTAGTAAAATTGGAATCAGAAATCTGTGACGCACTTGTAAATAAACAACACCTACTGACTATGTGCCTCGACTTAGAAAAGGCCTACGACCTAATATGGAAAAACAGATTATTAAAACTACTGACAAAACATAAAATAACCGGACGAATGTTCCACTTTATTAAAAACTTTTTAGAAAACAAAACTATCCAAGTAAGAGTTGAAAATGAACTTTCTGAACCAGTATACATAGAAAACGGAGTTCCACAAGGATCAGTACTAAGTGTAATACTTTTTCTTATAGCAATTAATGACATCAAAAATGTATTCAAAGCCCTGTCCATACCACTATATTCGCCGACGACATAACACTCTACATAAAAGGAAAAAATATCAAAACCAGTGAAACCATCATGCAAAATACTATACAAAAAATAATAGAATTCGCAGACAAAACAGGATTCAAGCTCTCAAAAAACAAAACTAAAACAATTTTATTCAACAACAAACGTAAAATCAAGGAACCCAGATTATTCATAAAAAAAAATAAAATAAAAACAGTACAAGACATAAAAATTCTAGGTCTAACATTCGATCATAAACTATCATGGAACAACCATATAATCAATCTCAAAACACAATGCTTACAAAAAATAAATATACTCAAGACATTGTCAGCGAAAAACTGGGACACAAACGGAAAAATCATCAAAAACACATACAAAGCAATTATACAGAGCAAAATAGACTATGCCAGTGTTGTGTATGGCTCAGCCAAAAACCACATACTCAAAAAACTAGACATAATATTGAACACAAGCATGAGAATCGTTGCCGGTGCATATATAACCAGCCCCACTAACAGTATACTGAGTGAAAGTAATATGATGCCATTGGAATTAAGAATACAAAACACACTCAACTATGGAATAAAAATATTAACTAGGCCAAAAAATGAAGTATATGAAATCTTAGCAAAGCAAAACAATACAATAGTATACAATTTAAAAAAAAATGCAAAAAAACCATTCTACCACAGATTCACAACCAACCAAAAAAAATACAAAATATATAAATACCAAATAATTCCAATTGAACAGGTTCGTACGTGCCCTGGAGCAGAACTACAAGAATTCACCTCATATATAATAGACCAACCAACGAAAAAAAATTCCCAAAAAATACATAGAAAATACAAGAATGACTACAAGCTATATACATCAACATACAAAAACAACAATTCAACTGGAAGTGCAATAATACTACCTAACGGTGTGCAAATACTACATAAATATCCAAAATGGTGCAAAATCCAGAATATACAAACAATAAATATAACCAAGGCCATAGAACATGCAAAAAACATAATGTTGCGTCGCAACACAAATTATCTCAAAAATCAAAAGCGATAATGAATAGCAGCACTTTACAGTCGCCTGTTCCCACCTCCCTTTTGTCAGCTCATAGACAAAAGGGGGGAGGGAACAGGGAGACTTTTTCAAGTGCCACGGAAAAACTAATCAGTATCAAGCGTGACATCGCCTCGAGCGGTCTAGTCTCTCAAGAGAATATTGAATCTCTCTTTGTTACCTTTCTTCCTTTCCCAAAGCGATCAGGAGCTTTGTTGTGCGAACGAGTTTTCGCCTAGCGACGAACGGTAGATTGCAAATCAACGCATCACCTTCGCCCACCTAAGCCACGGCTATATAAATTTGCATTGTTCTTTTCTCTTTTCTTTTTGCGTGCGTGCGTGCGACCAAAAATTGAACGGTGCGTCAAATAGTGTGTAAAGTTGTAGGGAATAAATCAAGGGTTTTTTATGCCGCATGGCTTTTTCCCTTTATATCTGTGTTTTATTGAGTGAATCCTTTCCTTAATAATAAAGTGTAAATTCAAATTGAAGTCAATTAAAACAAAGCAACTACAACCGCAAGGTTAATTGCGTTTGTATCAATAAAAATTATCTATTTTCTCTTTAATAAAATAATAGATCTTTGTGTATAAAATTTGTGATAAAATCAATTCAGTGTTAAATCAAATTTAATTTAGTTAGAAATTTCAAAGGTTAAAGTTAAAATTAAGTGTCAATTCATTTTGCATTCAAAAAAGGGTGAATTCAAAATAGGATTAGTTAGACAAATTCATAATCAGATAAATTTTCAAAGGAAAAGGATTACATCCTTTTCTTTCTAAAATGTCTAACAAATTTAGCTGAAAAATTTGTTGAAAAAGATTACGCGTCTTTTCACATAATAAATAAAAATAACATCACCATATATACAGATCTAGACTCTCTACAAAGAATAAAGAAACAAAATAACAACAACTCCATAGTATATAAAATCCATAGAGAACTAGCAGATAAGAAAGGCAAAATCAAGATAACTCAATATAAAATTGACTCACCCGGACAATAAACAGCAATCCAAGCAGCAAAAAACGCTAGTCAATTAATATACACCAACACACTCAATAATATTACCAGAGAAGACCTACAAAAAAAACACAGGCCCACAAAAAAAACAAAAGTGTCGGTGCAATTGACCAGACCTATATATTCTTATGTATTTTTCAACGCTGAACCCGAATTTGCGATAAAGAAGTAGGGTCCAGCTACTTTTTTTATGGGGTTTTGCTCAAAAAACCTCATTATTTACGGTTTTTTCATGATTTTTTTTAAATAAAACAAAAATAAAAAAAAATTTTTTTTTTGACTTCAGAATCGAATTCTACGGGAAAAAATACATCGAAAACCATGTTTTGAATTTTTTTTTATAGGAATTTCAACCCATCATACGGCGATGAAAAGCCGAAAATCGCGAAAAGTGAAAATTTGTTTCAAATTGGATTAAAATGACATTAAAATCAAGTTTTACGATTTTAAACTGATTTATAAACATTGAAAATACTCTTCTAAGGGTTTTTGAGGTCGCTGATCACGAATTCTAAGTCATTTTTTTCAAAAAACGACTCCTAGTCGGCGTAAGTGGACAATAAACGTGATCAATTGATATTTTTTTCAAAAAATCGATGTTTTGGACACTGCTCTAGAGGTTTTCTACCACATCAATCACAAAACTAGAACCTTTTTTGGCTCTTAATCATAAAATAAGACTAAGAACTTATGTATAGCGATATTCATGAACTCCATTATAATATTTTTAGCTTCTTTTAAGAAGTGCCTTAGAGTTTTAATGGGTTAATCAATTGAGTTTGTAGAATTTTCGCTAATACTTCGCAACTTCGATAGTGAAATGTTGGATACTAGATATCGGCGATATCTATTTTTATTTTCGTCTTCCAAAAAAATATTTCAAATAGAGCTTTAAAGTGTTTTACGCTTACGCACACGTTTCTTGTCAAATGACCGTAAAGGATTTCTGACATGCTTTTGACCTCTTTTTGAAGATGTCTCTCTTTTCATCATCCAGCAGTAATCTGCGAACATATTTATACCCCATCATCCTTGAAATCTGCGTTCAAATTCCTTTAAGTCTTGGTGAAACTTTTCTCCTTGCTCTTCACTAAAGTCCCCGTTGTTCTCAGAAAATTGATCAATATGTGAATCAAGGAAATAAGTTTCCAGAAAATATCCTTATAGAAGGTTTAGAAAATGAAGAATCACGAGATAGTTTTACAGCAGGTTTAGATTCTCTACATGTGGATGATCATTCGACAAATCAGATTAATGTGAAAGAAACTGAACCAAGCGATAACACATCATCCGAAGATCTAAGCGAATCCGACGAAAGTGAAGAAAATCTCTCTTCAGATGATGATGAAGAATATGTACCTAAAGGTGTGGAGAAATCTGTGAAAAAATATGATCAAAAGAGTCTGAATGATTTATTTAGAAAGGCTGGTCTATCTAAAGAGCAATCTGAATTGATGGCTTCAGACTTTAAAAAGCGAAATATGCTGACAAAGGGAACTAGAGTAAGTGAATATCGTGACCAAGAGAAAACCTTTCGAAAATATTTTAAAGAATATTCAGGGCTAGTTTACTGCATTGACGTAAAAGGACTTTTCGACGAATTAAAACCAGGTATATACAAACCTGAGGATGGGCGCCTGTTCATTGATTTGTCTAATCGGAGCCTTAAAGCAGTCCTTCTTCATAACACAAATGAGTACGCTCCCATACCATTAGCGTATTCAACTGTACTGAAAGAAGAGTATTCAAACATTGAATTGGTTTTGTCAAAAATAAAATACTAAAAATTAAAATTTTTAGTTACATTTTTATTTAATGCCTTATTATTGTATTTTTAAAAGTGTAAATTTTTAAGACAAAATTAAGTGTGTATTTAAAATTTTATAAATAAATAAATAATTCGTTTTGAATATAAAATTTTAGTAATTTAAAGTGAATATCAAAAATAAAATTATAGTAATTTAAAGTAAATAGCAAGGTTAAAAAAATATTCAGGTAAAGAATTTTAATATTGCATTATAAAAATTATTTTAAAAAATGAAATAATTACAGATAATTACTTAATTATAGATTAATAATTACAAATAATTTTAAATTTATATATATTTTTGTTAGGTATCTCAGATAATTAATTTATAATCAATAAAGTGTTCGAATTTTTTATGTTTTTGATATTTATGATAATCTGATTATGTAATTTCTGATATAAAATATATAATTTTAATGTTTTATTTATTGATAAACATAGAATTTTTTATTGAATTAAACTAGTTTACAATTTTTTGTAAATTCGATTTTATTTATTTAAAATTAGACATAAGTAAAATATTTACTTTTTTAGTTATTTCTTATATTTTTTAAATTTCTTATTAGTACAAATAAAAATTGTAAAATATTAAAAAATATTATTTAAATTAATTAAGATTTATAAAAAAGTATTTAACGCAAATCTATTATTTTATTATTTAGATATCAAAGTAAATAAACAATTTATTAAATAAAGTAAAATGCCAAAAAGAAGTAGTAAAGATATTAAATATGATAATGAACAAATTAATAAAAAACCAAATATAATGTTTACATCTACTGAATTTTTAAAAACAAAATTAAAAATAGGAGATAAATCTGCGTAAGTATTATATTGATAAAATATAATAATTATCTTAAGAAGAATATAATAAATAATGTACTTATATTATTTAGAACAATAGTAGGTTATGTACAAGAAGTATTGTCTGAATCGAATTTTATTAATAAAAAAACTAATAAAGAATTTAGAATTTTGAAATTTTTATTAAATAATAATGATGGTTGCAATGTACAGTGTGACATATATAATGAAAATATAGATATTTTTATAGATCAAATTAAATTATCAGAGGTATTTTAAAAGTAAAACATTTTTTTATATTTAGAAATATTATTTATTAATTATAAAATCATAAAATTACAGAAAATAATTTTAGAAAATGTTACGATTACTTCAGCCAAAAATTATACAAAAGGAAATATACCATTTGAAATTATATTACAAAATTATTCGTCAATAATAAACTTAGGGGAAGTAGATATATTTGATCCTGTAAATGCTGTAAAAATTGATTTTGAAGATATTCCAAAAAAAAAATGGATTTATTAGTAAAAATAAAACATTTACTTTGTTTTTAATTATAACTTACCCTTTTTTTCAATATATTTAATTTTCAAAATTTTCAGAAATACAAGGATATTTAAGAAATAATTTTATTCAAAAAAATAAAAATAATTTAGAATTCTTTTCAACAATAACTAATGGACAATATAAATTGGATATCTCAATATATTTATTAGAAGGCGAAACATTAAATATAGAAAGAGGAAAAAAATTAGAAATAATAGGAGATTTATTAGAAAATGGTAACATTCTATACAAACATATATGCCATAAATTTAAATTAATAAAAATAAACATTTAAAATAGGAATATCATACATGTTAAAAATAAAGAACATAGAGCATATCAAAATTATGAATGAAAAAAAAAATGGATCCAAGCGATTTAATATTAGGTTCTGTAATATTTTTAAATGGAGTAAATGGAGTATTTTATATTTATATAATTTGTGATATAATACATTCAAATATCGATAATTTAAAATTAAAAATTTTTTTTTTAGAAAAAAGAAGATGACATTGATTAATTTAAAGAATTCATTAAATTAAATTTTTTAAAATATTCAAAAAATATATATAATAACTTGTTGAATTCAAGAATAATTAAAAAAGTATTAATAATTTTATTATAATTTATTATTATATATATATTATTCTTTTTTTTATCATTTAATTATATTAAAAATTATAGTTTTTAAAAAAAATAAACATATTTGGAAGAGTAAGTACTTTACTTATACCTAATTTTAAATACTTATGCTTAATTTAAAAAATTTTTTTTAAAGATAAAATTATTTTATTAAAAATTTATGATTTAAAATATTAAATTTAATAATAAAAATATATATATATATATATAATATATATCCTTTTTTTTAGAGTTGACACAATCACATCGAAATTATAATGAATAATTTATTCATATGTTCAATTTGTCATTTAACATATTCAAGCGAAAATTATCTTAAAATTCATGTGGAAGAAAAACATAAAATAAATACTGTAATTTGTAATATTTGTGGATTAATTAATAAAAATAAAAAACATTATATAAGACATATAAATAATCACGATAAAAATAAAGAAGAAAAATATAATTGTAAACAATGTGAGAAATCATACAGTAGATTGGATCATTTAATTAGACATTCAAAAAGTCACGATGATATATATTTGAATATTTGTAAATATTGTGGAAAAGGTTTCCATAGAATAGATAGTTTGAAAAGACATATTAAAATACACAAGTTTGTAAGTAATAAATGAAAATATTTATCATTTATATATATATATATATATATATATATATACATATATATATATATTACAATTAAATATATTTTATCAATTTAAATCATTCATAAATAAACTATAATGAAAACATTATTTTCAGGATGATATAAATAAATAAATTTGCAAAGATACCACCAAAGACGCGTTAGGTCTTTTTATTAATGGAAGCCTTCACCAGTAGCCATAAAAATCATTTTGTTTTATAATTTATATGTTTTATTTAATTTTTTATATTATTTTGAATAATTTAAAAAATTGTTTTTTATAATTATTCTAAAATGTAAAATATATTAAATAAAAATATATTATAATAAAAAAATTTTTATATAAAACAATGCATAAGTGTTATATTTTATATTGAAATGATAACTATAATGGGGGGTTGGCGAGTGGAACGAGCAGGGGGTACCCCTAGTATATATATATATATATATATATATATATATATATATATATATATATATAAATGTATAATTGCTGAAAATAACCATTTTTTATTGTTATATTATTTTTATTTTTATTTATTTATCATATAACAATTAATTTATAGCATTTTCCATAATTTCTTTTATTTTTCAGCTTTTAAAGTAGAAAGGCAGTAAATTAAATTCGTTAATATAAAAGCAATTATTTTGTGAATATCTTTGGAAAAAGTTCATTGAAAATGAATTAAAATTCTTAAAAGAATTTTAATTTTCAATAATGGTTTTGACTGAGAAAAATAAATTGATTGTTAAAGGACAGGGATTGTATAGTGGAATTGCTTTCATGTTAACTGATATTCATATATTAGAATTTAATAATATTTCAAACCGGTACATCTCATTCAACATGCAATTAACTTAACCAATTCAAAGACCACAACATATTAAATTAGTACCGATTGATGGAGAATTTATACAGTTATTATTTTCCAGAAATTTGGAAAAGTGTCATCGGATTTGTGTGTATTATAATAATAAGGTAATTTATATATATGACAGTTTAAATCTTAAATATCTACCAGATGAGCATAAGATTTATATAAACAGATTATTTTGAAACAAATCAGAATTAAGCATAGTATTCGAAACAGTACAATCACAAACAGATAATTATGATTGTGGCGTTTTTGCAATTGTTTTTGCTATTGCAATACTTGATAATTTAGGTCCATGTCGTTTAAAATATGATGTTTTTCCAATGAGATTACGTTTATCAAGAATTTTTAGAACGCAACAAATAAGAATGTTACCAGTTTTGCAAAATTATAATAATACAAATATTAATTACGATAATCCACCGGACATGATAAGGAGGAGTTTATGTCATGAGCAACGTCTGAATTAAATACCATTAAATTTAATTTCACCGAGCTTGAACTATTAGAAAAAAACTCACAAATGCATTTATTAGCAGAACAAAAAAAGATCATGGGAATGTATCTTAAACAAAAAAATTTGAATCATAAAACAATTTTGATGGGAATAGACGATGACATTTCGTATACGAATTTTCAAAATCCAAATACTGATATAATAGGAATCGATGAAATCCACTTAAATTATAACGATAATAAAATTAGCACAGTTGAGATTAAATTAAATGAAATAAAAAAAGAATCAAAAGAAATAGATGAAAAATAAGCTTTATTTGTAACAGGAATCGAGAGCATGACGAAGCTGCCCGCCTTTTAATAATATTTCTAATCCTAACTTATGAATAAACGATGCGTTTAGTCGAGTTTTTTTGCTACAAAGTAAAAATTTGTAAGATTAAACTCTAGTGCAGACAACTCAAGAAATCCACCAAAATATCATACATACAAAGTTATAATAAAAACTTTCAATGTATCGTATTTTATGGTTAGGTTTATCGAGTTTGATATCTAATTTTCAATCCAAGCTCATAAAAAAATAACAAGTCCAAATGATTTTTTATATTTACAAAAATGATTGTATTAATATAGCTTCAGTAAGAGCGTCAGTGGCGCAACCGGCTAAGGCGCACGCCTTATACGGTCTCTACACTTTCGCTCCAAGCGGTCGGGGGTTCGATTCCCGGTGAAAACACCTGAAATTTTTTTCAGGCTTTTTTCATCGGAAAAAGAATCTCTGAGTGCGATGGGTTAATGTTCCTGGCGTGGGTTTTCTCCTGAAGGAGTTTTCCCTACGTCACAGGTCTAAAAAGCCTGGGTAAATGCGGAAACCGACTGTAAAAATCTGCTTACCGACTGCTCTTGGAACGCGGCAGTCCATGATTTCTCAGGGATTGGGTAATTTAGCTTAGCTAAAAACGAGGATCTGAAACTAGTTTAAGACAAAAAGAGGTTAGGTAGGAACATTCTCACACAGAGGTGGTGCGGGATGCCGGTATATAGCCGATAGGCTGGGAATACCAGGGGCCACTAGGGCAGCATATGACAAAAAAAAAAAAAAAAAAAAAAAAAAAAATAGCTTTAGTGCGGGCAAGTCATTATATTTGTTTAATTTATGAATTAAAAAAGATATTGATAAAATAAAAAAAGCAAAACTCCATTGCCACAGCTCCGACATCCCGTTAAGAGCAGGTCGTATATCTCTGTCCTTTTCTAATCAAAGAATTAATTTTTTTGCAAAAACTAATAATTGTAGCAAAAAATAAGGACATAACCCCATTTCGTATAATAAAAAGCAAGATTTTGTTTGTTATAGAAAAATTATTTTTATCGATTCGTTTTGAAGGAAACCTTGAAAAACTTGAAAAATAGAGGTTAGGATAGACGATTCAGTTTTTCAAGGTTTTCTTGAAAACAAAGCGATAAAAATAATTTTTTTGCACCAGGCTGCAAAATGATCATTTCGCGTCCTACGGAAAAACTTTAAATATCTCGGCCTCGGGACAAAAAAATAGTATATTAGACCATGGATGCATATTGTTCATCCTAGCTCGTGCAACTTTCGAGGCCTCGCTACGCTCGGCCCCAAAAGTTTGCACTCGCCAAGAATGATCAATATGCATCCTTGGTCAATAATGTACTGATTAGAAAAGGACAGATATACTCGACCTCCTCTTAATAGGAAAATGGTAATAGAACAATCACATAAATATAAAAAAATTTCAGAAAAAGACATTATTATGAAAATGCAAGAAAAAAAAGTAATGATAAATTAGAGCTAAGACGTGTTCAAGAAACTTTACGTAAGAAAAAAGCTTATATGAAGATGAAAAAAAGAAAACCAAATAAATATAAACAGAAATGAAAAATTACTAAGATAACAAAATGACAATTCAAGGAAACAATAAGTACTGATAAATTGGAACAAATACGTGCGGATGAGGCTTTACGCAAGAAAGAAGCTTATATAAAAATTAAAGAAAAACAATCGAAAATATATAAAGGAAAATTAAAAAATACTAAGATAACAAAATGACAATTCAAGGAAACAATGAGTACTGATAAATTAGAACAAATACGTGCGAATGAGGCTTTACGTAAGAAAGAAGCTTTTATGAAAATTGAAGAAAAAAAACTAGAAAAATATAAAGCAAAATTAGAAGATACTAAGATCGAAAATTGAAATTCAAGAATAAAATGACTATCGATAAATTGGAACAAATACGTGCAAATGAGGCTTCACGTAAGAAAGAAGCTTTTATAAAAATCGAAAAAAAAATTCTAAATAAATATGAAGAGAAATAAGAAAATACAAAGATAACAAAATTAAAATTCAAAGAAAAGATAAGTACTGATAAATTGGAACAAATACGTGCGAATGAGGCTTTACGTAAGTAAGAAGCTTACATAAAAATTAAAGAAGAAAAACGAAAATGATATGAAATTCAAATATACTAAAAGTAACGATTTCTCCAATTGTTGTCATAAAGGTGAAGTAGAATAGTAAAAAAATACTCCTTACCCAGAACAATTAAAATTTTTAGCAACTGAATTAACGGAAGCAATTATTGATTTTCGACGAGATGTTAGGTTGCACAATAATGCTTCAGCATTCGAAAATTTTGGTGCCAATTTTGAAACATTGCCAGGTAAAGGACCACAAGTTATTAGGATATGTGGATAAATTTACCATAATGTATATGCGTTACATCCTAATAAAGATGAAGCACGTTAATATGGACAATTCTATATCTAAGATAATGAAATGCCAACGATTGAACGGAATAAGTTTAATATGAATTTAACATTACTAAAAAATTTAGATATTTTAATGAGAGACAGTAACCCTTATGCTAAAGCCTATAAAATGATGCTTAAAGTATTAAAAGAAGAACTACAATGATGTGCAAAAATCTATTGTCCTCCAAGAACTCTTACTATGTCTATTGTCCACAATAATAATTTGAATAAAAATAGATATAATCTACCTACCTGTAATGAAGTTGCAATAGTATATGTCGGAGAAGACGATCTTCGTCCTATTGAATGTGATATTGTCATTTACTCTAAGTATGATAAACCAATTAGTATACCGACAATTAGCAAACATACAGATCCTATGACATATCCGCTTATTAATCCTAATGGGGGTTTTAGATGGATGCCAAATATGAAAAATAAATTTCGAAAATTTGATATTTCAAATTTGAAATTTCATAATTATAGATTTAGTGTTAGAAATGAATTTAATCCATTCCTTAAATTGGGAAAATTATCTCAACAGTTCATTGTTGATGCGTTTAAAAAAGTTCAAACTTCCAGATTATATTTCATAAAAAAAAAACCAAAACGTATTGAGAAGTGATTGTTACAAAGGTGTTATGGACTATTTATATAACAAAAAAAAATTAGATTCTTCAAAAATTGGAAGAATGGTAATATTACCATCAAGCTTTACAGGAAATCAACGATTTTTAAAACAAAATTACATGGACTTAATAACACTTGTAAATTATCGTGGTAAACCTGACCTTTTTGTAACTATGACCTGTAACCAACATTGAAAAGAAATAATTAAAAACTTGAAAATTTATGAAAATGCAATAGATAGACCAGATATTATAACAAAAATATTTTATCAAAAAGTAGAACTCAAAAATTTAGTAATTAAAATGGAAATTATTAAAATAGTTATGAGATTGAATTTAAAAAACAAGGATTACCGCATATGCATATGGTAGTAACAACTCACTCTAGGAGAAAAATGATAAATTTGATATTCCCGAAAAAGTTGATAAAATAATAAGTGCAGAAATCCCAAATAGAGATATTTATCTATAATTATTTAGTATTGTTAAACAATTTATAATCCTCGGTCCCTGTGGTATGCAAAATATAAATTGTCCGTGTAGGATAAAAATACGAAACAATGTACTGAAAATTTTCCAAGAAAATTTAATAATACAACAACATTTAAATCCAATGGATACTTACTATACAAACGTAAAAATGATAGCGTCAAAATAATTCTCAAAAATAAATTTACAGAAAGAATCGCAGATAATGGATTTGTTGTTCCTTATGATCCCTACTTATTATTGAAACTTAATGCACACATACACATAGAAGTTTGTTCCACTGTACACTGCATTAAATATTTATTCAAATACTGTAATAAAGGTCATGATTGTGAATACATTAAAATTCATCTAGTAAATGTGGATTTTTAATCAGAAAATAAAGACACTTTTCAAAATGTCAATCGTGGAAATGTTGAATATGAATATGACTAGACCCAACCATACATTAATACACGATATTTATGTCCACCTTAAGTAATGCACAGGTTATGAGAATATCCTTTACATGTTATTTCACATACTATAAAACGTCTAAGCGTTCATGAAGAAAATCAACAAAACGTATTTTTTAAAGGAGATAAAGAATAAATGATCATGCAAAAAAATGTGGGAGCAACATCTTTCAACAGCATCTTTTAAATTAAATAGAGAAGATTTTGAAGCACGAAATGTCTTGTATTCAGACATACCAAATTTTTATACATTTGATGAAAATCTGAAAAAGTGGAATAGGAGAAAAAAAAAGAAAACCAATACTTAGTAGAATGTACTTAGTAAGTCCGAAAGATAGAGAACGTTATTTCATTAGGTTATTACTATTACATGTTAGAAGAGCCACATCTTTTGAAGCTTTGCGTACTGTTGATGATGTGATGTACAATTCGTTTTATGAGGCAGCTAATGCAAAACAATTAATTAATGAAGATGAAGAATGGGATGGATGTTTGGAAGAAGCATCTTCAACAGAATTCCTTTATATTCTTTATGAATTATTTGCTTTCATTTGCGTTTTTTATAATCTTATAAATGGACGAGATTTATATGAAAAATATAAAAATAAAATATATTATCCTAAATACGAAAAAAATATAGGTGAAAATCTTGCATTGAATGTTATTAAAAATAATTAACAAGTCAATGGATTTTCTTTAAATGATTTTAATTTACCTAACATAAGCACATTTATAGAAGAAGATAATAATCAAACAATTTTAAATCATAATAGTGATATTCTTAATGAATTAGAAATTGGAATAAATTCTTTAAATGCTAAACCAAGGCAAATATTTAACTCTACTATAAAAAGTTTAAGCAACCAAAAAAAAGAAAAATATATCTTTATAGATGGACCAGGTGGAAGTGGAAAAAGTCATTTACTTAACGTTTTAATAGTTGATTTTAAATATCATACTATACATTATTTATGTGTAGCTTGGACAACTATAGCAGCAAATTCATTAGTCGATGGAAAAACCGTACATATAACATTTGAACTACCGTTAAAAGGCCGCTGGAATAAATTAATTAATTAATAATGAAATTAATTTTGATGCTTTGCTTTCAAAAAAAATTTGATATACTTACAAAATCAGAAGTGAGGCAAGAGAATTAATTTGTTCTCCGTAGAAAAGATATTGTTTTTTACTGTACGAGTTGCGGACAACTGTTGATTTTCAGTAATAACTACTAGTTTTTCCGAAAACCTACATTTTTTTATTAAAAAAAGATAGAGAGATACAACGTCCTCTTAAATATAACAGATTGTACAACTTGTAATGTTAAGCCTAATTCTGTAGGAAGCAAACAAAGGGAACACAAACAATTGTTTGGGATAAAATATCCATGATTTCAGAATTTGGTTTTGAATAATAAAAAAAAGAAAAAATATTTGGCCCAAAAAATATATAGCCCAAGAAAATATAAAGTCATAAAAAATATGGGACATAAAAAAACATAAGGCCTAAAAAATATAGAGCCTAAAAAACTATAGAGACCAAAAAAATATTGGGCCCAGGAAAATATTGGGCCCAGGAAAATATTGGGCCTAAAAAAATATAGGGCGCAAGAAAATATAAGGCCCAAAAAAATAGAGTTAAACAAAATATAGTACCCAAAAAAATTATAAAACCCAAGAACATATTAATTTCGAAAAAATATTGGGCCCAAAAAAATATTGGTCCTAAAAAAATATAGAATTCAATAATATATAAAAATCGAAAAAATATTGGACCCAAAAAATATAGAGCCCAAGAAAATATAAAGTCAAATTAAGATATAAGGTTCAAAAAAATATAAGGCCCGAAAAATATAGAGTCTAAAAAAATATAGAGACCAAAACATATTGGGCTCAGAAAAATATTGGGCCCAAAAAAATATAAGGCCAAGAAAAATATGGAGCTAAATAAAATACAGGACCCAAAAAAATTATAGAATTCAGGAAAATATAAATAAAAAAAAAATATTGGGCCCGAAAAAATATAGGGTGTAAGAAAATATAAGGCCTAAATAAATAAAAAGCCCAAAATATATAGAGACCAGAAATATAGTAGGCCCGAAAAATATTGGGCCCAGAGAAATATTGGGCCCAAAAAAATATAAGGCCCAGAAAAATATAGAGCTAAGTAAAATATAGGACCCAAAAAAATTATAGAACCCAAGAAAATATGAATTAAAAAAAAATATTGGGCCCGAAAAAATATAGGGTGCAAGAAAATATAAGGCCTAAAGAAATATAAAGCCCAAAAAACTATAGAGACCAAAAAAATTCTGGGCCCAAAAAAATATAGGGTACAAGAAAATATAAGTCCCAAAAAAATATTGGGCCCAAAAAAATATAAGACCAAAAAAATATAAAACCATAAAAAATATGACCCAAAAAGATGCTTATGACTAATGAGGACTAATTATATAGGGCCCAATAAAAAATTGCTACTCTTATTACCAAAAGATTAGACACATTTAACAAATGCGAAGAACCGGAGAGCCGGAGAAGCGGAAAAAAGTGGTTCCACTTTAATATAATATAGGAAGGATGTTTAACTTTAAAAAGTGTTTATTTTATTTCAATTTCTCTTAAATTCAAATTAAAAAAAAATTATGGTATGTAAATTTGAATTCTTTGATTAATAACTTTTCTACAAATTACACATTTTTTAATGATAGATGAACAATGATAACAACTACAACAGTGTCCACAGGGTATAAATGCGACTTCTACTTCATTATCAAGACAAATTTTACATCTATTAGTATTTTTATCAGCAGAATCATTCCGACAAGGTATATCTCGGATGAAGCGACAACGGCCTTTCCACTTTTTGTGCTCTAATAGTGGATTGTCATCGATTTTCCATCTACCTATTTCTGTAGAACATTCAAAGCAACGGACTTTATCTATTTCACCAGTGTAGTAAAATCCTACTGCAGCTAAATTTTCAGGTTTTAAGAAACTCAAAGGCCAATTTTTAAAACTTTCAAGACAGTTTTGCTGTATTCGATACATGATCACGTTGAATTATTTGTAAGTTTTTATTTTTTATAAATTAATTACAAAATATTTATTGAGCATCTGCTTTATTAATCCAACTATTGTGAGTATTGTCGAAACCAAGCCACTTCACCAATACTTCATTTCCACGTCTTCTAAGAATCTTCTTTATAAGATAGTAATCAAAATATTCGACACTTTGTAATTCTTGTTCAGAAAAACCTCCGAATATTGGTTGATCTTTGTAATCCTGCAAGAGAAAAGTAACAGGTTTTGTTTTTCGAACTTGGTGTACAGTAAATATTTCAGTAGACCAGGTGAGTGTATATCCTTTTTCGAATACTTGTTTCAACTTGCTTACTCGTACTTTATCACCAACTTTAGACTTTGGTTTCTTTTCTATTAAATTAACATTACGCTTGAATCGTCGAGGAACTTCAGCTTCGTTTTCAGCTGTAACATCTTTCGGTTTCATATTAATAGTCCGATGCTTCTCATCATTGTACTTGTCAATCAAATTGGAGATAATATCAATCTACTTGTAGTTACCACGTAAACTAAACTGTTTCCACATTTTGTTTTTGAGTGTACGATTAAAGCGTTCGCAAATAGACGCCTTGAGATTACTATACGTCGAGTAGAGATTGATTTTATATTGTTGCATGAGATTCTGGAAATTGGTATTATAGAACTCCTTGCCTCGGTCGGTGTGAAGATTCTTAGGCACTCTACCTTTTGTCAATACAGACTTCATAGCAGCAGAAATATCTACACCAGTTTTTTGTTTTACAGGAACAGCCCAGGCGTATTTTGAAAAAACATCTATAACTGTAAGCATATATTTGTAACCTTTGTTTTCTCGAGGATAAGGTTGCATCTCTACCAAATCAGCTTGCTAAGTCTCATCCAAACCTCGCACATCAAACTTTCGACGAGGATAATTACGACGTGCTGGCTTGTGAAGTCTTCTACAAGTCTATGACGTTGTTCCATCGATGGATATCGATTGACTGTTTTGCACTAACAGTGATAATGCCTCCTTTTATAGTCTCAATTTCCAACTAACTTTGTATGAATTTCTTATCTAGTTTGTTTCTATGTACCTCTACAATTTTATCTAGGATATTGAGATCACTTCTTAAACTAGATATTGAATCTAATAATTTTTAAACTTCCAAACGTACGATACGCTGTAAAATATCTGAATTTACAGCTTCATTAAGTTGATTAGGTGATTAGAGATTATTTTTTTGCAAAGCCTCTTATTTTCTATATCGTATTGTCCATCTTTTGTGAGTTTATAGCCAATACCCAGAGGTCCTTGACTACCCTTACTTCGTTTGAGATTACGTCCGAATACATCGACGCTCATTTTGATAATGCATGTTATAGATGTCTACATCTCAGTATATATAGCCTCCTTCACGTAACTCTTCTATAATTGAATGTATCTCATTTGTATGGCTTGGGTTTCCAGTTTCTCTTTCAGCAATGAGTAATCGAAGTCCATCAACAAGTTCGTTTGGATCATCCCAGTATATGTAATCCATTCTCGTATCTCTTTTTGCAATTTTATATCCAGGTAATGATCCTCCTCTTTTTGTTAATTAAAACAATGGACTAATGATACTGTTGAATTTCTTACTTTTGTGCGTACGAATAGATTTATCACTTCTGTAGCGTCGTTTGTGAGTATTAGTAGTTTCAAGAATCTTCTTGTAATTTTGCATATCATTAGTATTTATCTGAATTATATCGAGATTTTTTGTAATTGACAATTCTAGCAATCCTTTAGTTCTTGGATATTTTTTATCTTTTATACGAATGTTTTTATCTTTGAAAAATAGAGGTGAGTCACCAATTAAGTAACTATTACCTTCCTTGCGCACTCCATAAACTTTATCCAATTGTTTTGATTGATCCTCATTAAGCATATGAATATACTTATTATCAAGCAATAAATCATCTTCTTTTTCTAATTTCTGCTCACTTGGAGCTGATTCAAATTCTGTATCACCTTGTCGAATAGTATCGTTTAATGACGTATATATAGCATCATCAATGGATGAAGAGGAGAAGAAGGCTGCAAGAAGGAGGAATAAGTATCATAATTTTTTATGACTTTTTTTTTATTCTTTGCTATGTCACGTATAAAATCATTACTTTTCTTAGTAGTAGCGACGAGTTTCTGAAGAGGATCAACGATAGGTTTGAATGTCTCGCCGAATGCTCTTTGAATATTTTCTTTTCAAAACTTCAATAAGTTATATTTTCGTTTAACTGCATTGCGTGCTTGTACAAGTTGATGTAGAACATCTTTCTTTCGTCTAATGTCAGCCATGTTGACGCTTCAGCGTAAAATGATGAATTGGTTTCTTAGGGCTATGTGCGCGCTATATTTATAGCAAAACAATCAAAGCCTTTTTTATATCTACCAGAATTGATCGAACTATCTTTGTCAATCATTGAAAATCCGTATTTATCATCAGTCCAACACTTGGAGCACAATTCTTTGAATTGCGCGTAAGTCATGTCAGACGTGATCATCGTATAAGTGTTTTAAATTTACGTCCATCATCTCAATCGACTGCGTTCGACCCTGCAAGTACGAAGCGAACCACTTAATGACATCATCAGAGCAATTCAAACTCCGAAGTTTACGAAGGAGACGATGATGCAGCACAGTATCAAAAGCCTTCGAAAAATCGAAAAGCAAGAGTGCTGTAACCTTTCTCTTATCAATAGCAACTCTGATGTCCTCCAGAATGTTGAGAAGCGCAACCAGGGTGTTATGACCAGCTCTAAAACCAGCCTGGAACCTGGAAAGGAGCCTGTTAGATTTGAGAAATTCAAGGAGTTGTTGATGAACAACTGTCTCAAGGATTTTAGAAGGCTTACAGAGTCTGGCTATGGGTCGCGTCTGATCAGGCGTTGTGATGGATTTGGACTTGGCCAGCGGCAAGATATAAGCTTTCTTTCAATCAGTTGGAAAGCACGAGCAAGCAAGTGACTTATTGATGATAGTAGTAGGACCGAGCAACGATGGCAAGGCCAATTTCATCATGTCGACGAAAATACCGTCAAACCCAGAGGACCTGGAGGACGCCGACGTTATGAAGCCACTGATTTTAAAAGAATCAACTTCATAAAAACTAAAGACTGGCATCGACTCACACAAAGGTACACTGAGAACCGCATCAACATCCCTCTGCATTAGCGGTGGACCACCTCTCGTTACAGATGAATAGTGTGACAAAAGAGTCCTCGCAGAAAGATACTGAAGAGGAGACGGAAGAGCCCTACTGGCCATGCCCAGCTTGTGAAGAGTTGACCATTTGCTCTTAGCACTAGATACTGCATTTATCTCTTTTCAATGCTCTATATCTCGAGATATCCTCAATATTACCAGTTCTGGCCGCCCAACGATACGCACGATCACGCTGTTTCATCAGAAGTCTAACATCATGGGTGATCCAAGGCTTGCTTTTTGGACGAATAACATTAAGCTTGACCGGAGCAAACCTATCAAAAGCATCCGTGATAGTTTGAGAAGTAACAGCAATAAGTTCATTAAACCCTCTACAGGTTTCAGACAAAACAGAAGCCGAAGCATCCAACGAGGAAGAAAGATTAAAAGTATTGAGATTAAGCACATCTGAGTAGTGGGTCTCAAGCATTTTAGTTTCAAAGGAATTGGAAAGAAATTCATTAAACGAGATTGCATCCACCGCGCTGAGCCTACGAGAATAAAACCTTTTAGAATAGCTATTAAGCTTGCACAATTTGTACTTAAGTTCAATCAAGTCATGACCCGCAATAAATGGAGCCTAAGGCTTAGTATATGAAGTGATAGAATCTCTATCACTAACAATAAACAGGTCAATCCACGTATGAGAGGTATAATTCTCAGACAGAACATGATGAGTTTTTCACCGATGGGTTGATGTTGAAATCACCAGTGATGATGACATTTTTATATTTACCACTGAAATCAGAAATAAGGTTGAACAACTCAGACGGGTAAACAGCCTTAGGTCGAGCATAGACAACAACAAATAAGAGCCTTTCATTCGAAACCTTAATAGAAACTCAGACTCATTATTGAAAATAGGATTAGAATAATGCACGAATTTAACATTGAATTTTCCCCTGATATAGGCCGCAACACCGCTTCCCTCTTTACCCACTCTATCGACTCTAAACAAGTTGTAACCAAGGATAGATAAAATTGCATCGTCATCGAGCTGCGACAGAAAGGTCTCGGATAATGCCAAAATATCGTACTGCTTTTCCAAGCAGTGAGCCTCAATTAGGCTAAAATGAGTTGTCAGCTTATTAACATTAATGTGCGCAGCAAAAATAGTATCCCTATGGGTAGAAGAAGAAACATTGCAACAAGAGGCATTAGTAGCACGATCATGAACAGCAGCTCCAGTAAAAACCTTAGAGTTAATAGAAGAATTAGAAAAATGAGAGATTAGACTGTACGAACGAATAGCTGCCGCTTGAGACCTCAAAATACGTCAATTTTTGGGTAATGAATTAAAAGCCACCAGATCATCCTTAGAATGAATCGCATGAGGCTTGGCCCCTGCTGCAAGACGCAAGTAAATAGTGAGGGCCCTGACAAATGGATTCGGCAGCTTCTTTTCACGCGCAACATTATGGACCTTTTTGAGAAGTCCAAAGATTTTTTTGGGCCATAAGGCCCTTAAGAAGATCTTGCCATCCTCAGCACCTGCACCGAAAAGCTGGAAAGCAGATTTGGATTTCAGCCCCGCAGCAGCAACCATCACAGAGACTTTAACCGTGCCAGAGATACATTTAAAAACAAATCTATGACAATCAGAATTAACAGACATAACACTATTTACAGGAACAGAAGACATATCAGAGTCAACCTCCATAATGGGTTTAACAGGTGGTGACCATTGACGCGTACTTATAATAAAAACTTGGCTATATTCAAAGCCTACAGCCTTGAAAATAATATCGAGTACCTCCTGATCAGACAAAGACAGCCCGCTAGGCACCCCCGAAACAAGAATCTCACAGTCGTCGCACGAGGCATTGGTCTGAGAACGTGCCAGATCCGATTTAAGTGCGTTGATATCTGAGTCATGCCGCTCTAAAATCAATCTCATGTCGCGCTGATCATCGCGAATAAAAGAAAACTCTTTTTTGAGCTTCTCCTGATTATTAACAACCAGCCTCCGCAACTCACCAAGTTCAGATTGCATCACCGACTGTATCGCTGCAGTCTGTTCAGCTATTAATTGAGACTGCTGCTGTTTTGAAGTAGCCAGAAGCTCCTCAAAATTCGACATTCTATCGGCAGTGAAAAATGATGATACCGACGAAGAAATGGGCGGCGAAGCAGCAGGCACTCCCGTTACGGTAGGAGCTGTAGTTGAGGTGGGCGCGGTCAGGGTCCCAGCGCAATGTTTCCTGAGCAGCGGTTCAGTGAAAGGAGAGAGAGGGGAGGCCACGCGCTTAGAAGAGGCCTGAAGAGGCAACTGAGTGACTGAAGGCGTGGTGGCACGAGCAGAGTCGACCAAAGAGCTCGCTAAGTAAGATTCGTTACGCACTAACAGGTCAATGCGATTTTCACAAATAATACGAGAAGAATAGATATACCAATTGTCAAAACAGCATGCTATATGAAAAATTGCATTACAGTGAGAGCATAGAATAGTAGAAGTAGACCTATCCAAGTTTAACTTACAGCAAGCACAGAAACGACCAACCATCATTGACGACCGCGAGAACTCAGTAAACCAAAACAACTTACCAGGAAAATTTCAGTTGCCAGGGAGACGCACACTCGCTAGATAAATCGCAGCCGCAGATGTTGAACCACCAGTAAATAAGTAGGAAAACTGCCCTAGTTGACGCGCAAAGTGTTGAAAATTTCCTCCTATTGGCACAGTGGCACTGCTTTATAACCTCCAATTGGCGGACTTTGGCAAACTTAACCTCACTTTTGAAATATGCCAATAGACAAAAAGAAATTGCAACCAAGGACCCTCAAAAAGTCATTGCAGTGATAAACATATAGCCAAGATTAAAATTAAGCTGCCGCTTGACAGTCGAAAACGGACACAAGCTAACGCCACAAAGCAGAAAAAGCCAATGGCCGCCATAATGGATTCCCTCCAGTCTCAACGTATGCCAGACTAAAATCTTGCCTTGAATGCTCGAAAAACGTGAGCCAGCAGGAGCTCGATCAGCTTGTAACAAAATTTCCTCACCAGCAAGTGCAAAAAATTATTAAAATCAGTTGAAATCACAGAGTGACTAAACACACAACTATCAACTTACCAGAGAGAGAGAGACATAGAGAGAAAGAGAGAGAGGGACGGAGAGAGAGAAAGAGAAACAGAGACAGAGAGGGAGAGAGAGAGAGAGAGAGAAAAAGAGAGACAGAGAAAGAGAAAAAGAGAGACAAAGAGAGAGAGTATAGCAGGCGAAGTATAAGGGTAAATGAGAAAACTAAATACCCGGTTTTTCTTGATTTGATAATTTGCTCATTCAAACCGAATATTGGCCCAATAATTATAGGAGACGCATGGGACCTTACTGCAGACATCCTCTATCACATAAAAAAAAGTTTTTTTGAATCGGTTCAGAAATGACGGAGTTATGAGGTAACAGACATGAAGAAAAAAAATTTAATCAAATTGAGAACCTCCTCCTTTTTAAAGTTGGTTAAAAATTATTAAAATTAACAAAAGTTTCGATTGAGAAATTAAAAAATTTAAATATAACGCAACATGAAAATCAAATTAATTCACAAAACATTATTGTGATTACTAAACTTGAAAATAATTTCAAAAGGGATAAAAAATTTTGAAAAATTATTAAAGTTACAATGAAAAAATTAAAAATTATTAATATATTGCAACAAAAAAGTCAAATTTCTAACCAAAATGAATTTACAAAAAAAAATTAAGAATCCTCAAACAAAAATAAGAATTTAACATATCAACAAAATCACAACTATGATAGACGCATTCATGACAAATTGTATTATAAATAGAATAAAGATAAAGTTTTAGAAAATAGAAAATAATTTTAATTAAAAAACAAACACAAAATATTAAAACGTTTGAATGAATCTTATGAAAAAACATTTAAAAAAAAATGATAATTTAATTACTTTAGTAAAAAATAAAAATTATTATGAAAAAAACAAAGATAAATTCAAAACAATAGAAAATAAAAATAAAAAAAAAATTATCACCAAATAGCAAAAGATACATTGACCAATAATAATAAAAATTATATCCTGGGAAATAATATTGGTGATTTGAATTTTATTTTTGATTTTTGTGGTGCTAGAAATTTTGCATTCAAAATGTCAAGTAAAAAGAAATTTACATCATGTTGTAAACAATAAATAAAACATTGGAATAAGACCCAGAATACCCTCAAGAGATTAAGAAATTACTTATGAGAAATTCCATAACAAGTAATAATTTAAAAAAATGCATAAGATTATATAACGCCTAAGCATTTAATTACTTTTATTTTGATATACCGCAACATTATGTTTTTAATCGAATACACAAAACATGGACAAAAAGAATAAAAACTATGAAACCTATTTTAACCATAATGTACTCAGTTAATTTAAAACAAAGAGAAAGATTCTTTTTAAGATTTCTTCTGCTTTACGTAAAAACTGCAACATCTAGTGAAAGCTTAGAAACTTTTATGGAATTACATACCCAACATTCTTTAAAGCACCAAAAGCAAGAATTTTAATTGAAATAGATGATAAATGGGATAAATGTTTCGAAGAATCATGATAATCTCGATTTCCAAAAGCTCTTTGTCAAGGATTTAAATTAGAAGGATTAAGATCTATAGATCCTTGAAATTTTGAAATTTTTCAAAATTTTTGAAAAAGTCCCAACTTAATAATTTTTTTCCCGAAAATCCTGATGTTTTAGAGAGAAATTCATTAAAATACTTCTTGTTGTAAATAAACAGCAGAGTTAGCATGATTCTTTACAGACCTAAATTTTGAAGTTTTCTATTGATTCTTATATGTATTACGTGGTAATTGAAATCACTCATTGTTTGCTACTTTAGAAATTTCTTTTCTCGGGCTTATTTTTTTCTATTTTACATGAACTTTAAAATGAATTTTTGATCATGTAAGTCAGAGCCATCAATAAGGAGTTATGACAGTTTAAAATATATATGTTCATGTATAATTTATTTTTAATATAAAAAATAAATCATACATGGAAATATATATTTATATTCAATATGAAAAATAAATCATACATGAAAATATATATTTATATTCAATATGAAAAATAAATCATACATGAAAATATATATTTTAAACTGTCATAACTTCTTATTGATGGCTCTGACTTACAGGATCAAAAATTTATTTCAAAATTCATGTAGAAATGGAGAAAATAAGCCCTCGGGAAAAAATTTTCGAAGTGGCAAAAATGAGTAATTTCAATTACTATGTAATACATATAAAAACTAATAGAAAAGTTCAAAATTCAGATCTGTAAATTATCATGCTAACTCTCCTCTTCATTTACAACAAGAATTATTCTTATGAATTTCTCTCTAAAACATAGTGATTTTTAGAAAAAAAATTGATAAAGTTGGGACTTTTCCAAAAATTTTGAAAAATTTCCAAATTCTAAGAATCTATAGCTCTTGATTCTTCCAATCTAAATCCTTGAAATTTTTTTTACATATTTCGGGTAGCAAAAAGAATACATTCTTAGAGTTTCAGCGATTTTTATTTTTTTGCTCTTCTAGTTGATGTGGAATGTCGCATATATATGCCAACAAAACATTTCATTAAAAAAATCCTATATATATAAATATATATATATATATATATATATATATATGGGACGTTTCAGGTCAACTCACCGAACAAAAAAATAAAATTCGTTGTAAATCTGTGAAAATGTTCCATTTCATACCCAAAATATACAAAAAAATTTTCAGAGGTATAGATCCAATGGATTAAGAGTAATGAGTAATGAAATATTGTGATTTTTCAAAATTTTTGGTGAATTCATCAAATTAATAATTTTTTTACTCAAAAACTAAGGGTCCTAGAGATGTACTTATGAAGACATTTCTTGTTGCAAATTAAGCGTAGAATCAGCACAAATTTTTTTAAATCTCAAGATTGCTATCTTCTGATTGGTCCACTTTGTTATTTCATATAATTTGCAATTACTTGAGTTCGAACAGGTTGATTTCACTCCTGTTGGAGTATGTTATGTCTTCTGATAACATATTGAAGTAAGCTTTTGCTCCACTTGGCTCGAGCCCTAGGAGAGGAGCTATAGAACTTTGAATATTGAAAAATTTTTAATTTTGAATTTAACACATACATCAACATTTTCTTCTTCGATGTTCATAGATAATACAATATACGAATGCATGATTGTCTAAATATTTTAACATTTATCTATTTCTTTATGATGCAAGTGCTTTATTAAAATATTAATTATGCATTACGTACACATCATCAAGATACACTCATAAACAAGAAAATTTTATTCGTTTAACTAATTTGTCATTATAACTATTTTGCATACGTATTAAAAAATTATTTAAATATACATATTTAGGAATTAAAATTAATACTATATATCTGGAAATAAAAAGGATAAAGTTAAATAAATTCTATACGGATAAAATTTATTCAATATAAAAATTTATTACAAAATGAAAGAATCTGTTATTTGTGTATTCTGTAACTTTTAACAAGTACTTCTTAATTTATCTCCACTCTAATGACATTATAATTTTAAAATACCATTTCAATTTAAAAAAAAATTTTGAGTAATTTATTTTCAGAAAAATGAGATAAATTAAGAAGTACTTGTTAAAAGTTACAGAATACACAAATAACAGATTCTTTCATTTTGTAATAAATTTTTATATTGAATAAATTTTATCCGTATAGAATTTATTTAACTTTATCCTTTTTATTTCCAGATATATAGTATTAATTTTAATTCCTAAATATGTATATTTAAATAATTTTTTAATACGTATGCAAAATAGTTATAATGACAAATTAGTTAAACGAATAAAATTTTCTTGTTTATGAGTGTATCTTGATGATGTGTACGTAATGCATAATTAATATTTTAATAAAACACTTGCATCATAAAGAAATAGATAAATGTTAAAATATTTAGACAATCATGCATTCGTATATTGTATTATCTATGAACATCGAAGAAGAAAATGTTGATGTATGTGTTAAATTCAAAATTAAAAATTTTTCAATATTCAAAGTTCTATAGCTCCTCTCCTAGGGCTCGAGCCAAGTGGAGCAAAAGCTTACTTCAATATGTTATCAGAAGACATAACATTCTCCAACAGGAGTGAAATCAACCTGTTCGAACTCAAGTAATTGCAAATTATATGAAATAACAAAGTGGACCAATCAGAAGATAGCAATCTTGAGATTTAAAAAAATTTGTGCTGATTCTAGGCTTAATTTGCAACAAGAAATGTCTTCATAAGTACATCTCTAGGACCCTTAGTTTTTGAGTAAAAAAATTATTAATTTGATGAATTCACCAAAAATTTTGAAAAATCACAATATTTCATTACTCATTACTCTTAATCCATTGGATCTATACCTCTGAAAATTTTTTTGTATATTTTAGGTATGAAATGGAACATTTTCACAGATTTACAACGAATTTTATTTTTTTGTTCGGTGAGTTGACCTGAAACGTCCCATATATAGGCGGTCTAGGTGAAAGTGGTAAAAGCTACTTATTAAATACAATCATAACTTATCTAAAAATTCATGTAATCAAGTATTTAGTTGTATCATGGACAGGTATAACGGATAATTTATTACAAGACGGTGTGACAGTATATACAGCATTTAAATTACCGTTGAACATATCGGAAGACACAATATGTAATATAAGTGCAAACAGCGAAATGGATAAGTAAATGAAAAATGTATCAGTTGTTACCTGGGATGAAATCACAATGACATCAAAATACGCTTTTGAACCCATGTTTGAAGATGTATGTGATAATAATTACTTGTTTGGAGGGAACACATTTATCATATCAGGGGATTGTAGACAAATATTACCAATAGTAAATCATGGAAATAGAACTCAGATAGGAGAAAATTGTGTCAAAAATAGCTATTTACGGAAATTTTTTAAATGTATCGTTTTTAAAAAAAATTAATGTTTATTGAAATCAGATGATAAATTAAAAAATTGGTCACGAAACATACAAAATGGTAATTTTCATTCAAAATATAAAAAAAAAAAATAAAGTTATACAAATTCCAAAAGAAATATTGTCAGAGGGCAATCTAATTAATGAAATTTACGGGCATAATATAAATATTGAAAATTGTGACTATCACAAAAATATTATATTAGCACTAAAAAACGTAGGTGTAACAAAAATAAATAAAAAAATTTCATCAAAAATAAATGAACCAGCAATAGAGTACTTCAGCATTGACTCTGCAAAAGATGTAAATGACGAAAGTTTAGACGCAATTCTGCCAAAAGAATTTTTAAATTTTTTGACGCCCAACGGTTTGCCTCGGCATAGATTACAATTAAGAAAAGGAGCTACAGTAATCCTTCTAAGAAATGTTAATTTGAATGAAGGACTTTGTAACGTTACCCGATTAACGAAAATAAAACAATTTACTATTATTGTACACATATTAACAGGAAGTAAAAAAGCACTATATTCTTACTTCATATGGCCTTATTAGCAAATGATGAACTGCCATTCCAGATGACCAGAAAACAATTTTCTGTAAAACTTGCTTATGCAATGACTATTAATAAGTCGTAAGGACAATCATTTAAAAAAGTAGGAGTGTATTTACCAACACCAATTTTCAGTCATGGGCAGTTATACGTGGCACTTTTAAAGACAACTGATATAAAAGAATTGAAAATATTATTAACAGCAAAATCAAAAAAAGTTAAAAATGGAATGGTCTATACTAAAAACATCGTTTACAGAGAAATATTATGAAACCACAATACTAAAATTAAATATAATGAATAAGAAAATAAAATCGAATATATTAAAACCTCTAATATAATAATGAATATAAAAAAAAATAAAAATTTTGAATTAAAGTTTAGCGCTGTGTGGTTAAAAATCACGGCTGCTATATTTAATTCTGTGCCATTAAAAAAACGTCATTGCTTTTTTAAATGCTGTGTGGTTAAAAAAAATGTGGCTGCTATTGTAAGTGCTGTGATGGGGAAAAACGCTAAAACTACTGTAGGCGCTGTGTAATTAGAAATTCGCGACTGCTTTTCAAAACACTATCTGGTTTAGAAAACGCAACTGCTATTCTAAGAGCTAAAGATGAATGACGCGAAAATTATTGTAAGCGCTGTATAATTGAAAATTCGTGGCAGCTATTTTGAGTACCGTGTGGTTACGAAAACGCGGTTGCTATTGAAAGTGCTGTGTAGTTAAAAAACACAACAACTATTATAAGCGCTGTGTAATAACAAATTCGCGGCTGCTATTCTGAACGCTGTGTGGTTAAAAAAACGCGGCTGCTATTTTAAGCGCTGTGTGGTTGAAAAAACGCGGTTGCTATAGTAAGCGTTGCGTAATCAAGACTTCACGGATGCTATTTTTAGCGCTAAGACAAAGAGACAAAGCTGGAAGAAGAAAGACGAAGAGACTGAGACAAAGACACGGAGACAAAGAGACGGAGACAGAGACGGAGATGATAACGGAGACGAAGAGACGGAGATAGAGAGGCCGTCATGGAGAGACGGAGACGGAGAAAAAGAGATGGAGAGATGAAGTCGAAGACGGAAAAAGGGAAACGGAGAAAGAAAGACCGTGACGGAAAGACGGACACGGAGGGAAAAAGGCGGAAAAAGGGAGACGGAGAGACGGAGACGAAAAGACGCTGACGAACGGAAGAAGACGGAAAAACGAAGACGGAGAGATAGAGACAGACATACGAAGAGACAAAGACAGGCAGATGGAGAAACAGAGACGAAAAGACGTAGACGGAGAGATGGTAGCGGAGAGACAGAGACAAAAGATCGGAGACGGAGAGATAAAGACGGGGAAATGGAAAAACCGAGACAGACAGACGAAGACGAAGAAATAAAGACTTACAAATGGAGACAGAGAGACCAAAACTTAGAGACAGAGTCATACAGATGGAGACGGAGAGAAGGAGACAAAAAGATAAAAACAAAGAGACGAAGACGAAGGGAAGAAAACGGGAAAATTGAGACTGAAAGACGAAGACAGACAGATGGAGAGACAGAGACGAAAAGACGGAGACGGAAAGAAAGAAACGAAAAGACGAAGACGGAGAGATAATGACGGAGATGAAGAGACAAAGACAAAAAGACGGAGACGGAGAGAAAGAAACGAAAAGACGAAGATGGAGAGATAATGACGGGGAGACGGAGAGACAAAGACGGAGAGACGGAGACAGAGATGGAGAGACGTAGAGACGGAGACAGAGACCGAGAGACGGAGACAGAGACGGAGAGACGTAGAAACGGAGACAGGGGGACGGAGAAGGAAAGACAGAGATAAAGAGACGAAGACGGAGAGACGGACATAGAGAGATAGAGACAGACAGACGAAGATGGAGAGACGAAAACGGAGAGACGGAGACATAGAGACAAAGGTGGAGAGACGGAGACGCAGAGGTGGAGACGAAGATGCGGAGATGGAAAAACTGAAATAGATAGACCGAGACGGAGATACGAAAATGGTGGGATGGAGACAGAGAGACGAAAACAGTGGGATGGAGTCGAAAAGACGAAAATGGAGAGACGGAAACATAGAGACGAGGATGGAGAGATGGAAACGAAAAGACGGAGATGGAGAGGAAGACGAAAGAAAAAAGACATTAAAACGAAGACGGAGAGACAGAGACAGACAGACGGAGAGATGGAGACGGAGTGACGAAGACGAAAAAACGCTGACAAAGACTGAGAGATGGAGATGGAGAGGCGGAGAGGCGGAAACGGAGAAACGGAGACGGAGAGATGGAGAGACGGAGATGGAGTGACGAGGCCGGAGAGACGGAGATGGAGGGACATAAATGAAAAGACGGAGACAGTGAGATGGAGACGAAGAGAAAGATTGCAGACGGAGGGACGGAGACGGAGAGATGGAGACGAAGAGACGGAGACGGAGAGACGGACATGGCGAGACGAAGCCGGAGAGACGGAGACGGAGAGACATGAACGAAAAGACGTAGACGAAAAGATGGAGACGGAGAGACGAAGGCGGAGATGGAGGGACAGCGGACTGAGACAGACAGACGGGGACGGAGAAACGGAAAGACTGAGGCAGACAGACGAAGACGGAATAACAGAGACGGAGGGTTGGAGACAGAGAGACTAAGTGTCAGAGGCGGACAGACGGAGACAGACGGAGACAGACATAAACGGAGACTCACAGACGAAGACAGAGAGACAAAAATGGAGAGACAGAGATAGAAAGACAAAGGCGGAGAGGCGGAGACGGAGAGGCGGAGACGGAGAAACGGAGACGTAGAGATGGAGAGACGGAGACGGAGATGGAGTGACGGGGCCAGAGAGACGGAGATGGAGGGACATAAATGAATGACGGAGACGAAAAGACGGAGACGGAGAGACAGAGACGGAGATAGAGGGACAGCGGACTGAGACAGACAGACGGGGACGAAGAAACGAAAAGACTGAGGCAGACAGACGAAGACGGAAAAACAGAGTCGGAGGGTCGGAGACGGAGAGACTAAGAGTCAGAGGTGAACAGTAGGAGGCAGGCAAACGGAGACAGAAAGACGGAGTTGGAGAAACGGAGACTCACAGACGAAGACAGAAAGACGAAAATGGAGAGACGGAGATAGAAAGACAAAGGCGGAGAGATGAAGATGGAGAGGTGGAGAGGCGGAGAAGGAGAAACGGAGACGGAGAGACGGAGATGGAGTGACGAGGCCGGAGAGACGGAGATGGAGGGACATAAATGAAAAGACGGAGTTGGAGAAACGAAGACTCACAGACGAAGACAGAGAGACGAAAATGGAGGACGGAGATAGAAAGACAAAGGTGGAGAGATGGAGATGGAGAGGCGGAGAGGCGGAGACGGAGAAACGGGGACGGAGAGACGGGGACGGAGAGACGGAGACAAACAGATATAGAAGGAGAGATAGAGACAGATAGACGGTGACGGAGATGGAGACGGAGACGGAGAGATAGAGACTGATAGACGGTGACGGAGAGATGGAGACGGAGACGGAGAGACTGATATTGTGTATGTGTGTATGTGTATATGAGTAAGTGTATGTATATGTGTATGTGTAGGTACGTCTGTATGTGTGTATGTATGTGTATGTGTGAACGTATATGTTAAAGATGGACGTGTGTATGTGACAGTAATGCAAAAGATATTTACGTAAGAAAAAAAAGTCTTAATTCTTCACTTTAATATAATATTAGGAATAGTAATTAATAATAATATTAATAGTAATTAATAATAAAAGTTATGTGAACTCAAATTTAATAAATAAACATCAATATTTTTTATCAAGGTTTAAAATGTAAGGTAGTGTGGAAACCCGAATTCTCAACACTATATACCTATTCTTATTTTAATATAATACAATGTCTATAATATTAATAGAATCATTGAAAATTAAATTTTTATTTTTAAAAATGGCTCAATTATAGTGTTAAGGAATTCTAATAAAAAAAATTTTAATCCACATTTATTAAGCAGATGTAAAACGAACACTACACCTGTACTCATAAATATTAACTGTCTTTCCATTTTATTGTTGAATCTTCAGAAAAGAAATGCATCAGCTTGTAGTATTTACCATGACGATCATTTTGTTGAATTTTCACATAACTTTATTTATTAGTTTTTTAGATATTTGAATCCTGGTACAAAATCGAAAAATTTTAACAATCATTATTGAAACCCGAAATTCTCAATAACCATAATGGATGAATTGATTTAAAAATTTAACTGAATAATCTTTATGGTTCATACTACAAGCTACTGCATTTCTTTACGAAAAATTTTGCAATAAAATGGAAAGAAAAACAATATTTATGAGTACAGGTGTAGAGTCCATTTTACATCTCCTTAATTAACATTAACAATATAAGAGATGGCGTTAGTAGAACGGACAAGGCTTTTGCTTTCCATACTGGGGGGTATGGATTCGAATCCAGCTAAATACCTCCGACTTTTTCAAATATAAAAAAATTTTAATATATTTATTCATATACAATACATAAAAAAATTTAAAAAAAAATTTTTTAAACTCGCTTTTATAATGGAGAAAATACACTAAAAAGTATTAAATAAATTAATTTATTTCCTTAAAATTACTTTTATACAGTTCATTGCAATAATTAAAAGAAAATTTTACGACAAAAATTTAAAAAGAAAAGTGTGGGTGCTAATTTTAGTAAATCTAATTCAGCGCTCACACTTTTATTTTTAAATATTTGTTGTAAAATTTTCTTTTAATTATCGCAATGAACTGTATAAAAGTAATTTCAGGGTAGTAAATTAATTTATTTCATACTTCTTACTAGGAGAGTATCAGACCTCCGGATCACGGATTTTGCTCAAACGTTGGGATAAGTTTTCAGATGTCAAAATATGAAAGAAAACAGAATTTTAGATCCCAACGCTCAATATTTCCCTAGTTACAGGCAATTAAAGAAAATCACTAAAAAAGTTACTAGATTTTCAAACGCTTACAGTTCCTTAGCATTGATAGCTAGGAGCTTGAAACTTTTTTTAAATGAAAGCTGAGCTCAAATCCTTTCGAAATAGTAGTTATAGCATGTCAAAATATTATTTTTTCCCAAAGTTATAGCGTAATAAACATTAGACCCAATTTCAGCTTTTGTTATTAATTAATGTTTTAAAAAGAAAAATCAGGTCCAATGTTTATCACGCTATAACTTTGGGAAAAAATAATATTTTGACATGCTATAACTACTATTTTGAAAGGATTTGAGCTCAGCTTTCATTTAAAAAAAGTTTCATGCTTCTATGTATGAATGCTAAGGAACTGTAAGCGTTTAAAAATCTAGTAACTTTTTTAGTGATGTTCTTTAATTGCCTGTAACTAGGGAAATATTGAGCGTTGGGGTCTAAAATTCTATTTCCTTTCATATTTTGACATCTGAAAACTTATCCCAAAGTTTGAGCAAAATCCGTGATCCGGAGGTCTGATACTCTCCTAGTTACTGTATTTTCTCCATTATAAAAGCGTGTTGAAAAATTTTTTTTTTTATTTACTACTCTTTAGTTAAA
This sequence comes from Anastatus disparis, assembly GCA_017163975.1. Lineage (NCBI taxonomy): Eukaryota > Metazoa > Arthropoda > Insecta > Hymenoptera > Eupelmidae > Anastatus > Anastatus disparis. The sequence continues at coordinate 1,610,552 of JAFFSR010000034.1, read as the reverse complement.
ATTGAATTTTCTATGAGTGATTTTTTTAAAAGCTTGTATTTAATTATATCTTCTATACGTTCCCCTATCCCCTATATGTTCCCCTATCCCCTACATATTCATCCATCCCCTATACATTCTCCGATCCCCTATATATTCCCTATCCTTCCCTCTATTCCCTATTTTTTTTCATATCCCCTATACATTCCCATATACCTATATATTCCTCTATCCTCTATATTTTTCCCTATACATTCGCCCATCCCCTATGCATGCTCCTATCCCCTATGCATTTTTTACAACTATCAACTCAACAACATTCTATCAACTCGCCTCCACCCTAAGATAGCCTCCCTACTTAAACTTCCTAGGAGATGGCTTTGCATACCCGTCATCGTCGACCTGACAACGAATTATTGCATTGTCATCGAAGACCAAGGTCTGTGTAAAATTTCAGAAATTTCCATCAACAAAAAGTGCCTCGAATTGAGCGTGCAAGATTTGATTACAGACAGACAGACAGACGTGAAAGCAAGCTTAATAAAAGCGTGTAATAATAAAATATATTAAGAATATATAACATGAATTGTATCATGACTCTTAAAAAATTCAACCTTATTGATCATTGGTTGATTGTTAGTCACAGAAGTGATTTATCATCCATCGGTAGTTACAATTTTCCGTATAGTGTGTCTGGCCTGTGATTATTAAACTAACATAGGATCGGATTTCCTTTAATATTATCATATTAAATAAGTCAACATACAGAAGACAATCTCCTCATATATTAACTTATTATTTTGAATTATTTTTTTTTTTTTTTTAAACATGAATAATAATGTATTTTGATCGGGAAGTACATGGGAGAGATCATGGAGGAGATTTCGAAAGAGACATGGGGAGATTATTGGGAGATTATGGGGGAATTATGAAAGAGACATACGGAGGTATTATGGAAGTAACATCTTTTTATAAAGTACATACATAAAATAAGGTAAAGGGTCTAGGCGATTAAGATGGTAAAAAATGCCCCTGGTGCTTTTGAGATCCTGAAAGCATCTACGTGTAGTACATGAAAATATACAGCTTTGCTAAAAATTTCAGCCCTTTAGACCCTTCCATAATCTCAAAACATTAAAAAATGTGTTTTTCGGGTTTTTAACGATACCTCGGCTTCTAAGCACCGTAGAAACTTTTTTTTTTTTTTAAAGGTTTTTTATTGCCTACAACATACTATTTCTTGTTTTTACTTTCGGCCTAAAATCCAAACTGTTTTGGGCGTTAAAAAGTTTAAAAGTTTAATTAAAAAAAAAGAGCAACAGCAGAACCGAAAAAATTATATGTTGTATATTTTATGTAAAACCATGTCCATGAATTTTTTCTGATTTTTAAAAATGGTGAAACATGGTCAAAATCGCAAAAAAACTGTTTTTTCGACGTTTTTTTTCATATTTCTATCTAGTTTTGAAGCATTTTACTATGAAAAATTCTATTATCAATCTTTAATTGTCTGGAAATAATGTACATATATAACTGTATATATTTGCGAAACCATTTTGAATTGTTTCATATCATCTACGGACCTTATTCGATCGTTTTTCTCTTTAAGGCACGATTAAGACAAGATTAAGACACAAATATGACATCTTAGGATTATTTTTTTTCTTAAATATTTAGGTACATCTTATAATTCATCCAAATACAAAAATTATAATATATATACGTACAGTCGCGAGTGCACAGACGCAGTAAAACATATGCAAACATATAGTGCGTAAACTAAGAAAACCAATGTAAGTGCCCTCTGCAATTTATCCAGGCTTGGGACTTGCATGAAAACATGGCTGCATTACACTTATTTCCCCGTTCATATTTTTCATACATTCTACACATTCATCTACTCTTAAAAGAGAAGGGAGAAAAATCTTTTTTTAAATATAAGTTTATTTCTTAATAAAAGATATATTTAGAAGATAATAGTTTTTCTCCACACTGTTTTGCAAGCTATCAATAATTTTTATGAAAAAATAAATATATAAAAGCATAAAAGATGAATATATTAATAATAATAAGTGGTTGAAATATTCTTTTTTATAACCGTCTTCCTAAAATCTGAAAAAATAAAAAAAACGAAAAACATTTCCTGATATCTAAAATCTAAAAAATTTAAATAATCATTAATTTTATTAAAAGGTGATCAGACAGCTTCAACACTAAAAGACAAACTGCAATATGAAAAAATTTTTAAAGTGAAACGTTGCGAGCATGCTATTGTTAATATATAAATATACAATATTTTATATTACCACCACCAATTGTTACTAACTATGCACCTTAAAGCACGCATCTCATCGTCAGCCGATCATTTGAATGATATGCTCCCGATGAACTAGATGTTACCAAACACATGGTCAACGTACAATGAGAAAAATATAAATTCTTTCTGAGACTACCCAGACTCTCATCGGCGTTTTAATAATACCATAGTCTCGTACTGGGTAGAATTACTGCTCTGCAACTAATCTTAGAAAAAATAAAATGATAAAATTCTTCGAGATCGTATATTATAACTCATAGATAAATTTTATTTTTTTAAATAATGATGTTTCACAAAGTAATTTATTATTTTATTTGATATTTATTCTTGTTATTCTTGATAAATGAAGTAAACAAAATATAAACAAGTGGTAATAATAATAATAATAATAATAATAATAATAATAATAATAATAACAATAATAATAATAAATAAAATAATACACTAAATAAAAATAGAAATAAGTAATAAAAATATAATGCAGAATCACCTGAAAAAAAATTAAAACATAAGACAAAATGTATTATCTCGAATCCTGAAATATAAATATACACATGATCTTTAAAGAAAAATATTAATAATGAAATTAATCTTCATCACTATTATGATTAATAACTGATTGAACACCTAAAGTGTCAAATATTTTTGTTAATTTTTCAGCTGGTCTCAATATTTTGAACTTATACCTCGCATGGGATAAATAATATATTACAGCTGCTCCATGTGAGCAGGATCCAATTGTTCTAAGACTATTCGCACATTCACAACAATATCTAAGAATACTTTTATAACCGTATAAATCTGGTTTATAATGAATATAACAATTATACGTCTTACTGTTTATACATCGGAAGCGAACTTGTACCTTAATTATATCTTTAGATTTTCTCGAATGCTGTAGGTGAATTTCATTATTTTCATCTGAAATTTCTGCAAAGTAAGATATGGCCTGTTGCATTTGATAGGTGCCAGTGAAAAATATTCTTAAATCTTCTTCTGTAAGTTCAGAAAAATCGAGAACGTCTTCTGAACTCAAACGAGAAAGCAAAGTTTTTTTCTGCTCCATGTACCACTCTCCGATTCTATAGCTAAAGTATTTTCAACAAGATTTTAAGTTTCAAAACAGTTCAATATTTCTTCTTTAGCAGAAATGGTGGATTTCAAACGTTTTCCATAATAATTAATCAGAAAACATGCAATTTTGCAACGAAGTCTAGCATTTGATAATATCTGATTGTCAAGTTGATGATGAAGTAACTTAAACTTTTGACCAATCATTCCATGAATAGCTTCAACAACCTATCCAACGGCAAGAATGATTAAAACACGTCGAGAATGATTAAATTCTGCAGCTCTTAACTGTTTTTTTTCCTTTCAATGATGGCATCAGAACGTGGTATTGAAGTTCTTCTAGTTGGTCGATTACGTCACAAAAGCCTCAATCCAATACAAAAATATCTTTTGGTTCCAATAAATTCTGTAAATCAGTATTTTGATTCAATAATTCACTAAGGATTTGAGCATTATGCTTAGTTGCATAATTATAAGAAGAAAAAACATCGACTGTATATTCATCAGGTGAACAAATACTGAATAGCTTACATAAAGGAACTTTTTTTTGACCAGAATATGATTTTCTTAGGTATTCGTTATTGTAACTTTTTTGATGACGGATATAAGTTCCATTAGCAATCCAAACAAGATTCTATTTTATCAAGTTTATTCACAACATCAGTCAAATGATTTTTTATTAGGTCTTCTCTGTTTACAGCTTCTATTCCAAATCATGTTGGAATAATATTAGTTTCAAAAGCTTGCAAAATTGATGCAGAAAAGCTGGAAACTTTTCTTGGCTCATCTAGTCTAAGTATTGCTGCAATCATCTCATTTGAATTACCAAAAATTTCATTAAAAATACTATTGATGCCTGAATGACATTTCGGTTGAAAGAGTTCCTTAACGAAGTCATCATCTCACGCAACTCTATAATATTTTCCCAAATCAAAACGGTAAATGCACGTAGACGGTCTTCTGGTAAACTAAAATCTCCTATAAGATCAATAATTATCCTTTTACAGGAAATACTCAAAGATAAAAGCAGTTTTGTTAAGTCATCCAATTCTAGTGAACTAGTTATAGATATTGCATTTTCTTTAGCAATCTCTTCATCAAAGAAACGATTTTAAATTAAATGGTCTTTACAGCAACGGGTACCTTCCGATATATTTATATTCTTCGCAACAAAAATCTGTTTTCTTGCTTCGAATAAAACTGTAACAATATTTCTTGTTTCCCTACACAAAAAACAATATTTGTGTGTTGACATAGTCCTTATTAAAGACATCTCAATTAGTTCTTTTTTATTTAAAAGACATGATGTTAAATTAAAAGTGGGATCCGAACCTGATCATTGAGAAGAAGAAGGCTGCGATAGTTGTGAAAATTGATCGATAGTTCTGAAATATCTAAATTCTGGCTTGTAGATTAAATCGCTGAAGATTCTTGTTTCTTTTCTTCTTTTTTCCTTTTTGCTTGTCTAAATCTAAAGTTACTGTAACAGTTTTGACATAAAAAATTGTTGATTTCAACACTTTTTCCAAGATAACTCGTTAATCTAGTAGCTAAATCATCTAAATCTATCATCTTTTTAGTTTCAGTTACTTTTTTACAAGATGTGTTACAATCTATGCAATTTTTCCCTGAAGACATTATTGAACGAGATCTGAAAATTCATTCGTACAAATTATTTTAAACAAGTTTGGACATAGAACGACTTTTCAAAAATTCAACAACAAAGTGCATTTTTGTTAATAATGAAAATAAAAGTAATTCAAGTTTAAATCATTGTTTCATTCTTATAATGACTTTATTTAGAGTTCATTAAAACAGACAGACAGTAAATGTGCTCATAAGAAAAACGACTTACTTTGTGCAGCAGATTCTTGATTTCAAAAGAATAAAAATTACGAAATGATAAAAATTTTAAAAAGATTATTTTAGTATTTAAAAAGGTTTTTAGATAATATTTGAATTATGAAAATATTTTCGCGTATAAATAAATACTACATTTACAACTAAAACAATTATTTTATTATTAATTCCACTAATAGTAATAAGTTTTAATATATTATGAGATTATATATTTGATTACTGTGGAGTTTAGGTAATTTCCAAATATTTTCAATTCATTGGTGACTAAAAAGCTAACTTTCCTCAATCTTGAACAATTTTTCATTAAAAAATTATTATGTTTACGGAAAAAATAAACACCTTTTTCTATTCTTTTTCATATAAAATTAGAAAGTATTTTTTTATTTCTCTGTGTCTTTTAGTTAAAAAATGGAAAGAACCACATTACCGGTTGAGGGAAAAAATTTTTGTTGCACATTATTGGCATACTGATCTCATTTGATGTTATTGATATTAAAATTTAGGTTGATAAAAGCAGAATTAATTGAAGAACAAATATACTCTATATAGTCAAAATTTAATATAAAATTATCCAAATATTCATAATGTTTACATTTATAAATAAATTTTTTTATATTAAATAGTTCTATTTAAACTCCGAAGAATTATTTGTATTATTGAAAATTAATATAATTAAGTAAGTTCGCGCAAGCACGCCAACCCCCATCCTGCTTTTATAAATTTAAAAATTTCCAAGAATTTGCAATTTTTTAAATCAGTTTTGCTAATAACTATAAGCAAATGCTAATAAATGTTATAAATAGTTTGGTTTGAGACAGAAGTAGTGGTTATTTGCAAATAACTGTAAATAAATGGAATGGGGTGGAAATCTTTTTAATTTAATTCAACAAAAATTTGATCATTTTTCAACAAAAATGATTATCATAATGATTTTATACTATCATTACAATTAATGTTAACACTACTATTATTGTTATTATTTACTTTTTCTACAACGTATTCAAGCTTATTTTTAATTTCTTTTCTTTATACAATTTTAATGTTAAATTATTAATAAACTCACATTATTATCAAAAAAAGGATTCTTTTTATAATACAAAAATATTTATTTTCATGTATATACATTTCTTATAAAAGAAAATGTTAATACTGTATATTATTTAATGTTGTAAACAAATTTCAGAATAGACGTAATCGTGTCTTTTGTTTTTATATATATATTCATATCAATCATGACATTTTCTATGAACGATTTCAAATATTTGCTATAAAAATATTTCTAAAGAAGAAAAGAAAATTTAAATTATAAAAAAAAATAGTTGCCGGCAGACTAAGGATTTATAATTTTGATTTATAATAATCTAATTGATTACTTCCGCTGGATGTACCAAGATGTGTAAACTTTTTATTCTCAAGGAACGCAAGAGCTCTCTGAAGGTTAAATATGAGGTTTTGAATATATAAGAAGCCTGAAAAGTGACGTCCATTATACATTGATATAAGTGAGCGAAAATTTTGATGTGTTTTTATGAAATCTCTATCATTTACGCGTAAATTTCATGCAAATCAATTGAGAGTTCCATCCATACAGAATATAAATTTCCATACAGAATATAAGATTTCGTTCAAGAAGATTTTCTTCATTGAGTTTCAGTTCTTAAATGACTCTCCTTATACTATTTTTTGATTAAAATAGTATAAGGAGAGAATATTTGAATAAAAAATAAAATTTTATGTTCATAAATAATGTAACGTACTCTTAGTCCCAACTGAGACAATAATAGTCATATCATCTATTACTAAATATATCCGAATACCCGGGATTGAAATCAACCTCGTTTGGAAAGAAAACTCTTATGATCACTTAGATCTTTACGGAGCGAGTGGCTACCACTCCTTCAATAACTATTCTTTCTGCAGAATATGTACCTACCTAATTACAAATTGATTCATATTTAAAAACATTTTTGATAAGAAATAACTTTTTGCCTATCTTTAAAATACTAAGCACATGCTTATTGGCACCATATTTGTTGACTATGTATATTGGTCACATCCCCATGTTGAATCCCAATAGAGAGGTGTCATTTCAATTTTGTTTGAAGAAAGGTGTCATTTTATTTATAGTTGAAAAAGGATGTCATTTCATTTTGGGTTAAAAAGAGGCTTGTGTTTCTCAATTTATATATTTAATTAATTAATTTAATTTATTATAATTTTGCAATTAATTAATTTCTTTTGGGATCTACTACATGTTTAAAAAAAAGAAAATTTTTGACATAGCACTTTTCTTTATTTTAAAATGAAACGAAAGCTCCTTTTTAATCCAAAATGAAATGACACTTTTCTTCAACCAAAATTGAAATGACACCTCTTTACAACCAAAAATGGAATGACACCTTCCCCGCGACCGTTGATACGATTTAAGTATAGTTTTTAAATTATAGTTTTCTTTTTTGATTTATCATTCATAGTGTTTAATTTTCTTTTTATTTAGAGTTTTGGAATGTTAAATCGAAAAAAGTTAATATCATTAATATTTCAATTCTATAATATAGTACGATCGAAGTGAAAGTCATGAATCAGTACTCATTATGAATTAGTCTTTTATGTTATAATAAGTGCAATTATACAGTGTGTGCTAAGACTAATAGTGTTTCACAATTCGTTTGTTTTATTCAATTGAGCACAGAGTTTGCACATTGTAAAAATTAATCTTTGAAGTAACGGCTAAGCAAAATTCAAGCGAGAATTTAAGTTACATTACAGTTATTCATAATGTACTTTCTTGTCTCTCATTTATCTAACCTTTCATATTTAGATCACCGCTTTTGCTCAAATTTTGGAAAATGTTTTTAGATGTTGAAATATGAATAAATCCAAAATTTTAAACCCCAGTTCTTCATATTTTCCTAGAAAATATGAATATGATAATAATATGAAATAAACTTAGCTAAAAAATTAGAATTTTAGCTAAAATTAATATAAATTAGCTAAAATTCTCAATAAATTAGTTAAACTTATCTAAAATATTAAAGTTTTAGTTAAAATTCTCAATAAATCTACGATAAATTATGCAAAAATTATCAGTAAAAAGAAGGATTTAAGGTAAGAAGTTGAGAGACTGACAGCGACAGCGGCGAAAATCTTTTATAGTATAGAGAGATATTAATTACGATGATTCACCAGACATGATAAGAAGTCTTTGTCATAAACCATGTTCCCAAAAATACCATTTTTTCAACAGTGGGCTAAAAATACCACTTTTGCTCCCGGCACGGAAAACGAAAAGTGCTAATTTTAGTCTCACTGTTGAAAAAAATCGTATATGCTTGTGCGTAATTAGATAGGTTTACAGGTGCAATATCAAAAAATAACTACAACACAACACTTCACTTATAATTACTCAATTTTCTATTACAAGTGAACTTATCTAATTATAATTACAAAACAAAAGAGAGACTGGGAAAATTTCAATATGAAGTTTGTAGTGTGGACTGCATAAATGATTTCTTGAGTTGTATGTGTGTCGCGAGCATTGAGATGCTGGTGTGGCTTCGAACGCTAGGCAACGACTAATTGAACAAAATTAGAAAACGCGACAAAGCAAACTGTGACGAGAGTGTGCGCTTGCGTATTAGATGTATGTGTTGAGAATGTGTGTAATCTAGAAAATTCTTCTTAACCTTGAACAATGCTATTAATTTAGATATCGCTAAGATTGAACTTCTTGAAAAAGCTCACAAATGCATTTATTAGCACAACAAAAAGAATTCATGAAAATGTATCGTGAACGAAAGAATTCAAATCTTGAAATGATCCAGATGGAAATTGACAATCACATTTTAGATACCATTTTTTTAAAACCAAATGATGATTTATTGGATTTCGATGATACCCACATAAATTATAACGATACTGAAATTAAGATTGATGAGATTAAATTGAATGAAAAAAAAATTAAAAGAAATAGACAACACAGGAGCTTTATGTATAACAGGATTTAATATGAAAATGCTAACAGAACAATCGAATTAATATAAAGAAAATTCAGAAAAAGACATGATTACGAAAATGCAGAAAAAAAGTACTGTTAAATTAGAACTAAAGTGTGCTCGTTATGTTTACGTGAAAAAAAAATTATATGAAAATAAAAGAAGATCGACCATATAAACATGAAAAATATTAAATAATAATGAGATAATAAAAATGAAATTGAAAAAAAAATACTGATATATCAGAAAAAATCTGTAATCTGTAAATGAGGCTTTAGAAAAAAGGATATATGAAAATAAAAAACGCTACCAAATGCTTTGGCGGAATGCTTTCTCATAGAGCTCTTTGAGTTTCATTAATTTTTTTATATTTATTTAAATGTGATTCTAATATAAAGAATTGTCTAGCATTAATATTTATTTATAAATTTGTACTTTGAAGGAACGATTACAACGGAATTTCTAATCGTAACCACGCCAAGAAAGAAGATAAATAAAAAATAAAAATTTGTATGAAAATTTTCAAAATTCTTTTACATCTGCACGTGCTGATCTCTGTTTTATTTTTGAAGTTATTTATTTAGCCAGCTGTGCTGTGAGTCTCTTGGAGTGTTAAGCAATATTTAAGCAAACGAATAATTTGCATAATAATTTTAGAGCAAATCTATCGAATGGTTTTAGTGTAATATAAAAAAAAATGAAAAATAAATATTTTTCAAAATTTTCAAAATTTTTTTTAATTAAAACTACGCTAAGGAAATAAGTTTTCCAAATCATATTTTCTTTAGACAATAGTGAATAACTTGCATACAAATTTTGGAGCAAATCTATCGAATAGTTTCCGTGAAATAGAAAAATAATAAAATTAATAGTATGCCAAAAAAATCAGTTTTTAAATGATTTTATTATTTTAACAGTATCGAATGATTTCTATACAAATTTTTAAACAAATTTTTAGAGTAGTTTACGTAAGATCCAAAAAAAATGAAAAATTAAAAATAAATTTTTTTCAAAATTTTCAAAATGCTCTAAAATTATAACTGCACTAAGAAAATAAGTTTTCCAAAGCTTGCTTCATTAAGGCAATAACAAATAATTTTCATAATAATTTTATAGCGAATCTATCGAATGATTTTAGTGTAATATAAAAAAAATTGAAAAATAAACATTTTTTCAAAATTTTCAAAATTCTCTTAAATTAAAACTGCGCTTAGAAAATAAGTTTTCCAAAGCTTATTTTCTTAAGACAATAGCGTATAACTTGCATACAAATTTTGGAGCAAATCTATCGAATGGTTTTCGTAAAATAGAAAAATAATAAAAAATAACAACTTTTTTAAAAATTTTCAAAATGCTCTAAAATTAATAGTATTCCAAGAAAATCAGTTTTTAAATGTTTTTATTATTGTAACAGTAGCAAATAATTACGATACAAATTTTTAAACAAATTTTTAGAGTAGTTTACGTAAGACTCAAAAAAAATAAAAAAATTTTTTAAAAAATTTTCAAAATTTTCTTAATTAAAACTGCACTAAGAAAATAAGTTTTCCAAAGCTTGTTTTATTAAGGCAATAACGAATAATTTGCATAATGATTTTAGAGCAAATCTAACAAATGGTTTTTGTGTAATATAAATGAAAATGAAAAATAAACATTTCTTAAAAAATTTTCTAAATGCTTTAAAATTAAAACTGCGTTAAAGAAATGAGTTTTCCAAAGATAATTTTCCTCAGACAATAGCGAATAACTTGCATACAAATTTTGGAGCAAATCTATTGAATGGTTTTCATAAAATAAAAGAAAAATAAAGAAAAAATTTTTTTTCTTCAATTTTCAAATTGCTCTAAAATTAAAAGTGCACTAAGAAAATCAGTTAGTAAGAGTTTTTCTTTTTTTGGCAGTCGCAAATAATGTTCATACAAATTTTCAAGCAAATTCTTCAAATAGTTTACGTAAAATACCAAAAAAATGAAAAATCAAAATTTTTTTAAAATTCTTAAAATGGCTCTAAAAAAACTGAGCTAAGAAGATCAATTTTCAATAGCTTCCCCCCCTCCCCCCAGTTAAACAAAAAAATAAATTGCATGCAAAATTTGAAACAAATCCATCGTGTAGTTCTCGAGATATTTTTGGCATACTGAATTCATACACACACACACATACAGACATTTTCCGGAAACCACTTTTTTCGACTCCCTGAGTCTAAATATGTACAAATTAATATAAAAATAGAAAAAAAATTTTTTTATTGATACAATGCTTTCTCTATGAGAAAGCAAAAAGAACAATGAAATAAATATAAAGAGAAATTAGAAAATACTAACTAGGAGAGTATCAGACCTCCGGATCACGGATTTTGCTCAAACTTTGTGATAAGTTTTTAGATGTCAGAATATGAAAGGAAACAGAATTTTAGACCCCAACGCTCAATATTTCCCTAGTTACAGGCAATCAAAGAATATCACTAAAAAAGTTACTAGATTTTCAAACGCTTACAGTTCCTTAGCATTCATACTTAGGAGCATGAAACTTTTTTTAAATGAAAGCTGAGCTCAAATCCTTTCAAAATAGTAGTTATAGCATGTCAAAATATCATTTTTTCCCAAAGTTATTGCGTCATAAACATTGGACCTGATTTTTCTTTTTAAAACATTAATTAATAAAAAAAGCTGAAATTGGGTCTAATGTTTATTACGCTATAACTTTGGGAAAAAATAATATTTTGACATGCTATGACTACTATTTCGAAAGGATTTGAGCTCAGCTTTCATTTAAAAAAAGTTTCAAGCTCCTAGCTATCAATGCTAAGGAACTGTAAGCGTTTGAAAATCTAGTAACTTTTTTAGTGATATTCTTTAATTACCTGTAACTAGGGAAATATGGGGTCTAAAATTCTGTTTCCTTTCATATTTTGACATCTAAAAACTTATCACAAAGTTTGAGCAAAATCCGTGATCCGGAGGTCTGATACTCTCCTAGTAAGATAAGGAAAATAGAAATCAAGAAAAAAAAGAGTATTGATGAATCGGAACAAATACGTGCAAATAAGGCTTCGCAAAAAAGAAGCTTATATTTAAATCAAAATCAACCAAATAAATATAAAAAAAAGTAAAAAAATACAAAGATATCGAAATTGAAATTTAAGAAAGAAAAGAATACTGATGAATTGGAACAAATGTGTGCAAATGAGGCTTTACGTAAGAAAGAAGCTTATATAAAAATTAAAGTAATTCAAATTCAAGAAAAAAATGAGTATTGATAAATTGGAACAAAAACATGCAAATAGCGTTTTACGTAAGAAAGAAGCTCATGTAAAAATTAAAGGAAAACAACAAAATAAATATAAAATAATTAAATAATACTAAGATAACAAAAATAAATTTACAGAAAATAAAGGATACTGATAAATTGAAAGGGCAAGAGAGGGTGAGAGAGACATAGACATAGACATAGACATTCTTTATCCAGCCTTGGGGTATATACCTTGTCTGGCACTATTAGATGAAATACAATAACGTATAACATTATTCATAAATCATATTGTGATAACATAATAAACAATGATATAATATAAATCATTGAGATAATGATTACTGAACTAAGAAGTGTAATAATAGTTAGAAAGATAATGATAACAGCAATATCAGCAAGTGAGTATAGTTATTTTTAGCTTAATATTATGGAAACTCAATAATAAAAATTTATAATACTTGGTAATATTTAAAGCTCCATAAGTAAATTGAAGGAATTCAGTGCAAAAAATAAATATATTAGCTAGTCAACAGAGCAATGTCATTAATGGTGACTATAAGTTAATTAGCCAGTACCCATTTTGTGCCACGACTATTCATACTCATTCAGAAGAAGCGTTCCATACAGTGATCGTTTGAAGGAGTAGAAACCTTCAGAAGAAAAAGACTCAATTGAAAAACGTTCTTTAGTGTAGTAATCAGCTGTTGAAAAAGCAAAAAAGTGCTGAAGAGCATCTGTATGGACATTCTGACAAATGAAAAGTCTTGGCGGCAGTCCGGTAAAAGAACGTACAGACGTGTGAACATGTTGCTTTACGAACCTAGAGGCTAGGTAAGATGAACTAACATGGGCAACCACATTATATCCCAAAGAAATTTTTAGGTGTAAGCGTCTATTCTGAACAAAAAGCCAACGATAATCAAGGCAAAAGGGCGTAACTCTATTACGTCTTCCTTTGTGGCCATGCGAAAAACGAATGCAGGTATTAAAAGCTCTATGCAGGCGAAGATTTAAGGTTTGTGGGAGATCAGCTTAGGCAACTACTGCATAATCAAAATGAGGAAAAATCAAGAACTTAACCGATTGTTTCCTCGTATATTGGGCCAAGGCATGTTTATAGAATTTTAATGATCGTAAAGTAGCATGTATTTCCTGAATCGTTGAAGAGACCCGTTTGTTCTAATCGAGTGTAGAGGACATTCATAAACCAAGATTTTTTTACCACTGATGTATATGGAACAACTGTATCACTAATTAAGATGTTAAAAACAGAGCTATCTCTTAAACAAGAGACGTATTGCTTGCTATCTATAAATATAGCCTGAGTTTCCCTCGCATTTAGAAGTAAGCCATTATCATCTGCCCATTTAACCACAGAGGCAATCTCATTATTCATGAAACTGACCTCCTTCTCCAGATTCATCGACAAGAAAGATTTATAAACTTGTAGGTCGTCAGCAAAAAGAACATGGTTAGTTGGAGACAAGACAGATAAGATATCCTTTATAAAAACCATAAACAACAGCAGTCCTAGGACACTGCCTTGAGGGACACTAGCTGACACCGTTATATAGTTTAAATCGCCCATCACGGAGTAACCACGATTTGATAAATATGAAGCATTTAATTACTATATCTGAGCAGTTCTTGGTACGTAGTTTGATGAGTAATTTACAATCAGGAAATCCACCGAAGGCCTTAAAAAAATTTTAAAAAATAGCATTGTGACCATACGGCGATTGATAGCAGTCCTACAGTCATTCAGTAAGTGTAACAAGGCTGTTTGGGTACTATGACCCTTTCTGAATCCAGCTTGGTATGAATCGAGTAAGAAATTTTTCTCAAGATGAGATGAGAACTGAGTATAAACAACCCTCACCAAAACTTTTGAAATCTCATAAAGTTTGGCGATGGGACAAGTCTGTGATGGGCTGTCTTTCTTGGCTTGCTTAACAAATGGTAATAAAAATGCTCTCTTTCAGGCTGCTGGAAAATAGCCATGGACAAGAGAGTCGTTAATGATAAAAGTAAGACTATCAACTATGGAACTATCCCCCATCTTGAGCATATCAGCAGAAATTTTGTTTCGACCCACTGCTTTGGAGCTAGCTGATAGCAAAATGTTAATTAAACTTATATAATTAGTTGGCACAAAATCAAAGACTGGAACATCAGATCTGAACAGGGTTGACAGAACATGTTCAATGTCAGCATCAGTCAGTGCAGGACTAAGCGATAAAACCGAAGTGTAATGCTTCTGATAAAAAAAAATATTTAAGAGAAGATAGCAAAGTGTTGTTGGAAAGGCCCAACTTACGAAGTTCTGACCACTTATTTTTGACCGTGGGCGCTGATGAAAGTTTGTTTGCAATGAAGTCATTCTTCGACTTACACAGTGAGTTAAAAACTTCATTGCGAAGTGATTTGAAGCGAGCTTAATTATCGAACGAGCTAGATCTCTGAGCCAAACGATAGCAATTATCACGTCGTTTCATAAGCAAATGCAAATCATGAGAAACCCATGGTTTGCGCTTGCTAGAAATCTTAATTACTCTCGTTGGAACAAATTTACTAAAGACATCGACAATATTGGAAGTAAAGGTGCCAACTTTACCATCAATAAATTGTCTACTCAACTCGAGAGAAGATTGATGAATGATATTTGGCCTAGTACTAAAAGAGTAAGGAAAATCAGACAACACATTTACAGAGAGAGTATACAGTGGACTTGCAGAAAAACATAAAGAAAAACTATAAGTGACAGCAGATTTTAGAGCATCTAAGTTAAAATCTCTAAAGTTCCTAGTTACCAAAGATTTGATAACTTTTTCAGGCTTAGAAAACTTGAATTTGATTTCGATTAAATCATGACCGGCAATAAATGGGAAGTTTAATTTCTCATAAGATAGTAAAGCTAAACCATCAATAATGAAAAACAAATCTAACCAAGTATGAGAGTCACGATCTGTAGTGAATACATGGTGAGTGGCCCTAATGGGCACTAAAAACGCTGCCAAGTGCTTTGGCGGAATGCTTTCTCATAGAGCTCTTTGAATTTCATTAATTTTTTTATATTTATTTAAATGTGATTTTAATATAAAAATTATCTAACATTAATATTTATTTATAAATTTGTACTTTAAAAGAATGATGACAACGAAATTTCTAATCGTAACCACGCTAAGAAAGAAGGTAAATGAAAAATAAAAATTTGTATGAAAATTTTCAAAATTCTCTTAAATTAAAACTGCACTGAGAAAATTAGTTTTCCGAAACTTGTTTTCTTCAGACAGTAGCAAATAACTTGCATACAAATTTCGGAGCAAACTCTAAAATTATAACTGCGCTAAGAAAATAAGTTTTCTAAAGCTTATTTCATTAAGGCAATAACGAATAATTTTCATAATTATTTTATAGCAAATCTATCGAATGGTTTTAGTGTAATATAAAAAGAAATTAAAAATAAACATTTATTCAAAATTTTCAAAATTCTCTTAAATTAAAACTGCACTAGGAAAATAAGTTTTCCAAAGCTTATTTCCTTTAGCCAATAGCGAATAACTTGCATAAAAATTTTGGAGCAAATCAATCAAATAGTTTTCATAAAATAAAAGAAAAATGAAAAAAAAATTATTTTTTTTTTAATTTTTAAATTGCTCTAAAATTAAAAGTGTGCTAAGAAAATCAGTTAGTAAAAGTTTTTCTCCTTTTGACAGTCGCAAATAATGTCCATACAAATTTTCAAGAAAATTCTTCGAGTAGTTTACGTAAAATAACAAAAAAATTAAAAATCAAAATTTTTTTTAAATTATTAAAATTGCTTTAAAAAAAAAACTGATTTAAGAAGATCAATTTTTAATAGCTTCCCCGCCAGTTAGACAAAAAAATAAATTGCATGCAAAATTTGAAGCAAATCCATCGAGTAGTTCTCGAGATATTTTTGGCGTACTGAAATCATACACACACACACACATACATACAGACATTTTCTGGAAACCACTTTTTTCGACTCCCCGAGTCTTAATATGTACAAATTAATGAAAAAATAGAAAAAAAATTTTTTTATCGATACAATGCTTTCTCTATGAGAAAGCAAAATAGTGAAAAAAAGTCAAAATAAGACCTCAGAGCATCTGAGGAGAAGAAAGATTTGAGCAAATCTATATTGAAGTCCCTAGAAATGATGATATTCTTGTAGTTATATACATACGTTGATGAATAATAAGAGATTATCTAAAAAAGAAACCTTAGGCCTTACATAGAATTCACAACATAGCAAAGAGTTGACGCTATCACTTATATCTAATAGAAAAAATTCTGGAGTGTTGTCAAAAGACAAATCAGAGCGGTGTAAAATTCTTGTTTTTCAATTACTACGGACGTAAGCATCAACACCACCACCAGTCCTATCTATCAAGTCGAAAGAATTCTTATTTATCTATATTCATGACAGAACTGGAAACCTATTCCGTAAGAAAGGTCTCTGTTATCGCAAAAATATCAAAATCTTTAGACTCACATTGAAATTCAATTTCATTAAAATACGTTCTAATACGATTTACATTTGCGTGAGCAATGTAAAATCTTTTGATAAGTGAGAACCTAAATAATTACTTAACTGACTAGAAGATATAGTCCAGTCAAATTAGTTCATTTTAATCTATTTTTTTGCAAAACGTGCTACAGGCCGGTTTTTGGCATGAATATATTGTAGGTAATATGTATAATAAGAATATCTATGTGCGCCATCTCAAAAAGTTGTGGAAAAATGTTTATAAACAAATTAAGATAGGTAAATCGATTTTGTTTTCTTTTTTACTCTGTAACTGCGCTGCTTTTGACTCTGGAAAAAAATTTTTTCAACAAAAGTTGTTCAGAATTAAATTTTCTTCAAGATAACGTGTTTGCAATTTTCTAAAATTTTCAAATTTTCTCGGGAAATAAGGTTTTTCCGAGAAAATGGGTAATTTTTCAAATTAAGAAGGGGCCGAACTATCTGTCTTTGTCTAATAGCGTTTTTCATCATTTATGTAAACACTATCCGGTATAACAAGAAAAAAATAGCAGCCCCCGCTAGATATTAGTATAATTAGTAAATTTTGTAATAACAACCAAATTTTTTACCGCATAGGTTTTGACTAATTAGAGACCTACTAGCAATCTAGAATATAACCTATCTTTTTTTGGTAGGTCTCTAATTATTCAAAAACTATGCAGTGAAAAAATTCGGTTGTTATTACAAAATTTACTTATCATACTAATATCTAGCGGGGGCTGCTATTTTTTTCTTGTTATACCGTATAGTGTTTACATAAATGATGAAAAACGCTATTAGACAAAGACAAATAGTTCGGCCTCTTCTTAAAGTTAAAGACAGATATTTTATTCAAAATTCGATAAAACTTTGGAAAAAGAAAGATTTTCTATTATCTTTAATCCTCCTCCAAGCCGATCTGTTTCGGCCCGTAAGAAGAGCAACAATTAATTTGTTTATTAAAAAAAGTCGAAAATTCAAACAAATGCCAAGTCAACAATAATTATTGCAAATATCTCAAACTTCTTAAGCATGTAATGGTAGGATACCTTTATTATAAAATTTTCAATTTTTTATTTTTTTGCACTATTTTTTAGTGTTTTTCCGATTTTACAATTTTAATTCTTGTAAATAAAATTATAAATTCGTATATTTCAGCCAATTTTTAATATATTTCAATTTTATAGAATGGAAAAGAAAAGTCTCTTCAAGACCATTAATTTGAATTTTTTAAAAGTTTTCTATCGTAAAAATGAAAAGAGTAACATAGCTTTGACTTTGACTATCAATTGCGCCATTGTTTTTAAACATTTTAACTCGTTTCAAAGTTTAATAGCTTGTTTATGATATAAATTATTTATTGGTAAAACAGCATTAATGTTTACAAAGTGGTTCTTATATATATCATCGTTTCTAAATTTTCTTGCGCATCACATTGAGTGCGAATATCAGGTAACAAAGTATATAAACGGCCAGCGCGCATGCGCACGGTGGTATCTTTTTCTTCACGGAATAACAGAAAAAAATTTTCAAAAGTTAAAATTCATATTGCATATGAAAATTAACTATATCTCTGGTAAATATGGTCCGATTTGCATGTTTCTTTTTTTAATCTAGGGTAGCACGTGAAAATAATAATAACTTTGATATTAGTTTTGGAAAATTTTGTATACATTTGTTATAAATAATGATAATTGCAAATGAAAAATCTTTTCGAATTATTCGCAAAATTATAAGTTCAGGTAAAGAAATTATATTGTCAAAATATTTATGATGTAATATTAATAGTTTTTTTATCAAATCTAGAATTGTAAGTTTAATTAAACATATGTATAATGAACCTTACAATGTGTTTAATTATGAATTGTATCTTTTAGGGTTACTTTTGATTGTAAAACATTCTTTTGTTTTAAACAAACCAGCATTAAGTTTATAAGATTAAATACGTAATCTGTAATATTAAAAAAAGTTAAAAATTATTCGTATCAAGAGGCGCGCGTCGCGCCTCGAAGGTATATTATAATCATTAATTTATTAATCTCAATATTAAGTAAGTCTGAAATTATAAATATCATAATTCATCATTGATTTTGATAATTTATTTTATAAGAATATGTATTTTTAGGATAAAGAAATTTATAAATATAAAAGGAACAATAAATATAGTAGTATTTTTAAAATTGTTATACATTTGTAAATATTAGATTATTTTTTATAAAATTAATATTGGTTTGTAACAAAAGAATGTATTACTTTTGTACGTTTATTATTTATGAAAAATTTCAAATAATGAAAAGTTACCCTGAAAGATTTTTTTTTTTTTTTTTTCTATTTATTTAAGCTTACCCTAACCTATAAGGTTAATACAGCTTTACAAGTATATAATATTTTATAATGAATAAGATACATGAAATGAAAGAATAACAATATAAGTTGCATGAAACATAAGAAAAAAAAATTTACAATGACATATTACAATCGTTAAGAAATTCAACTAGAATTTTTATAACTTTAGAATTCAAGTTCTTTAAAATAACTTCGATTTATTTCTTGATTTGGATCTTGTTTAGAGTGAGTTTCTCAAACATTTTCTTACGTTGCAGAACAAAGAGTGAGCACACCCAAAAGAGATGATCCGCATCTTGGTAGTCGTGTCCGCATTAGCAGGCTGAAGAGTTTATAATATTTTTTCTTGCCAGAGATGAGGCGGAGCTGTAGTGATCAGATCTTAGTCTGTCGATCGTAACGATGCATCTTCTATTTAGATTTTTATGTTTGAACCAAGGTTGTTTTTGATCGTTATAAAATTTTTGAAAGTATTTAATACCTTTGATGGTTCCTATTTTTTGTATGGTTTGATTATGGTTATCAAAAGAGAGATTTTTCCAAATAGTTTTAAAGTCCGAGTATGGAATTAGAAATTCACCTGGTGGAGTTTTCGTAGCACATTTTGCGTGGTAATCAGCGAGTTTATTTCCAAATATTCCAGTGTGGGCTGGAGTCCAGACAAATTGGAGAGGAGTTGAAATATTGCTGTTCTTGTTTATTGTCCAAATTTTATTTTTAGCTTCAGCTATCAAGGGGTGGCTTAATGTTGATAATTTATAATTCTGTATAGCTTGGAGTACACTTTGTGAGTCAGAAAAAATAATGTGCTGCTTATTTGTATCCTTGATGACTAGATCTAATGCGGAGTTAATAGCTAGGGCTTCAGCTGTAAAGATGGAGCAGAGGTTGTCAATACTGATTTTATGGATTATCCTGGAGTTTTCTGTTACACAGGCTGCTCCGACAGAGAGAGCATCTTTTTTTTTACTGCTATCGGTGAAGTATCTGACCGTATCTTCATCGGAATAACACCGGTCAAAGAGGAGTCCTGGATTGTTGGGTTTGTGAAGAAGTTTTCCCAGTTCAAAGTTAACTAGAGGGCAAAAATAAATTGCATTATAGCTGTTAGCATAAATATCGTCAACTTTGCAGACATAGAGCTTTTTGTTAGTAATGTCAGCGTACTTGGTGATGCATTCGGCAATTATTCTTTTTCTTTTGCGTTTGGACCTTTTATGTTTGTTATAGAATTGCCGGACATTTTTGTGTGAAGAATTAGCTTCGTTATAGAGAGATTTAGCTATATAGTTACAACCAAGATAGAATGCTCGGTCCTTAATAGATGTGGTTTTCGCTTCAGCTAGGATAACATTTTTGGGTGTAGATGTTCTATACCCCATAACAGTTCTTAGCGCAGAATATTGAATATTTTCAATAACTTGAGCAGGTACCTTTGTTTTAGGATAGTATATAAAAACTCCATCATCTATAACTGAGCGAATATAGCTTTTGTATAAGGTAAGTAAAGTTAGGGGGGGAGAACCCCACCAGTTACCACAAATATATTTTAAAATCCTAGGAGCTCTTTGACATCTTGATGCCACCTCTTTAATGTGCTTCTTGAAGGAGAGTTCGTAATCGAATGTTATGCCAAGAAATTTTGTGCATTCGGTAGATTTAATTTTGCTCCCATTTACACAGATTGATGTTTGGCCTAGTAAAATTTTTCCTTTGTTATAATGAATAAATTTGTTTTTTTTGAGATTCAAAACGAGTCCTAGGTTTAAGAGGTTTGTACGTATCATTTCAATATTTTTTTCCAACATTTTCTTTCCTTTAGCAAAGGGAAGTAAGTTGGTGTATACGGCGATGTCATCTGCGAACTCAGAAATACGGATAGATTTGAAAAGATTATTTGATATGTTGGCCACATATATAAGATATAATAATGGGCTTAATACGCCCCCTTGCAGTATTCCTTTATACGAATACCGAGGATTGTTGATGTTGTACTCTGTATATATAGTTCGTTGAACTGTTAAATGTTGGACAAGTTTGATGATGGAAGTGGAACACCCAATTTCTTTAAGTCTATCCAGTAAAATTAGGGGATCAACGTTATCGAAAGCACCTTGGACATCTAGGAAGGCAGCTAATGTGTTCTTGCCTCTTAATAATCCATCTTCAACGTACAGAGCCAAGTTGGTTAGGTTATCGTAACATGAGCGCCCCTTTCTGAATCCCGAATTGGACATGGGCAAGATGAAATTATGCTCGCAGAACCATTGAAGTCTGTTTTTAACCAATAATTCGTAAATTTTGCAAAGACAAGAGGTCATAGCTATTGGTCTAAGACCTGACCTATCTGGTTTGCTGATTAAATGAATATAAGATTCTTGTCAGCTCATTGAAAATTTGTTTGTCTCGTGCATTTGGTTGTAGATGTCTAGAAGCTCCAATCGATATTTGATAGGGATGTTTGGCAGGGTGAAATAGTCAATGCCATCTAGCCCACATCCAGAATGTTTATTTCTAGACTAAAGCGCAGCGTTGAACTCAGAGAAGTCAAAAGGAGCATCAAAAAAAGGGTCGGCAATATTGGTAGAGTTAGTCATATGTTGTTCTAGAGCGTCGACCGGATCCGTGTGAGGAGCTATCTTATTTAAAAGTGTTTCCGCTTGAGCTGCTACAATGGATTTGTCATGATTAGACGGTGGAATCTTGACCCATTTGTTTTAAAAAATTTTTGTTTTGTTCCAGACATATGATGTATTTGTCCTGAAGTCAATGGTTTCTGCAAATTCTCTGCAACAATTTATTCGAAGAATTTGTTAGTTACCCTAAAAGAAACAATTTATATTAAAACACATTGTAAGATTCATTATACATATGTTTAATTAAACGTACAATTCTAGATTTGATGAAAAAACTATTAATATTATATCATAAATATTTTGACAATATAATTTCGTTTCTATTAAAAAACCAATTTAATAAAAATTGGTCGTTTTTTTTTATAAAAACAAAATTCTTCTTCAAATTTCTTCACCTAAACTTATAATTTTGCAAATAATTCGAAAAGATTTTTCATTTGCAATTATCATTATTTATAACAAATGTATACAAAATTTTCCAAAACTAATATCAAAGCTATTATTATTTTCACGTGCTACCCTAGATTAAAAAAAGAAACATGCAAATCGGACCATATTTACCAGAGATATAGTTAATTTTCATATGCAATATGAATTTTAACTTTTGAAAATTTTTTTCTGTTATTCCGTGAAGAAAAAGATACCACCGTGCGTATGCGCGCTGGCCGCTTATATACTTCCCACACAGCATGTTAGCTTCCTGGAATCTTCCTGGAAGCTTCCCGGAAGATGTGGAAGAAAGGTTGGAAGCTTTCAGGAAGTTTCTAGTGGAAACTTCCTGGAAGATGGATATGTCCTCGATCAGGAGTCTTCCGTAAGTCCTTCATGGAATATTTCAGTGAAAGCTTACTGGAAGCTTCCGTAAATTATTCATGGAATATTTAAATGTAAGCTTACCGACAGCTTTCATAAATAGTTCATGAAATGTTTCAGTGAAAACTAACTGGAAGCCTCCGTAAATCTTTCATGGAATATTTCAGTGGAAGCTTACTCGAAGCTTCCGTACATCAATCCTGAAATATTTCACTAGAAGCTTCCAGAAAGCTTCGGTAAGTTTTTCGTTGAATATTTCAGTGGAATATTACCGGGAGCTTCCTAGAAGAAAACGTGGAAGATTCAATTCACTGCAGAAAAAAACATTGGAAGCTTCCAGGAAGATTCCAGTGGAAAGTTCCCGGAAGATGGATATGTCCTCGATCAGGAGTCTTCCACAAGTCGTTCATGAAATATTTCAGCAGAAGTTTACCGGAAGCTTCCGTAAACTTTTCATGGAATATTTCAGTGGAAGCTTACTCAAAGCCTCCGTAAATTATTAATGAAATATTTCGGTGAAATATTAAATAAGTGATGAACTAATATTTCTTTGAAATATTTCAGTTTATGAATATTCAATAATTCATTAAAATATTTCTGTAATATTTCTGGAACATTTCATGTTTTATTTCAAAAAATTGTTGAATCCGACACTGAAATATTCAAGTAAGTTGTTATATTATTTCTTGAAATGGTTCAAATTAATATTTCTCAAATCTTTCAAGAAACATGTCATGAAATATTCCTGTTATATTTGAAAAATATTTCATGAAGTATTTGAAAAAATGTTTGAACATAACACTGAAATATTGAAGAAATATTACAGCACCATTTCTTAAAATATTTTAAACCAATAGTGCGCAAATTTTTCAAGAAATATTTCATGAAATATTTCATAAAGTATTCCAAAAAATTTATGAATATAACAGTGGAATATTGAAGAAATATTGTCTAAATATTTGTAGTTATCTTGCGTGTGTAGCAATTCTTCCATCTTGCCAGCAGGTGGCTACTTGATTATATTTTCATGTGATCGTAAATGCGGTTGACAAACTCTCGCAAGTGGTGAGACGTTCTCTCGTTTAATATATAAGACCGAAAATTCTTAATACAAATAAATAAGCGCTTAAATTCTGAATAACGAATAAACGTATAGGTATCTAATATGGTTTGAGATGCAACTCTTACAAAATCAAAAATAATATCTGATAGAATCTTTCACCAATATTACAAATCAATATTTCATGGAAGATGTTAGAAATATTTCAAAAACATTACATGAAATGTTTCAAATCAATCTTCTAGGTGGACATATCAATATTTCAGGAACATTACATATCAATACTTCTGTTTTATTCCGAATCTTTCAATGAAATATTTCGGAAATATTTCAGAAATATTTCATGTTATGTGGGAAGTTATATAAAAAAGAACGTCATTGTTATTAAAAAATGACGTTATTTTTCGTTAACATTCAACATACTAAACGACGTCATATTTTGTCCTAATCCCTAACATACTAAATGAGGTTATTTAAAACGCCTTTTGGTGTGTCAAGTAATGTATCAGAAAAATATCGTCATTAGATATAATACAAAATTCGAATGAAAAAGGACTTGTTTTTTTTATTGCAATTAAGTCATTTTCGTTAAAAAATTACTTCATTTTTATAACAATTATCTCATTTTTATAAAAATGTCTTTTTGGTGTAGCTATAGCGTCATTAACATTGTTTTTTATTAATGTACAGACAAGGATAAGCCATATTTATGAGTGCTAGTGTAGTGTCCGTTTTACATCCATTCAAAATAATAATTCCCGATTTATTAGTCTACTGATGGAATCTTCCATGGAATGTTTACAAAAGTTTCCTGAAATCTTCGGCACGAATGTTTCAGTCAAAAATTTCCAATATTCAGCTGCAAGGTAAATGCAGTCTTCCTTAGAGCTTCCCTGGGTCTTTCCCTGCAATAATTCATCAATCTTCCAACAGAATCTTCCTTCAAGGTTTACGGAAGCTTCCCGGATACTCGAACCGAAATTTTTCAGTAAAAATCTTCAATTTTTTGCTAAAAGGTAAATGGAGTCTTCTATTCAAGCTTCCATAAAATCTTTCGGTGCAATGATTCATCAATCTTCCAACAGAATTTCCCTTGGAAGGTTTACGGAAGCTTTCAAGAGTCTTTCTCTGGAATGTTTCAATGACAATTTCCAATAATTCGCAGAAAGGTAAACAGAGTCTTTCATTCAAGTTTCCATGAAATCTTTCGGTGCAATGATTCATAAATTTTCCAACGGAATCCTCCTTGGAAGGTTTACAGAATCTTCCAGGAAACTTAAGTCGAAATATTTCAGTGAAAATTCGCAACATTTCCCCGAAATGAAAACGGAGTCTTCTATAAAGCTTCCATGAAATCTTTCGGTGCAATCATTCATCAATCTTCCAACGGAATCTTCCTTTGAAGGTTTACGGAAACTTCCAGGAAACTTAAGTCGGAATATTCCAGTGAAAATTCGCAACATTTCCTCGAAAGGAAAACGGAGTCTTCTATAAAGCTTCTATGAAATCTTTCAGTGCGATGATTCATCAATCTTCTAACGCAATCTTTCTTGGAAGGTTTACGGAATCTACCAGGAGACTTAAGTCGGAATATTCCAGTGAAAATTCTCAATATTTTCCCGAAAGGAAAACGGAGTCTTCTATAAAGCTTTCATGAAATCTTTCGGTGCAATGATTCATAAACCTTCCAACAGAATCTTCCTTGGAAGGTTTACGGAATCTTCCAGAAGACTTAAGTTGGAATGTTCCAGTGAAAACTCCCAACGTTTCCTCGAAATGAAAACGGAATCTTCTATAAAGCCTCCATGAAATCTTTTGGTGCAATCATTCATCAATCTCCCAACGGAATCTTCCTTTGAAGGTTTACGGAGGCTTCCAGGGGTTCTTCGTAGAAAGTTTCCTTTGCAATATTCCATGAATATTTCTGTTTTCTTCCATAAAGCTTCCATATATATTTCAATGAAATATATCATTGGAATATTTCGGAATATTGCAATAATATCTTTTATGCTTTGTGGATCTGTTACCTGATATTCGCACTCAATGTAATGCGCAAGAAAATTTAGAAACGGATGATATATATAAGAAACACTTTCTAAACATTAATGCCGTTTCACCAATAAATAATTTATATAATAAACTAGCTATTAAACTTTAAAACAAGTTAAAATATTTAAAAACAATGGCGAAATTGTTAGTCAAAGTCAAAGCTATGTTACTCTTTTCATTTTCACGATAGAAAACTTTCAAAAAATTGAAATTAATGGTCTTGAAGAGATCTTTCTTTTCCATTTTATAAAATTAAAATATATTAAAAATTGGCTGAAATATACGAATTTATTATTTTATTTACAAGAATTAAAATTGTAAAATCGGAAAAAACACGAAAAAATAGTGCAAAAAAATAAAAAATTAAAATTTTTATAATCGTTTATAATAAAGGTATCCTACCATTACATGCTCGAGAAGTTTGACATATTCGCAATAATTACACAGCCACACAAAAAAAAATGACAAAACCCACGGACCAGACCATATATACCTTATGTTTTTGAGGTCGCTGATTCCGAATCCGTGGTCCATTTGACCCCATCACCTCAGGGTCAAGGTCAAGTCAAGGTCAAATTTACAAAATCAACGGCAACCAAGGTTTAACAGTATACATATATGTTTTTGAGGTCGCTGATTCCGAATCCGTGGTCCATTTGACCCCATCACCTCAGGGTCAAGGTCAGGTCAAGGTCAAATTTACAAAATTAACGGCAACCAAGGTTTAACAGTATACATATATGTTTTTGAGGTCGCTGATTCCGAATCCGTGGTCCATTTGACCCCATCACCTCAGGGTCAAGGTCAGGTCAAGGTCAAATTTACAAAATTAACTGCAACCAAGGTTTAACAGTATACATATATGTTTTTGAGGTCGCTGATTCTGAATCCGTGGTCCATTTGACCCCATCACCTCAGGGTCAAGGTCAGGTCAAGGTCAAATTTCCAAAATTAACGGCAACCAAGGTTTAACAGTATACATATATGTTTTTGAGGTCGCTGATTCCGAATCCGTGGTCCATTTGACCCCATCACCTCAGGGTCAAGGTCAGGTCACGGTCAAATTTCCAAAATTAACGGCAACCAAGGTTTAACAGTATACATATCTGTTTTTGAGGTCGCTGATTCCGAATCCGTGGTCCATTTGACTCCATCACCTTAGGGTCAAGGTCAGGTCAAGGTCAAATTTCCAAAAACAACGGCAACCAAGGTTTAACAGTACACATATAAGTTTTTGGGGTCGCCGAATCCGAATCCGTGGTCCGTTTGACTCCATCACCTCATAGTGAAGGTTATTTGAAGGTAAAATCGACAAAATTCTTGTAAAACAAACCAAACTTCATGCCATTTATTTTTTCTTACTATACCTTACACGTTTCTCATCAAATGATCGGTGCAAAGGTTTCCTTTTACGTTTTTTCCCAGTAGTTTTACAATCTCTTTTTAACATCCAGCAGTAGTCGGCCAGCATACTAGCATCCCATCTACCTTGATAACGCTTCTCCATTACCTTAATGTCTTGGTAAAACCGCTCTCCCTGTTCTTCGCTATAATCGCCACAGTTTTCAGGAAAACTATCCAAGTGATTGTGCAGAAAATGTAGTTTGTAATTCATTAGGCAACCCATATTCCCATAGTTCTCAACCATTTTAGATACAATTACTTTGTAATTTGGGCTTCTGCGATTACCTAAAAAGTTTTCAGTAACTTCCTTAAAGCTAAGCCATGCAGCTTTCTCAATGTTTGTGATGGAACTAATGAACTGGTCATCAGCCATCATTTTTCTAATTTCAGGACCGTCAAAAATACCTTCCTTCAATTTTGCATCTGATGTACTTGGAAATTTACTTTCCAAGTATTTGAAGCACTGGCTATCTTTATCTAAAGCTTTAACGAATTGTTTTATCACACCAAATTTTATGTGTAATGGAGGAATGAGAACCCTTTCGGATCAAGCAATGGAGTAGCTATAACGTTACTCTTTCCGACTTCGAGAGATTTTCTTTCAGGCCATTTATGATTTGTATAGTGCTTTGCACGGTTTCTACTATCCCATAAGCACAAGAAACATGGCGTCTTTGTAAATCCAGACTGCTATCCTAACAATATTCCAGAAACTTTCAAATCACCACATATCCGCCAATTATGCTTATCATACTGAATATTTTGTATTATAATTTTGAGATTATCGTATGTTTCCTTCATTGTAGTGGAGTGCGCTATAGGAACTGAGGCATAGTGGTTGCTATTGTGTAGTAATACGGCTTTTAAACTTCTTTTTGATGAATCTATGAACAATCTCCATTCTTCGTCTTTATACACATTAGGTTTAATTTCATTCATTAAACCTTTTACGTCTTTACAATATACTATTTCATCACCATTATGATTCATTTCTTCAAAGTATGGTTCGAAACTTTTGCTTCTTGTTCTGTAAAAAGATACTTTAGTAGATTTTGCCAACTGATTCATGCCTTTTAAAGCTGAAGCTAAATGTTCTGCTCCATCTTTAGGTAAGTTAAGCTCTCTAACTAGGTCGTTTAGTTTATCTTGAGTCCATAACTTTACGCTTTTGTCTTTTTGGCCCGCTGGAAGGAAAATATCGTCATCGTCATCATCATCATCATCTGCAGTTTCTTCATCACTATCACTTTCATAGGACTCGCTACATTGAGTAAAGGTAATTTCAAGGTGAAATGTACTAGATTCATGCAAAACAAACCTAAACCACGGTATCTGCAAATTTTAGTACAATATTGATTAATTTCATTTTAATACAAGGCTACTTTGAAGAACAAAAGATCATATTTATTTTTCTCTTATTTGTGAGATCGTACATCATACAATTTCAAATTGCATGAGAGTGTTCTGTGATATACGTGAAGAATTGTGTAGAAAGTAAGTATGCATTTTCTAATTGTACAAATGTACGGTTAAATGAATAAGAAAAAATTAAACATGAATTTTTTTCGTCAACGTAGCCTTCACCTGCTTCTTCGACGAAAACTGTGACGGTGACACTGCCCCAAACGGGGATGTGTGAAATGATCCGCTCATAAGTTTGTCGGGGTAACGATGCCAGTGGAAGCGCACTGCCTCGCAGGGGGACGTTAGGGTGTGAGGATAAAGCTGTAGTGTGTCCGACGATGAGTTGACACTGTCCTCGTCAAAGTCGGAAAGCTCTTACACTTAGCCCCGGAGAGGTATAAGAGTTATCACCTCCGGGACAGTGGACTCACCTGCGATCGGACCAGGATCCCTAACGTGCGGGGTTATACTGAAAATCATGGAAAATTTACCTTCTACATCTCAAGGGCATATTTGCACAAAAAATTCTAATCTTTTTTGTTTTGTCTGCGGAGTATTCACTCCGCAAAAATCTCGAAGACATTTCAATGAGAATCTCAGAAAAATTTACAAAACTTGCTTCAAATTAGAAACTGATGTAGTTATAGAAAAGTGGACTCCATGTAGTATCTGCGAACAATGTCGTCAAATGCTTTGTAAGTGGAATAAAGCAAAAGAAGATGACAAAGTTAAATTTAATAGCCCAATGGGATGGTATCAATCAGATAGAAGAGAGGATTGTTACTTCTGTAATACCGAAATTATTGGAATTAATAGTAAAATTAAAGCAACAGTGAATTATGCTGATGTTATTTCTGTAAAAAGACCTATCGAAAAATCGGGAAGCGATGAAGAGCTCGATCTTCTTGAGAGGCTATCTATTGAATCAGATACCAACGATGAAAAAAATGATGAAGAAGATAATGAAGTCAGTGGCGGCATTGATGGGGGTGGAATTGATAATAATGACTTAAAAGATGAATCGTATGAAAGCTATAGTGATGAAGAAATTGAAAATAATGATGATGATGATGACGATGACGATATTTTCCTTCCAGCGGGCCAAAAAGACAAAAGCGTAAAGTTATGGACTCAAGATAAACTAAACGACCTAGTTAGAGAGCTTAACTTACCTAAAGATGGAGCAGAACATTTAGCTTCAGCTTTAAAAGGCATGAATCAGTTGGCAAAATCTACTAAAGTATCTTTTTACAGAACAAGAAGCAAAAGTTTCGAACCATACTTTGAAGAAATAAATCATAATGGTGATAAAATAGTATATTGTAAAGACGTAAAAGGTTTAATGAATGAAATTAAACCTAATGTGTATAAAGACGAAGAATGGAGATTGTTCATAGATTCATCAAAAAGAAGTTTAAAAGCCGTATTACTACACAATAGCAACCACTATGCCTCAGTTCCTATAGCGCACTCCACTACAATGAAGGAAACATACGATAATCTCAAAATTATAATACAAAATATTCAGTATGATAAGCATAAATGGCGGATATGTGGTGATTTGAAAGTTTCTGGAATATTGTTAGGACAGCAGTCTGGATTTACAAAGACGCCATGTTTCTTGCGCTTATGGGATAGTAGAGACCGTGCAAAGCACTATACAAATCATAAATGGCCTGAAAGAAAATCTCTCGAAGTCGGAAAGAGTAACGTTATAGCTACTCCATTGGTTGATCCGAAAAGAGTTCTCATTCCTCCATTACACATAAAACTTGGTGTGATGAAACAATTCGTTAAAGCTTTAGATAAAGATAGCCAGTGCTTCAAATACTTGGAAAGTAAATTTCCAAGTACATCAGATGCAAAATTGAAGGAAGGTATTTTTGACGGTCCTGAAATTAGAAAAATGATGGCTGATGACCAGTTCATTAGTTCCATCACAAACATTGAGAAAGCTGCATGGCTTAGCTTTAAAGAAGTTACTGAAAACTTTTTAGGTAATCGCAGAAGCCCAAATTACAAAGTAATTGTATCTAAAATGGTTGAGAACTATGGGAATATGGGTTGCCTAATGAATTACAAACTACATTTTCTTCACAATCACTTGGATAGTTTTCCTGAAAACTGTGGCGATTATAGCGAAGAACAGGGAGAGCGGTTTTACCAAGACATTAAAGTAATGGAGAAGCGTTATCAAGGTAGATGGGATGCTAGTATGCTGGCCGACTACTGCTGGATGTTAAAAGAGATTGTAAAACTACTGGGAAAAAACGTAAAAGGAAACCTTTGCACCGATCATTTGATGAGAAACGTGTAAGGTATAGTAAGAAAAAATAAATGGCATGAAGTTTGGTTTGTTTTACAAGAATTTTGTCGATTTTACCTTCAAATAACCTTCACTATGAGGTGATGGAGTCAAACGGACCACGGATTCGGATTCGGCGACCCCAAAAACTTATATGTGCTCTGTTAAACCTTGGTTACCGTTGATTTTGGAAATTTGACCTTGACCTGACCTTGACCCTAAGGTGATGGAGTCAAATGGACCACGGATTCGAAATCAGCGACCTCAAAAATAGATATGTATACTGTTAAACCTTGGTTGCCGTTAATTTTGAAAATTTGACCTTGACCTGACCTTGACCCTGAGGTGATGGAGTCAAATGGACCACGGATTCGGAATCAGCGACCTCAAAAACATATATGTATACTGTTAAACCTTGGGTTGCCGTTAATTTTGTAAATTTGACCTTGACCTGACCTTGACACTGAGGTGATGGGGTCAAATAGACCACGGATTCGGAATCAGCGACCTCAAAAACATATATGTATACTGTTAAACCTTGGTTGCCGTTAATTTTGTAAATTTGACCTTGACCTGACCTTGACTCTGAGGTGATGGGGTCAAATGGACCACGGATTCGGAAGCAGCGACCTCAAAAACATATATGTATACTGTTAAACCTTGGTTGCCGTTAATTTTGTAAATTTGACCTTGACCTGACCTTGACTCTGAGGTGATGGGGTCAAATGGATTACGGATTCGGAATCAACGACCTCAAAAACATAAGGTATATATGGTCTGGTCCGTGGGTTTTGACATTTTTTTTTTGTGTGGCTGTGTTATTGTTGACTTAACATCAGTTTGAATTTTCGACTTTTTTTTAATAAACAAATTAATTGTTGCTCTTCTTACGGGCCGAAACATATCGGCTTGGAGGAGGATTCAAAACAATAGAAAATTTGTTTTTTTTTTCAAAGTTGCATCGAATTTTGAATAAAATATCTGTCTTTAACTTTAATTTAAAAAATTACCCATTTTGAAAATTTTAGAAAATCGCACTTCCCTAATCTTAATGAAAATTTAATTCTGAAAAACTTTTGTTAAAAAAATTTTTTTCTAGAGTCAAAAGCAGCGCAGTTACAGAGTAAAAAAGAAAAAAAAATCGATTTTCCTATCTTAATTTGTTTATAAACATTTTTCCACAACTTTTTGAAATAGCGCACATCGATATTCTTATTATACATATTATCTTCAATATATTTCTGCAAAAAACCGGCCTGTAGCACGTTTTGCAGAAAAAAATTTTAATTTGACTGGACTAATAGCACAATGGATGAAACAACCTGCAAGTCACATGAAACTCATTTTTTGTTTGAAAGCAATGAGGCCAAATCGGCTTCAGAAGCAATTAGAATAGAATCAGAGTCCTTTGTGCGCCTCACACAGACCTTAAGGTCAGATACAAAGGGCCCTTAATAATAGGATTCCTTTTTCGGCGGCTTTACTTAGCAAAGAATAGACCTCCTTAGGCCAGAGACAACGAATGAAGATCTTGGAATTTCCGCCACAGCTAAAAAGATGCTGGTACGGAAACTTACGCAGCCTAGAGATGCCCCCACTATACGGTCACGAATATGACTGGAGGAATACTATACAACTACTGAGTTGTTATCCACCTCTGTAGCTTTATCATCCTGAGGAATAAAGGGTGATTATTTGCGGGTACTGAGAAAATAAGATTTCTCGATACTAAGTCATATAGGTGTAAGAATTTTAAGAAAATTGTCAAGGTTTGAAGTATCAATTTCTGAGGGCAAGCCTGAAAACAGAATCTCACAAGAATCCTTGAAAGGATAAGACGTTAAAGAATTAGTGCGCTCTAAACGGCTCTCAAGATGACGAGAGTGTGCAGAACATTCCTCTTTGGTTTCCTTTGAAGCAGTCTCCAAGTTGTCCATCCCTAATGCTATGCCCTCTACATCAGCTGAGATTTTACCTAGAGTACCCATAATACTATCCTTGAACTCGAAAAACCATGGTGAAGGAGTTTCGTCAGATTTATCTGACATATCATCTTTTTAACTCATCGAAGCTCTAGCTGCCAGCTCAGCAAACTTTGAGAAAAAAGGCTCATCCTTGAACACTACTCCAATAGATGGCAAAGATATGTTATCCACGTAATGAGACGGAGAAGAAAGCAAAGTGGGCGTAGATGTCCCGCTTGGACATGTAGACTGATCGGAGAGGGAGGAGCAGTCTCCAATTCTAGGACAACGTTTTAGCTGCAACAGTTTAAGTAAGGTGTAGGGCGAAGCCACGCCCCTCTTACCTGCTTGAAGTGACGATTCTTTGCTTCCAGGAACGTGCTCCTGCACTGCACCAGCTTAGGGATTCTCCATGTAAATATCACGTGACTTATATGCATGTGTGGAGAGAGCATTGCACACTATTCTACGTTCTTCAATAAACCACGTAGACTCACAACAAGTATTATGCAATAAATTACTGCAACTGGAGAGAAGGCGCAGAGCGAATTATCTCGCATTTACACACCGCACACAAAATTATCACACACATACATATCGTGGCAACATAAAATACCAATCTTAAAGTCAATACAGCAAGATGCAGGCAGTGTGCACCGTCAAAGAAATTCAATTTACGGTATAAGAAAGCGAGAGAGAGCAAGAGAAAGAGTAAGAGAGCGGAAGAGGGTGAGAGATAGAAAGCGAGAGAGTGTAAGAGAGGGCAAGAGATGAAAAGAGAGAGTGAGAAAGAAAAAGGGAGAGTGAAAAAAGAAAAGACAAATCGAAAGAGGAAAAGAGAGAGCAAGGGAAAGTGAGTAAAGGCCAGAATGGAAGAGAAAGCGAGAGAAAGTGAGAGAGAAAAAGCAAGAGAGGAAGAGAGAGAGAGTGAGAAAGGGTGAGAGAGGAAGAGAGAGAGAGAGCAAGAGAGAGCGAAAAAGAGCGAGGGAAAGCGAGAAAGAGTAAAAGAGAGCAAACAAAAAAGAAACGGGAGGAAAATAAAGGGAGAGAGAGAAAGAAGATGAAGGAGAAGTGAGGGGGAGGAAGAAAATAAAGTTGAGGGGTGAACAAAAAAAAGATAGTGGGAATAATAATGGTGAGAATGATAATTAGAAAAAACGAAAGTCACAGAAAACGAAAGTCACAGATATTAAGGTCCAAATACGATCTAAAATAATGGGACCCAAAAAGTCAAAATAAAAAAAAACCTCTTGAACAATGAGTACTCATTATATAGGACCTAATAAGAAATTGCTAATCTTATTAGAAAAAAATTATGCAGTTTTAAAAATTGGATATTCCGGAAAACCGTAGAACCGGAGAGACAGAAAGTAAGTGGTTTCACTTTAATATAATATAAGATGTATATGAAAGATGAATTATTCGCTCTTATTTGTGTTTTTTATAATCCTATAAATGCACGAGATTTATGTGAAAAATATAAAGATAAGTTTTACCATCCTGAATACGAAAAAAATATAGGCGAAAATTTCACATTGAATGTTATTGAAAATTTGCATGTCAATGGATTTTTTTAATGATTTTAATTTCTGCAACATAAGCACATACACAGAAGAAGGTAACGATGAAGCAATTTTAAATCATAATAATAATATTCTTAATGAATTAGAAATGAAAATAAATTCTTTAAAAGATAAACAAAGGCAAATATTTGACTCTACTATAAAAAGTTTAATAACCAATGTAAAGAAAAATGTATTTCTATAGATAGACCAGGCGGAAGTGGAAAAAGTTATTTACTTAACGTTTTAACAGCTTATATTGAACATTACACTATACGTCATTTATGTGTGGCTTGTACAGGTATAGCAGTGAATCCATTAGTCGATGGAAAAATAGTGCACACCATATTTAAACTACCGTTTTTTTCAAGATTTATGCGATGTAGACCAACGCTTTTGCGGTAAAATTGTGATTTTAGGCAAACATTATTAATCGTTCGACATGGAAACCGTATGAATATTATTGTACATTCGGTTAAATATAGTTTATTATGGCAAAATTTTATGCGTACGACGTTAAATGAAAACCTGCGAGTTTCAGATAATGATAACAATTTTAAACAATGGTTA
Source organism: Anastatus disparis (assembly GCA_017163975.1). Classification (NCBI taxonomy): domain Eukaryota; kingdom Metazoa; phylum Arthropoda; class Insecta; order Hymenoptera; family Eupelmidae; genus Anastatus; species Anastatus disparis. Next base: position 1,575,431 of record JAFFSR010000034.1, on the reverse strand, counting down.
TTAGATATCGGAGATAAAAAATCTTGTAGAAGAAATATTTGGAAATGCAATGAAAATAAAAAATACAAATTTAACGGAGAAAGTTATTTTCGATCTTAAAAATAATGATGTTATTCAAATCAATAACGATGTTTTAAATAAAAAATATAAGATACAAAGAAATAAGATTCAAAAAAATATAGAGCTAAAAAAAATATAATAATCAAAATATATTGGGCTCAAAAAAATAAGAGGCCTAAGAAAATAGGGCCCAGAAAAATATAGAGCCCAAGAAAATTTAATCAAAAAAATATTGGGCCCAAAAAAATTTCAGGTAAAAAAAAATATAAAGCTCAGAAAAATATGGTGCCCAAAAAATATAAAGCCTGAAAAAATATAGACCAAAAAAATATTGGGCCCAAAAAAATAAGGCTCAGAAAAATATAGAGCCTAAGATAATATAAGAATAAAAAAAAGAAGGGCCCAAAAAATAGGCATTGAATAAAAATATAGGGCCCGAAATAATATAAGGCCCAAAAAAAGCTTTCGACTAATGAGTACTAATTATATAAGATCCAATTAAAAATTGCTACTCTTATTACCAAAAGATTAGACACATTTAAAAAATGCGGAGAACCGAAGAAACGGAAAAAAGCGGTTTCACTTTAATATAATATAAGATTTTAATTTTAATTTTTTTTTCTAATAAATAAAGTGGTTACTGTTGAGGTAGGAATAAAGCACAATATCCAACTTGTATGTAAAATCTTAATTCTTCCTCAGGAATTTATTCCCCTTACTTTGCTTGCTCAGATCGCCAACTTCTCTTTGGGAGATATATGCAACTTTACTCACTCGTTGCATAATGAACTATTATTTAACTTATATTAAAATTTTGTTTATTATATTATATTTGTCATTTGGATATACAGTAAAAAATATATAATTCTTGTTCGTATTAATTGAATAGTCGTATTTATCATTATATGTCATTTTTATCGTGAAAAATGAGATTGTGATACTCACCCTGAAAGTAGGGGAACAATAACACGGTAACCTTTTTAATGAATACTTTCCAAAAAAACATCTATTGATGGTTTAAAAAAATTCCTGTGTTAAGAGGACTTTGGATCACTCTATCCTTTTTTAAATTAATAATGTAGGTTTTTGGAAAAACTAGTAATTATCGATAGAAATTAAGAGTTGTCCGCGACTTGTACAGTAAAAAAACAATACTTTTTCTGATGAGGACAAATTAATTTTGATGCTTTGTTTTGAAGAAAAGTTTGACATTCTTAAACATCATATTCTCTGGCCTAACTTATTTATGTCATACTTTTCTTGAAAACAAAGCAACAAAATTAATTTGTCCTTATCAGAAAAAATATTATTTTTTACTGTACAAATTGCGGCCGATTCTTAATTTCTATCAATAATAGCTAGTTTTTCGAAAAACCTACATTTTTTAAGTAAAACAGGGTAGAGAGATCCAGCGTCCTCTTAAATCATAGCAAAAGAGAATTACTAAGGTATGTAGACTAAAATATAGAGATATTTTTTAAAAAAGTGTTAGTTGTACACTACTGAAAAAATTACGTGAGATCTCACCTGAGATCTCATGTGATATTGGAAAAGATAGAATTTTTTTTCACATGAGATCTCATGTGAGATTGGGTGTTGAAAAAAATAATATTTTTAGGGACGTGAGAACTCAGATGAGATCTTGGGTTAAAAAAAAATAATTTTGCAGCACATGAAATCTCACGTGAAACCTCACGAGAGATTGGGTGTCAAAAAAATAAAATTTGTTGATTCATGAGATCTCATGTGAGACTTCATGTGAGTTCTTATAAAAGATTTCATTTTATTTTCAATCGTGAGAGCTCTCGTGTGATCTCATGTGAGGTTTTGTGTCATTTTTTTAGTAAGGTAGCCTTAGTTTCGATTAAATATTATAAATATTTCTATCTAAAAAAATTATTAAATAGAAGAAGTCAGAATGTAACATAGTGAATCTATAAAAATTGAAAAGTTTAAAAAACTAGATGGTATAATTTCAAAGATGAGAGTCTGTAACTTGGTTACTAGCGTACATTCTAAAATCACATGATAATTCTTTTAATTTTCCAAACGAAATTTCTCTAACTAGAAGAGATTATGACCTTCGGGTCAAAGATCTTGATGAAACTTTATATATTTTTAGGTACCAAAATATCAGTAAAGCTTCAGCTGTACGGTCTAATGCTTCGAAAAACTGAAGTTATGGACGTTTATAATCTTATTTTCAGAAAAATGTAGAAAAAGAGTTTCTCATTGAAGTATATATAATTGAGTCTAGAAAAACGTTTAATTAATTCACAATAACAAATGACACATGAAAGTAAAGAGTGCGAACTTTAATTTATTATTTTTAGAATTGAGAAATAATAATTAGTACCAAAGTTATGCTTGTTTAAATTTGAACTGCTAGAGAGTACCAAAAATCATCTAAATTCTGGAGGACGGTGATTTTTAGTATTCTCTAGCTGCTTAGCTTTAAACAAGCCTAACTTTGGTTCTAAGTATTATTTCTCAATTCTAATAACAGCAAATTAAAGCTTTCTATTTCTGCTTTAATTTTTGTTATTGTAGATTTATTAAAAGCATTTCAAAATTAAATTATTTGCACTTTAATTAGGAGCTCTTTTTTTACATTTTTCTGAAAATAAGACTATGAATGTCTGTAACTTCAGTTTTTCGAAGTATTAGTTCGTACCGCTGTAGTTTTATACATAAAAAAATATTTGGTGGCTTTCATGTACGCCGATAATTATCTTCCACATATTCTCTAGACGATTATTTTATTTCTTATCAAGCCATCCCGCTAACCCACTTCATTATGCATTTACTCAGATCAAAAATGCCTGTGAAGAAGAAAAAACCTGTAGGCAAACTTAATGGGGTGAATCCCTTTTAGGAAAGCCTTCTCAAAAATGAGTTGGTGTATACAGCCAAATTTGGTATTGAGCACCTCTGTACAAGAATACCTACTTGGTATTTGCCACACCTGCCGTTTACATTGTCATGTGACCAGCACGTCTAAGCGACCATCAAACAAAGTAAGTCTAGATTGAACATTTTCATTGAGAAGGTGGTCACCCATCTAACTAATAACCATGCTTAATGCTGCTCAACTTTGCAGATCGTCTGGCATGCGCCGAACCACTCGGCTATGGCTCACAAGAATTGTGACCCAAAGGTCATAACCTTTCTTTGTCAGTATATCAACTCATTTCCAAAATATAATAAAAATTATTTTTATGTTTACATATTTTAAGATTTAAAGTGATTTTATACGCTAATTTTCTTAAATTATAAATAAATGTTTCAGTTTTCCATTGGAAATGCATATGGTACATTGGAAAAAGGCATATTATAATATGTCAGAAGCTATAAAACATGATGACGGATTAGTAGTTATTGGATATCTTATGTCGGTAATTAGATTTTTATTCTGTTATAAAAAATATTGATTATAATATATGAATCTGTTACAAATGAAAAATAAATTGTAACAACAAAAAATTGAAAATTTCCCGGAAGATAAAATATACTGTAAGATTATTTTTTTAGTGTTATGTAATAATGTTCTTAAAAGGATGACAGAGTACGTTTTGATATTCTCATACATTTCCGGGAAGGTTGCTGTGATTCAGTGAATAAATATCAATCTTGATCTGAATCAGCATTTATTATGCAAAATATATAAATATTATTTGATAATTATTATTGTGATTTTTGTTCTATTTTTCTCTTCTGTTTGGAATTGAAAGAAAAAAATGTATAACACACTTTATTCTAACTATATTGTTTGCACCGGTATTACTTACTAACTGATAGTCTTTTGAAGAGATAGTAGTAATACTACATTTTTGGTATGAAGTGTGTTAAATTGCTCTTCATGCCACATGGCCATATCCTTAACATGTAATTTTATGTACTTTCAAGGAGAGTATCTGACTTTGGGAAAAAAATTAGGCTAAAACTGCAGGATATAATTTCTTGATGAACAAGATGACAAAGATGCAGAGATTATTTGAAAACATGCTCATGCACGAACACATATTAACTTTAAATTAATTGTTTGTTGTAATATTTTGGTTATTAACAAACAATATTTAAGTAATAATTAACACTTATCACTATAGTATCTCGTTTACACATAAACTTTTAATTATTTAACACGACCACACAATTCATATAAAAATCCATATTTTCCCTGGTGAAAATATATACGTGAATTTCACATGATAGTCGCGTGAAATGTCATGTGATTTTCAGGTGACATGTCATGATATTTTCATGTGATATTATCTACCATTTTATCAGGAGAAAATTACATGCGCATCACCTGATTATCACGCGACTATAAAGATTTTTCATAAAGAGAAAAAAATCATTATAATTTATTTCGATACATCGTAGATAAATAGTTTAATTTAATAAAATAGTTATGAAGGATATAATAAGTGCATAAGGAAATCAGTTTTTGAATCTTTTTTCATTTGATATTTTAAACTGTGATGTTTTCCAGGCAACGATAGTACAAACAACTATACAAAAATTCTATGGTACAAGACTATGAAATATTTAGAACAATTGCTTTTTCTCTCTCTCTCTCTCTGCTCGCTGCAAAATTGCGCTTTAAATCATGTCTTCAGCTTTTTGGTGTGGGTGGTGAGAAAGACAACGTATTTCTGAGAGCACTGTGGCCCAAGGAGACTTTTGAACTGCTCAAGTCTACTCATACAATATCTTGTGAGAAAAACATCCCAAAACCATTCGTCAGGTCTCTAACAGTTTATATGAAGAGTTCTGCGAAGGCCAAACCTCGTGCCACCCATACTGTAGCTGATCTTACTTTTTCTAATAATCTCCAAAAAAACTTACGGTGTCTAAGGTCTCATGTGACTGATTATAGTTCTAATTTTAATGCTTTCTTTCAGAGAGATAGTCTCAATACTGATCGTGGTCCTAACGCAGTAATTACTGCTCCTGTGTTAACTAAGCGCAAGGACAATCTACTTGCTGCACATATTAATGTAAATAGACTAAGGTCACACTTCAATTTAGTTCAGGCAATGTCTTGACAAAGGCTACGATCTTTTAGCTCTATCTGAAACTTTTCTGTCGACACTTAATGATGATGCCATCTTATCAATTGCTGGTTATAATCTATTTCGATTGGACAGGGTCGGTAAGGAGGGGGGTGGTGTTGCGGCATATATTCGTGAGGAATACAATGTTACAGTTCTGCATCATTCTGACCCTAGTTTTAATAATGAGCCTGAGTACTTGATGCTTGACATTGAGGTGTTCAATGAAAGGCTTCTTTTTGCCATCATCTATGCCCGTCCCAAGGCTACTTGCCCTGCGGATTTCTTTAATGTTTTATCTAGCCTCAGCAGCCAATACAGAAATATTCTCATCACAGGTGATTTCAATGCAAATTTACTCGTTACTAATCATGCCTCAACGTTTCTCAGAGGCAGCATCGAGTCACTTTCTCTTCATATCGTTCCTTTGGAACTGACACATCATGTCATTTTCGAGAGTTATATTTCACATACTTGGCTAGACTTATTTATTGTTAGTGATGCTGATTCAGTGCTGTCCTACTCAAAATCTGAGGCGCTATTTATAGCGGGTCACGACTTGATTGAGCTGCAGCTAAAAGTCTTCAAACTTCTTAGCTTTTCAAAGAAGTTTTATGCTCGCAGGCTGGGTTCTGTGAACACAAGTATGCTCCTCTTAAGCTGAATGTTATACGACCTCGTAGCAAGCCATGGGTTTCTCATAATATTAGGCTTATGATGAAAAAGCGTGACCGAGCTTATCGTTGGGATACGAGAACTGGCTGCGATGAGGACATTCAGAGATATAGGTCTCTGAGAAGCGAAATTTCTAACAGTCTAGACACTACAAAAATCAATTACATTTCGTCTCAGTTGAATGCCGCCACTGATGCCAAGGGAAAGTGGTCCTCACTTCACAAGCTTGGTCTGGCTAAGAGGTCACTGCCTTCACCTCTGCAGTACCCTTCTTCAGAGACTTTGCTAAAGCACTACTCTTCTGTTGCTAGTAGCTGTTCTTCGTTGACTCAGAGAGACATCGATGAGATATTGAGCATACCCCTGTCAGGCCATCGGCCAATTTTTGATATTCATATGGTTGATGCCAGCAAAATTAATGGCTTCATAGTTTCTGCTCCTTCTAAGTCTTCAGGGTGTGATGGTATTTCTGTGGATATGCTTAAGATTGCTACACCCTCTATTCTTAAACCATTGGCGGAGCTTGTGAATAGCTCCCTCGCCTTTTCTTGCTTTCCAACAAATTTGAAAAGAGCTTTTATATTACCATTGGCAAAGTCCGAATCTATTTCTTCACCAGATTAAACCCGACCTATTGCTAGACTTTGCGAGATTTCTAAGGTTCTTGAAAGAGTCGTTCACGAGCAGCTTTCACGGTTTCTCGAGACAAATAATTTATTGAACGAGCACCAGTCTAGCTTCAGACCAGGGCACAACACCCAGACAGCTCTTCTCAATATTCTGGAAGATGTTAGGCTGGCCATTGATAGGAGAAGGGTCACTGCTCTTTTTCTGTTTGACTTCTCGAAGGCTTTTGATATGGTGCCTCATAGACGGCTTCTCCTTAAACTCCGTGGTTTCAACTGCTCTGGCGGTGTAATAAAGTGGTTCGCCTCCTATCTTCGAGGTAGATCGTAGTCTATAGAGGAGCTGGATCGTGATGCCACGCAATTCTGGATGAGTGTTAATTCTGGTGTTCCACAGGGTAGTGTCTTAGGCCCACTGTTATTTTCTATATTTATTAATGATTTGCCTGAAGTTTTGAAGTATTCAAAGTACATGTTGTACGCGGATGATCTACAAATTTATCGTTGGTTTTTTTGATTGTGACATAGAGGAGGAAATTTTCGTTATCAATTGTGATGTTGAGGCCATTGTCGAGTGGGCATCAGTCAATGGTCTCAAACTTAATGCCCTTAAAACTCAAGTTATCATTCTCGGTAGTGAGTAGTTCATCTCTAGGCATAATGCATCTCAAGTGTCACCCATCGTAGTGAGGGAACAGCCTATTCCTTTCTCCAAAGAAGTTAAAAGCCTGGGCTTATGGTTGAATCAGACTCTCAACTGGGAGAGGCAAATAAATGCTATTGTTGGTAGAGTGCATGGAGTGCTTCATTCGTTAAGGTTTTATAGGCGCTCGCTTTCGAAGAAGCTCAGGAAGAGTCTTGTTGAATCGCTGATTTTTCCCCACTTCGACTGCGCCTGTGTAGTCCATAACGATCTTTTCAATTATCAAAACTTAAAACTTTATAGGGCCCTTAATGCCTGTGTGAGATTCGTTTATGGTAATATAGCTTTTCGAGAACGTGTGACTCCCCATAGGCTTGACCTCGGCTGGCTCTCAGTCCTATCGAGGAGAAAGTATTTCACTATTTCGTTGGCATATTCTGTCATTTCTGGTCGCAGTCTGACTTTCTTGGCAAATCGGTTTGTCAGAGTTGACACTGGCTTTGACATACGTTCTTCTATACGTAGGCCGCCTAGAGTTCTCCTCTGTCCACCCATGCCTTGCAGAACTCATTTACACATCTTGCTTCGAATTTCATTAATGAGCTAGGTTCTGCGGTTATCACTCCAATATCTTTTGAGGTGGGTTCTATTAGGGCGGTTAAAAAGCACGCATTCGACTGGTCAATCGGTGGAGAGCGCAGGGATTGGCATAGGAAATGCATTAGCTTGTAGTATGTGCCATAATGATTATTAAGATAAATTTTCAAATAAATTTATTCATTAGCTTTTAAGGTATTTAGATTCCTGTACAAAATTGAGAAATTTTAATAAATAATTTTGGAACCCAAAATTCTCAATAACTAATGAATGAATTTATTTAAAAATTTAACCGAATAATCTTCATGGTACATACTACAAGCTTATGCATTTTTTTTTTTAAATTTTGTAATAAAATGTAAAGATAGAGAATATTTATGAGTACAGGTGTAGTGTCCATTTCACATCCCCTTAATGTCACACGCATGAAATTTTGCCATAATGAACTAAAGAGTACCCCCCGTTAAGATAGGTAAAATTCCCTCCCTCATATATTTTAAAACTAATATTTTTTCTTGTTTTTATAGTAATTAAGATTAGGTTTTGTTATATTTATAGTTTCCTAACACATACCCTAACCTCAACATAACCTAAAAATCACTTTTTTTATAAAATTTTTTTTTATCTGGAAGGATGAATGATATTAATCCCGCGAAAAACATATGACTAGGTCTTAGCACTCTCTTCAACTGTGATTTTTTGCGAGTCCTAGAAAGCAGTTTTTCTAACCTAAAAATAACATTTAAATCATAAAATCTCCGTAACTTTGCTCTGGGAGGGGCTACAAGTAATTTTCTGGGCTTAAAATTTGTATTTTTAAAAAACAAATAAAGTTTATAATGACCAAAAATTCGATTCTGGCATGGCGCCATGGCGAAAAACTCGAAAAACCATTTTTTCATAGGTTTTCTGTCGGTTATTGGTCTCTAGCAACTCACAAATCATTTTTAAAGGAAAAAAAACAGCTTCATTGGATTCTACGTGAAAAAATACATTGAAAATATGCATAATAACTTTAGGAATACTTGAATGCTGTTACAAAACAATTAAAAAAATAAAATAATTCTAAAATTATTACATAGCTACTTTGCGTCGTTGCTGCATTTTATGTTTTTATGACCTTGGTCATCTATTTAGAGTCTCAAAGCTACTATTCAATGTACCCATAGGCAAATTATGTCCACTACACCCGAAAAACAGAGACAAATACTAGACAGATAACGTTAACTCCTATATATACATATATATATATATATATATATATATATATATATATATATATATATATATATATATATATATATATATATATATGTGGAATAACTTGCTATCCCTCGTATATACATAAGGAATAGTGAGTTGTTCTTAGGAAACGCAAATTATTTTTCTTATATATAGATAAAAAACCAATGTTTATCTTTTCCTGTAACTATTCTTTTTAGTGTTCTTTTTTAGCTTGTAAGAGACCTAACATGTTTTCTGTCCTCCATAAATCACGAACTCGGTAGATTTGAACAATTAAATGATTCTAATTAGGTTCCAAATTTAAAAATTAAAAGATCATCATCTCTTTAGAGTCACAAAGCTACTATTCGATGTATTTACAGCCAAATTACGCCTATTGCACGCTAAAATAAGATTTTTAAACATAACTGAAGTAACGGTCGTATTATCTGTCTTTTTGTATTACAGTGGACTCTGGATACAAGAGAATCAACAGGCCTTCAGGAGAGGAATCTTCTTGAAAATTCTTTCATACAAAAAGTCCCAAACACGCTTGAGTCAAGAGTGATACCCACACCTACTGTTTTGTTGTGTGAGTTGTATCCAACATGCGTGTATATTCTGTCTCTCTCACTTTCACAGTGGTGGGATAACGCAAATACTTAGGCTCACGCCCATATTTAGAAGAAAGAGCTCGAAATCTCTTATATCGCAATCTCTTGTATCGAGAGATCACTAAGTCATTAGAGAGACAAAGACGGAATAAGGTTTTAGTAACAATCGTGTTGGGTCTATAAATTCGATCCTGAAAGTACACTACTATGCAAGCATTTATATTCTTTGTTAGAACTGCCACAATTATGATTTGTCTTCAGACCATTATACGCAAAAAATAGAGTAGCAACCGATATAAGAAATACATTGCTTCTACATATATGAGAATCAAGCGCGTTGTTTCTAGCAACAGCTCACTATTTTTTGTATATATATATATATATATATATATATATATATTGTTACTAAAACCTTATTCCGTCTTTGTCTCTCTAATGATTCAGTGATCTCTCGATACAAGAGATTGCGATATAAGAGATTTCGAGCTCTTTCTCCTAAATATGGGCGTGAGCCTAAGTATTTGCGTTATCCCACCACTATGAAAGTGAGAGAGACAGAATATACACGCATGTTGGATACAACTCATACAACAAAACAGTAGGTGTGGGTATCACTTTTGACTCGAGCGTGTTGGGGACTCTTTGTATGAGAGAATTTTCAAGAAAATTCCTCTCCTGAAGGCCCGTTTATTCTCTTGTATCCAGAGTCTACTGTAATACAAAAAGACAGATGATACGACCGTTACTTCAGTTATGTTTAAAAATCTTATTTTGGCGTGCAATAGGCGTAATTTAGCTGTAAATACATCGAATAGTAGCTTTATGACTCTAAAGAGATAATGATCTTTTAATTTTTGAATTTGGGACTTAATTGGAATCATTTAATTGTTTAAATCTATCGAGTTCGTGATTTATGGAGGACAGAAAACATGTTAGGTCTCTTACAAACTAAAAAAGAACACTAAAAAGAATAGTTACAGGAATAGATAAACATTGGTTTTTTATCTATGTATAAGAAAAATAATTTGCGTTCCCTAAGAACAACTCGCCATTCCTTATGCATATACGAGGGATAGCAAGTTATTCCATATATATATATATATATATATATATATATATATATATATATATATATATATATATATATATATATATATATGTATGTATATATAGGAGTTATAGTTATCTGTCTAGTATTTGTCTGTGTTTTTCGCGTACAGTGGACGTGATTTGCCTATGAATACATTGAATAGTAGCTTTGAGACTCTAAAGAGATGACCAAAGTCATAAAAACATAAAATGCAGCAACGATGCAAAGTAGGTATGTAATAATTCCAGAATTATTTAATTTTTTTAATTGTTTTGTAACAGCATCCAAGTATTCCTAAAGTAATCATGCACATTTTCAATGTATTTTTTCACGTAGAATCCAATGAAGCTATGCTTTTTTCTCTAAAAATGATTTGTGAGTTGCTAGAGACCAATAACCGACAGAAAACCTATGAAAAAATGGTTTTTCGAGTTTTTCGCCATGGCGCCATGCCAGAATCGAATTTTTGGTCATCATAAACTTTATTTGTTTTTTAAAAATACAAATTTTAAGCCCAGAAAATTACTTGTAGCCCCTCCGAGAACAAAGTTACGGAGATTTTATGATTTAAATGTTATTTTTAGGTTAGAAAAACTGCTTTCTAGGACTCGCAAAAAATCACAGTAAAAGAGAGTGCTAAGTCCTAGTCATATGATTTACGCGGGATTGATATCATTCATCCTTCCAGATAAAAAAAAAATTTTATAAAAAAAGTGATTTTTAGGTTATGTTGAGGTTTGGGTATGTGTTAGGAAACTATAAATATAACAAAACCTAATCTTAATTACTACAAAAACAAGAAAAAATATTAGTTTTGAAATATATGAGGGAAGGCATTTTACCTATCTTAACGGGGGGTACTCTTTAACTGAATTTTTTATAATGTTATTACGACATTCATATCGAACAATTGGTAATGTTTGCTTGAAATCTCCTGATACAATTACAGTTTTACCGCTGAAGGGTTGGTCTACATTGCACAAATCTTGAAGAAGACGATCAACTTTCTCAAAAGCAAATTCCGAATTCATAGATATTTCATCCCTAATTTTTATTTTTCAACATCACATGTTGTATAATCTGGTATATTAAACTAAATTTAAATAGGGTGTGTACTGTTTTCTCATCGATGAAAAAATTCAAAGCTATACCTGCCTAAGCCACACATAAATAACGTATATTGTGATATTTGAAATAAGCTATTAAAACGTTAAGGGGATGAAAAATGGACACTACACCTGTACTCATAAATATTTACTATCTTTACATTCTATTGCAAAATTTTCAATAAAGAAATGCATTAGCTTGTAGTATGTACCATGAAGATTATTCGGTTAAATTTTTAATTAAATTCATTCATTAATTATTAAGAATTTTGGGATCCAAAATTATTTATTAAAATTTTTTAATTTTGTACAGGAATCCAAATATCTTAAAAGCTAATGAATAAATTTATTTAAAAATTTATCTAAATAATCATCATGGTACATACTACAAGCTAATGCATTTCTTTTCTGGAAATTCAGCAATAAAATGGGAAGAAAGCTAATATCTATAAGTATACAGGTGTAGTGTCCGTTTTACATCTCCTTAAGTAAATAACTTTTTCCACTTCCACCTGGTCCGTATATAAAAATACGTTTTTCATTCCTCTGGTTGTTCAAACTTTTTATAGTAGAGTCGAATATTTGCCTTTGTTTCTTTTTTAAGGAATTTATTTTTGTTTCTAGTTTATTCAAAATATTATTATTATAATTGAAGATTTTTTCATCATTATCTTTTTCTATATATGTGCTTACGTTAGGTAAATTAAAATCGTTTAAAGAAAATCTATTGACACGTAAAGTATTGTAAATAACATTCAATGCTAATATTTAGCATACATTTTTTTCATATTTAGGATAATGAAACTTATCTTTATATTTTTCATATAAATCTTGTGCATTTATAGGATTATGAAAAATGCAAATAAAAGCGAATAATTCACAAAGAGTATAAGGGAATTCTATCAATCTATCAACATCTATCCCATTCTTCATCTTCATTAATTAATTGTTCAGCTTCAGTTGCTTTATAAAATGAATTGTATATTGCAATATTATGGCTTCTTTAAGATGTAATAGTAATAATCGAATAAAATAATGTAGTCTATCTTTCGGATTTACTAAATACATTTTACTAACAAGGAGGGTGTTTGACCTCTGGGAAAAAGATTTGGAACTGTAGGATATGATTTTTTGATAAGACAATTAACCCATGTTTTTTCTTTTTGTCCAACAGACCCCCTAGACAAGGATATAGACATTTTTTCGAAAATATGGTAAATAAGGGCCTTTATAAGAGCTTGAATAACCAAAGAACTAAGACTCTTACAAAAAAATGCATAGAAAATAAAATAAAGCATGAATTAAATGCTTTGATTTAAACTTAATTACATTAAAAAAGCTTCTATTGTTCGAAATTTATTCTGAATTAAATATTACTACATATTTACTTAATATTTCTAGCATGTAAAATATGATCATTTTTTACGCTATTTCATTAGTATATTTTAATTGCCTGTAAGTTTCGGTTAACGGAAACTTTTTTAATGCAAGTAAGCTTTGATTAAAGCATTGAATTCGTGCTTTATTTTATTTTTATGCATTTTTTTCGTAAGAGTCTTAGTTCTTTGGTTATTCAAGTTCTTATAAAGGCTCTTATTCACCATATTTAAGCAAAAATGTCTATAAACTTGTCTAGGAGGCCTATTAGACACAAAGGAAAAACACGGGCTTATTTTTTTTTTTATTAAAAAATCATATTATACAGTTCCAGCCAGATCCATTTTCCGGAGGTCAAACACTCTCCTTGGAAGTATCAAATTTATTATTTTTATCTCAGAATAACAACATATTCATGTACGATAATCCTTGTTCTTGAAATTTAATTAAATAACTATACGTAATACAATTTCCCAATATTCCTTTTTTTATTACTAAATCTTTAAATTCTTCTACTTTTTGATAAAATACTTTTGTTACAATATCTGGTATATCCATTGCATTTTCATAAATTTCAAAGTTTTCAGTTATTTCTTTCCAATGTAGGTTACACGACATAGTTAAAAAAAGGTAAGGTTTACCATAATAATTTACAAGTATCATTGATTCAGTATAATTTTGTTTTAAAAATCGTGGACTGCCTAAAAAGTTTGATGGTAATATGATCATTTTGCCAATTTTTAACAATTCTGATTCTTTTTTATTATGTAAATAGTCCATAACACCTTTGTAACAATCACCCCAATAAGCACACATCTGGAAAAAAGAATTCTTTAAGAATTCACGAATGTCCGCTCTGAAGTTAATAAAATATATTTATAAAGTATTCATAAAATATTCACAAAGTATTCTTCCACAAAATTCAAATAAAAAATAACTCTTCAACGTATCTTTATAAATATTTTAAAAGGGTTAAGAAAGTATTCATAAAGAATTCTTTTTTGAAAAAGTAATCATAATCCAAAGTATTCATAAAGTAGTCAAAAAGTTTACTTTTGAAACACTGATTTTATAGTAACTTAGTCACTTTCAAAAATCGAAAGATGTAATGGATATTTTATCGCTTTTCAGATTGTTTAAAATCATTTTTAATTTTGATTTTCATGAAATTCAAAATTGAAAACTTGAAATTCCTGATAATTTTATAAATTGGAAAAATTCAATTTAATTAATCATTTAATAATTTAAATATTTTTTATCTATTTTAAACGAAAAAATTGTTAACATTTTATGAAACAAAATATATAAATATTTTCAGTGTGTTTTAAATAAATTCTCATTTTGAGAATTTAAACAAATATCTAAACATTCTTCAATTCAAATTAAATTAACCATGACTTCACAAAAAATTTCTTTTATTAAATTAAGGTATCTCTTGAATATTTAATAAATTTTTATTTAAATTATTCAAATAAAAATGTAGTTTGGCTAATATTATTAACCATGAATAATTAATTAACAAATTTACTAACATTTTTTATGCTTATACCAATGAACATGTACAAGTTTCGAGAATTTATTAACAGATGAGTTGGTAGCCAAGTAGGCTAAGTTATGGGCAACAGTTTTTTTTATTTTGTTTGACATCCTCAAGAACCGTGGTTCGAATCTCGAACAAATAATTTTTTTTTTTTTTTTTAAATTTAATAGCTTATTTTTAATCAATTATAACATTTTTTGTTTTTCATAATCATGTAAAATAAAAGGATTATTTATAATTTGATGATTAAAAAAAGTATTTTGAGAATGTAATTCAATCAAAAGAATTGTTTAAGAATACTTTGTGAATACTTTAAAAACTAAAGTGGTCGGACATTCGCGAATAAACAAAGCAATCATTAAGAACTCTTTATTGATACTTTCGTTTACGAAAGTATACATTAAGAATTCTTTTTTAATTCTCTCTTTGACACGGTTTGCTTGTTGGGACTTCTTAATATATTTTGATTTTTCCTTATGAAATATAATCTGGAATTTCAACTTTTACAAACGCATTAATAATTAACTGTTGAAATATGGGCTAAATTTATTTCAAATATCAAATCCATAATCATATAATTATTATATATATCATAGGATTATTAGATATTACAAATTTACTTTTCATATTTGTATTGGCATCGCATATGTCTCAGACTCGCTTTTTGACTCCTTAAAAGATTTATATGTCTTCCTGAGACATGTTGAGTCTCAATATGTCTCAGGAGAAATCAACATGGCATGACCGATCCCACTATGTTTTATTCAATATGTCAAAGAGCAATCATATTGAACGTAAGTTAGTAAAAAAATGACTCGCGCTTCGACAGCAGCTATACGCATTACAAAATGTCAATCTAAAAAACAAAAGAAGAAATTAATAAAACTAAAATTTAAGTTTAAAAGTATTGAAAATAACATTAATATTTTTAACTAAGTTATAGTTCCTCATACAGCCTACTTCGGACATAAACTAATACACTTACACAAATACATACATATTTAAACATACATGCTCGAACATAAAAATGGATACTTTAAAATTTTTAAAATTAAAATTTGAAAAATTTCTTTGTATGTCAAAAAAAAACTAAGCAACGATAGGAGTGAGGTATTTCAAGCAAGTCTTATATTATATTAAGGGGGTTATCAAGTAAATCGAGTTGTGTCAGATTACCTGGAAATTTTGATCACATGTTTATAATAACATTATCTACTTGCCATTAAATTTTTAGAAGCTTTAGCGGTACCGTTTTTGAGATATAAACTTCTAAAGTTTCAACTTTTAACACGTAATCCCTATATTGACGTGCTGTAAAAGGGACGTTTTCAATGATTCTGAATTTGTTTTGTGTCAGATTTAAACCAAAAACTATTATGTAATTTAGAATTTCATAAAGAATATATTCATCACAAATTAAAAAATACCAGCAGAACCGTTTTCGAGAAATTACAACTCAAACATATATACAAATAGAAAATGTTTATAGAAAATGTATGAATCTAAGCACGTGAAACGGATAGAAAGTAGTGGTGGGGTAACGACGACTAGTGTGTCCGTGTACATATATACCGCGCCACGTGTGTGAGCACAGTCGGAATCAAAAGTTGAAACTATAGCGCATGCGCGCAGACGCTTTGTTTGATACTTCGTGCAATAAAACTTTTGTCTTCGACCAGTACTTGACAACCTCCTTAAGAGGCGGTCGGAACCAAATTGGTGACTTGCGGTATATATCAAGTCAGCATTTTTCGCTTTACGATAATATTTTGTATATTTTTAGGGCTTAAACTATTTTAAATTATTCTTTATATACATAACTAGAGGAAATGACTATATTTTTACCATGTGAATAAGTAAATAAATTATTATAAGCATTTATTACAAATATCAAACTGACTTGACATATACCACATGCAAAAAACTGTCGTGTCGATTGTTAGGTGGCATTTTTCGCTTTATAACAATATTTTGTATATTTTTGTGGCTTTAACTATTTTAAATTATTTTTTATATACATGACTAGAGAAAATGACTATATTTTTACCATATTAATAAATGAATAAATTATTATGAGCATTTATTATAAGCGCCGAACTAAGTCACCGATTTAGTTCCGACCGCCTCTTAAAGAGGTTTACCTATAGGTTCTCCGGCCCTCTAGGTCTCTGGTTCTCTGGTTTTCTAGAAGTACATTATTTTTTCTCATAAGAGTGGCCATTTTAGATTGGGTCTTATATTTTAGGTCTTATGTTTTTGGGTCCTATATTTTTTTGGGCTTCATTATTTTTTGGGCCTTATTATTTTTCGGGCCTTATATTTTTTAAGCTAAATATTTTTTTCTGTTAAACATTTTTTTGAGCCTTATATTTTTTTGGGACCCATATTTTTTAGAGCTATATGGTTTTTAGAAACCTGTATATGTTTAGGCCCTATATTTTTTTGGGTCCTATATTTTTGGGGTTTAATATTCCTTTAGATCTCATATTTTTTTAGATCTCTTATTTTTTTGGGCCCCATATTTTCTCGGGTCCTTTTTTTTGGGCCCGATTTCTTTTTTGACCCTATAATTTTTTTAACTTTTTATACATATTTATCGTAATAAATATATATATATATCTCTCTATATTATATAGTTGTAAGGAAAATTTTTACGACCAAGCTCCTCCCTTTCTCCTCTTTTTCTCATCCTCTTACCTAATTTTGATCCCCTTTTTTTTCCCTTATTTTTTACGTTATTTTACGTTATTTGTTACTTTTCATTTTCTTTTCGTTTTCCCTTCCTTCCCTCTTCTTTTTCTCTTCTTTTGAGTTTCCTCATGCCTTCATTTTCTCTTCCCTCTCTCTTCCTCAAAAAATCCATCACTTTTTTCCATTATTTTTACGTTATTTTAGGTCATTTTTACTCCTCCTCAGGTAGATCCTCAAATTTTACCTTTTTTTTTGTGTTTTTTAACGTTATTTTACGTTTTTGTTGCTCTTCCTTAGCTGCTCCTTAGCTCATTTTTTTGATCCTCAATTTCATTTAAATCCCATCATTTAAAAAGCTTTTTGCTAATTTTTATTGTTTGCAATTATTGCTTTTACTTTAAATATATAGAACAAACATATTAAGTTAATAATTTTTATAATAAATTTTATAAAATTTTATACTGCTATTGTTTAAAAGAATAAATTGCATGAAACATGGTAAAATGGAAATTTCGCAAGACTTCTGTGCGTAAGCGCGTTAACTTCCACTATTAAGTAAAACTGTAAAACACATTAATTCAAAAATTATTCTGTTATAGTAACTTTCTTTGATTGAATTTATTATTAATAATCAAATCATAAAAAGTATTCTTTTTAATACTTTTATTTTTGAAATTTTTGAATCTCCCTCTTTGACGCTGCCACTATCCGCATCGCTGGCCGCGAGAGAAACACTAACAATCGTTGAAGAACGGCCGTAATACATTGAGGGAGAATCTATGTTCGTGTGAGCGGTCTGTGTAAACATAAGATCCGCAGCTGATAGTACTCAACCTCAATTTTTATTTCATAGTATATAATTTTTTAAATACAACTTGTATGATTATAAACTTCTATAAAAATTATTAGTTGTATATATACTTATTTATTTTTATCAACTGTGCACAGTTATGGTATTCATTACTATTTAAAATAGTGAAAATGTTTTGTGTCTATATAAGACTCTATGTTACTTGGTTTTATATAACCGCCATTTTTGTTAGCTATATATGTGGTGTCATATTTCCCAATAACGTGACATATACAGTAGATATCGGACAATAAAATTTTAAAACGTGTAACAAGTAACATGTAACGTGTAACGTGTAACATCATTGAAAAACGGCCGTAATACATTGAAAGACAATCTATGTTCGTGTGAGCGGTCTGTGTAAAAATAACATCGAAAGCTGATCGTAATTATTTCCTTATAGTATTCGAGCTTATGACATAACAAATGTGGACAAAGGACATATATTCAAAATACCAATCACGGTAGTGCAATCTATGATAATTCCTAAAGCTCTTTTTCCAAATCTCACCTTTACCAACGTTCCTTTGAAGCCAAACATGATTCAAAGACATTTTATTGTTGTGCCTGAAGATGCTATATGGGCAGGTGAAACAAAAATTTTGTGTGGTTAGAAAACCACTAAAAAAAAAACGCGCCTACATATATACCTCGGTATTTATATACTAGGTGGTGTGGAAAATATAGAAATATAGTTACAATATAAACTTTATATATTTAATAATTTAGGTGAAAACAAATTATGAATACTATGGACATTCATAAGATATTATTATTTGTGAAAATTGGTTTTATATAAACAGTAAAAACTTTTATTATTCAACATCATATAAATAAGGAAAACAAAAATAGGTTTGTAATAAATATTTAATTATATTTTTGAGAATAACTTAATATATTTTAATAATTGTATTTTTTACAGTCAATAAAAATAAAGAAAAAAGATAATGTAACTTCAATAAAAAATAGGGGGTTGGTGAGCGGAGCGAGCAGGGGGGTACCCCCCCTAGTATATATATATATATATATATATATATATTAGGACCGAACTTAGTTCTCAAGTTTTCACTCGTTGTCACTATTAACTAATTTTATTTCAATTCAAAATTTTGTAATTAAGTTTTAATTTTATATCTTATTGTTTTCTTATTTTTATTTATTAGTGAAGTAGGGCTCTATTCTACTCTTTAAAATTTTTTAATATTAAAACAACTTAAGTAATAAAGATTTAAAGTAACACTGACTTTCCCAGTGGACTTGGCAGAGCCGACTCTTGCGGTTGCCGTCTTGTTTTGACTAAAGGCAGTTTAGTGACGTAGAGGTTTGTTTTTATAACCTTGCGCCTGTGCGATCGAGAGATGAATGCTTCAATCAAGCTTCGACACGTGGTCGAAATTTTCAGGACAAGAATCGTTTAACTTCTTAAAAGTTCATTAACCTGCTTACTAATGAATTTTCCCTTTCTTCTCCGTCTTTCCTTTACACTTGTATACAGTTGACGGTTGAGTTTTTGTAATGAGTCGGTGATGGAAAACGCTGACTCGGGACATCGCATGGAACTCATTTTGGTTGTTAACCTTTTAAAGAAAAATGAAATTAAGATATATAATTTTCAAATTCAAAAATGTTTTAATAATATTATATTGATTCAAAGGGCATAGTTCCATGAGATGTCACATCTTATCCCTCAGGTCGATTGTCATCCCGACAATCAGCATAAGAGTCGCAGAATAGACCGAGTCAAGCAGCTGATTTGTAAATAACGTGTTAGATAATACAATTGATTTTAATTTATGATAAGATACATTATTTTTGCAGTATATTTGGTTAGTTATTTTGGTAGTAATTACATTTACGTGAGTAAATTGTCGGTTTACTTGTTATAGTTAAATTTTTTGTTGAGGGGTTTTGATATGGTCTAGTTAACCAACAATAATGAAAGAATAAAATTAGGTAGTGTGTAACAAAAATTGGTGAACAAAAAATAATTTTGTGTTATTGTGTATGCAATATTTTGTTGTGTTATTACGCATAATAATGTAGGGAATTACAGATTATATAAATCGGAATTTAGACAATTAAAATACAATAATAATTAATGTGATTAAAGTGTGTAATACTATTTTAGATGTTATAAAAAAATGGATCATAATTCAAATGAAATTGAAATACAATTCGTTTTATAAAAACAAATTTTTACATAAGGTCTTCGAATTTAAGGATTTCTTGCTCTTAAAAGAAAATATTTTGTCTTAGAAAAAAGCTGTAAAACTTATATGCAACATAACCTTAATATATTGAAGTGAATTCACTGATTTATCTGTGATATTAGATTTCTTTTAGACTTTGATTCAAAACTATCGAAGCACCATTATTAAACAATCATTCACTGTGTCTGTTCTTCTTTAAGTTCTATTCTTATACAGATGTTTATGCTGGTTTCAAAATTCCATCAATTTGGTGGTGATAATTTGACTATTAATTTTTCTATGGTGCCGTACTCTCGATATGCTTGTAGTTTCTCGCTATAGATTTTGATTGGTTGTATTAATAGCCATGAATTCTTATAAAATTTTGATGTGTTGTTGTAACGTGATAATGGCTGTACGATGTTCATGAATTTTTATTGTATAAAATATCATGAACATCGTTTTTATTTATTTTATTGTATTAAATGAAATATTTGTTTGAAAATAAAGAAAAATGTGTATCTTAACAACTTAATCAAAGTAATTCAATGTTTGATAGAATATTTTCTCGATACTTCGTAGTCAATTAAATGTATAATGTCGATTCTTGGAGGAAAAGGGAAAAAAACTTTATTTTCGTATAATTACTAATTACTTTTGATTATGTGGTAAAAATTTTCTAGTTACCTTGTATGCAATTGTAAATTTACTATTTCCTTCAGATAAAAAAAATGTTAATTAAATTGTTTTCTTATTAATCTTATATATATTATAAATCCAAATGTACATATTTATTGACGCAAACATATTTGTGCATAAAATCATAATTTTCACTTAATTTGTCAATTAGGATAAATAAACAGGCAAATAGATACACGCAAATAAATTAGAGGAAAAAAAATCTAGAAACTCAATTCTTGTTGGTGATATGGTTTAATAAAATATAACAACAAGTTTAGAATTGTAACACTCTTTAATATGTGTGAAGTTATATGAACAGTCGTTAACACTCTTTAAGAAAAGGGAAAGCTTTCTAATAAAGCGCACAGCAAAGACTAAATACTAAAGCTAAGATAAAGGTACGACTATGGTCAAGTTTGGAGACGAGGAGAGGAGGGGAAACCAAGATACTTTATATTATACACATATACAAACATTACATGGGTGCATGGGCGCACTTATATTCTAACACTCCCTCCCGACCATGCTCCTTTGGTTTATTTATTTATTTATATATTTATTTTTTTTTTTTTTTATTAACATGAGACTTTAAAAATATATTTTGACGTATACATTGCATATAAAATTACAAAATACTGTTGACATTTAAATAACAAAAATTTATTGTTAATTTCAATTTTTAAAACAAGATTAAAAGGAACTTTATTTGTCTATTTGATTTGAGCTGTAATGTTACTTTTTCTTGAATCTGCCCATCTTCTTAATTCACATCTTCAATATTGCTTGTTTTTATTCTCTGAAACAAATAAACAAATTAAATTATTCTTCACACATCTTTAGTCATTGTAAATCAGTCTTTACAAGTCAATCACTCTTTACACGTCTTTAGTTCTGTTTAGAATTTTATCAGTTAAATTCTTGTGTACACTGAAGGATAAAGGCTTAGTAAAAATATCAGCTATTTGTTCCTTTGAGGGAATCCAACACACCTTGACTAGATATCTTTTAACGCATTCTTTTACATAATGCTCTCTTACTTCCGTCATGTGGCGGAGTTTATTTCCACCAGTTATCTTTGCACTTGCACCTGCAGCCTTATTATCACACCATAATCTCATAGGATGAAAAGACTTATCTAGCATTACGGTTATTGATTTGTTTAATGCAATTAGTTCTTGACAAGCTTCACTCATAGCGACATACTCAGCTTGACAAGTAGACAAAGCCACATAAGATTGCTTGTGTGTACGCCAAGTAATCGCATCACCAAATAACTGAATAACATATCCACAAGTAGTTAAAGAATTTTTACAATCGGCAAAACTTGCATCAGCAAATGCTTGTAAATCATTTCCATTTGCACGATAGCAAAGAGTTAACTGTTTCGTACCCTTTAAATATCTGAAAACTCTTTTCATTATTTTCCATTCATTCATAGTAGGATTCGATTGATGTCTGCTTAGTAGATTTGTTGCATAAGAAATATCAGGTCGTGTTGCATTAGCTAAGTACAACAGTGAACCAATAGCTTCTTTGTAAGGTACGGAAACGGCCGTTTCAGTTTCCGAATGTTCATCTTCTCTGTCTCTTCTCTCTCTGTTCATAACCTGTGTGGTTACGAGAGGAGTTCTTTGCGGATACATCTCTTCGAATTTGAATCTCTTAAGCATTTTGTCTATATATTTTTGTTGACTGAGTTCTATCAAGGTACTCTCACGTTTTCGAATGATATTAATTCCTAAAAATTCTTTAGGTTCACCTAAATCTTTCATTGAAAATTCCTCCTTGAGTTTGGATTTTATATCATTCATTTTCTTATGACCGTTGCCCGTGAGAAGGATGTCGTCTACATAAAGTAATAGTATGGCCATATGTTTTCCATTTCTCCAGATAAATAGACAAGGATCATTGTCATCTGATATCAATCCTATTTTTCGAGCTGCTTCAGAAAATCGTTCATGCCACTTCTTTGAACTTATTTTCAGACCGTAGAGTGCCTTTTTCAGTTTGCATACCTTAGATCTCTTCATTTCATTGCTTATTTGTACTCCATCTGGAATTTCCATGTAGATTTCTTCATTTATGATCCCGTTTAAGAATGCTGTTTTTACATCTAATTGATAAATGTCTAAATTATATTTATTTGCCACAGCTAATAATGTTCTCACTATTGGAAGTCTTGATACAGGGGCATATGTTTCTCTTAAGTCATAATTATTTTTATCTTCAAATCCTCTTATAACTAATCGAGCTTTATACTTTCTTTGACCATCTTCTCCACTCTTACCTTTGAAAACCCATCTGGAGTCTATAATATTGGGTTTCTTACCATCTTTTGTTGTCGTCGGTCTATCGACAATATCCCACACATTGTTGCTCTTCATAGCATTTAATTCTTCTTCAATAGCTTCTTGCCACTTTATTCGTTCTGAAGATGCCAATGCTTCCCTGTATGAAATAGCATCTTCGTTAATTTTAGCTAGTAAAGAATAATATACTTCATCATTAACCTTTTGATCGTCGTATTTTTCATAGTTCATTTTTGGAAGGTTTAGTAAAACTTGTGCCATGTTTGAGGCAGCGGGTATGTCTGAAAAACTGTTGTCAATTATTGGCTGAACTTTCTTTTCTAAGGTGTTTTGATTCTTAGCTGTTTCCATATCCTGGTTGTTAATTTTCTTTGGTCTGCCTCTTTTTCTTTTTTCTTTCTTCTCTCCCTCCGTTTTTGATGTTTCTTCAGATTCTTCTTTATCGTTCTTAAATTCGATGAACCATTTTGCTTTATCTATGGCTTCATTATCATTAGGCCAATCTGTTACACTATCTTTATTATATTTATCAACGAAAACGAGTTTTTCGTTAAACCTCACATCTCTACTCTCATAAAATTTACCTTCCTCTGGTTTTAAGAAAATTGCATAATGAAGTTTTTCAGTTGTTCGTAGCTTAAGCCTTTCCCTGTTGTGTTTTTAGTCATGAATTGTACAGCCTGAACTTCAGGCACCGTACTCATGACTGCATTATAAAAGGCGTCGCGTTTTTCTTCTTCTGAAAGTTGACCAGCACCCGGCAAATTTTCATATCGTCGAACGGTCTCCTCGAATCTATCCCAAAACTCAACGGCTCTTTCTTTATGAGGATGGTATTGCATGCTATATAGTTGTTTTGTTATAGAACCTGTTGTTACGTTCGTTTCGCAGCGTTTTAATTCTTTTAATTTGTTGATCATTAAATTTGGATCGTTGATGCTCATGACCTTGGCGTGATAATTTTGATCAATGTGATTTATAATAATATCACGAACCTTAAATCCATCCTTTTCTGTGGTTTTTTCATCTTTGACAGTCTTTGATCTTTCTTTCTCATCTATAATGTAGAGTAAATCACATGCTCTTAATTCTGATTTTAAATAATCGTAGAAATGTTCAAATTTTAATTGTTTAGTTAATTTGTAATCTCTTTTAACATTATTGTTTCTGCCAATCAGTTCCAGTTGAATTGCATTTTTCAGTTGATTAGAAGCGTTGCCAGATTGTTCATCAAATTTATTATATCCTAATTTTTCAATTTCTTTTCTTATGATTGTCGTTAGGTCTAAATTGATCAACTCCGGTTGCACAGACTGTTTATTTATTGAATGTGATGAGGTGTTTGTTTGATTGTTTTTCTCGACACTTATGTCGCTATTGTCAATTCCTCTTGCTTCTTGATGTCCATTCTCATTCTGTAATTCAGTTGAATCATCATAATTTTCTTCAGAACCTTCGTGAGAATTGCAAGTATCAATCATCGTGTCAAGTCTCATCTTTAATTCTTCAACGGCACTTGTAAAATGATTGCGCTGCTCTTGTACATCATGTCTTATTTCCTTCAGTGTATTGTCTGTTGCTTTCAGCATTTTTGCAGCAGTATTATTGAGATCTGATATGGAAACTGTGAATTGCCTTGTGAGCTTCGTTGTAGCCTCACACAGGCCCTTTACAACCTTGAGAAGTTCGTTGTATCGTGTACTTTCTGCATCACTACCGTTACCTGAAACTTAAGACACCATAAGCTTAGGTTTATTCAGACACTCATTTTATTTGCTGCTTTTGCACTCATACTGATCTTATCTCGCTCATTCATGCACGTGCCACTCGTTTCACCACTCTTAATATATGCAGAATACCGTCTTACTGATCGTATTGACTGTTCTTTGACTCGTTTATAATATAAATATTTTTCTTCTACCTGTTTTATCATTATTAGAATTTTTACAGTTGTTTTTGTCACTATTGTCATTATCGAGACCAATGTCTCCAGTTTCCTGAGCAGATTCTCCTTCTTGTTGGATTATGACTTCTTTTATATCAATCCTCTTTTTCTCTCCTGGGCATTTTTGAAGCCTTTCGTTTACGATCTGCCACTCGTTTTCTTCCATTGCAGTTCGATCTGTAATGCAGCATTTATAAGGATTGAATATGAAGCCTTGCTACTGAACTCATTTACTGAACAACAAGTACAATGAATTCGTAACAGATAATTATGTTTGAGATTTTGAAAACAAATCATAAACCTAATTACCCTAGTCCTTTACACACAGGTATACGCACTGGCGTGCACCTATACGCAATTGACCCAACAAGGAATCGGTGTCTTAATATATATATATATATATATATATATATATATATATATATATATATATATATATATATATGCATGTACATATGTATGTACAAATCAGCTGACTTACATGTGCTTTATTGAAGGGGAATAGAGTCACATTTACTAGCTAGATTTATTATTTATTATTCATTAAGTATAAAGAAAATTATTTTGTTCGAACACTCTCTTTACCAACCTGCTGAATATACAGCGCCACTAGCCGTAATAAACCGAATAGCGTTTTCGGCGGCTTCAATAAATAAATCTTCGCCTTCATGGTTGGTATCCAGCTGGAATACATCTTTGAATTTTGTTACGAAATTTTGGAATATCTTGTTCTTTCCTAAATAATAAGTGAAAAATTCATTATTCACAACGATTTTATGCGCATAAAATTTTCAAAAAAAATGTTATTTGACACTCTTTAACAATACACTCTTTAAAATAAATAATAATAATTTGAATTATTATTATTCATAACTGCAGTTATGTGATTTATCATATTTATATATATGTGCATACATGTTTACATATATACACACATGCCATTTACATTTGTATTTTATTTCTTTTTATTTAACACTCTTTACGGCATAAACACATCTTATGTATTTCAAACTCTCGTTAATTGGTGCATTAGTGTAAAAATCGATCAAATAGAGAATAAGGTACAAATAAAAACTCTGATTTTATGTATAATAAAAATATATTCTTTGTAAGTGTTGAGTTGATTGGTTGTACATAGAGCCTTGACAATTGAACTGTAGTTGATGAAGACCTGAACTAGACTAGCTCGTTCGTTTAGCCCTCACAGCCTCTTTCCTTCGAACTGTTCAGTATGTCCACTTTTCTTTAGGCCTCAGATATTTATACTTCTCGGTTTTCCCCAGGTTACATTATTGCCTACTACAAAGGCCGCTGTCATAAAAATCATATGTTGCTGGTCCCTTGTTTATTGTATTACGGCCATTTATGATATTAGTGTTGTGCATAGATGTGTAAACTCCTTGCATGAATAATGCGCAGCTTTCATTAGGTGTACAAATTATAATTTATACAACTAAACTTGTAGAAAATAAAATATTTTTTTTTTTTAATGTACAGCGTACAATATGTATTCACATCGTATATTTTCTTTCAGGCCCCCTTTTTTTACGATAGTATAGCCATTAAAGCTTATACTTGACCTGCCGTTTAAGCGCGGGCCTGCAAGCCGGGAAAACCCAGACCTTTTCGTTCGTCTTACAGTTCGTTCTTAGGCACCACATGTTTATATCCAAGCAATATTTTGCTTAGATATAAGCTTATGACTCACGTTTTTGCTTTTTCTTTTTACGAATAAAATGCACTCTTTGACCGTCTTTATAAAAAATTTTCTTTTTCGTTCTTTCGTTTTCTCTCCTTTTATTGCATGTTCAAAGCGTCCTGACGCTTTTCTCTTTTTTTTTTTTTTTTTTATTTATCACATCTTTTGTAATTTATTTATAATCATTTTTTAAACTTTCTTATTATAATTATTCTTAGGATTCATTTTATAGTTAATCATATGGATTTCAACACTCATAATATTTTCAGCGTTCATGCATTATATATATAAGGAGAGAAAAGACAAGAATGAATAAAATTATTGAAACACATCATACAAACATTCGTACACGTCTTTATAAAATTATATGCATGAATATAATTTTACTTACTTTCAATTTCAGCTTGTTCTGCCATTGTTATAATGTAAATTATCCTTTTTATTATTATAAAATACTCTTTAATACACTCGTTATGCTGTTTTCTTATTTTTTTTTTTTTTTTATGCACTCACTAGGATGCGTGAATATAAAACAATTTCTAATTTGTTATAAATATTTGCAAAGATATCACTTGTTATTCGCGCAGTTGAAGCGTGTCCTGGGCGCATAACCTGTTGGTGATATGGTTTAATAAAATATAACAACAAGATTAGAATTGTAACACTCTTTAATATGTGTGAAGTTATATGAACAGTCGTTAACACTCTTTAAGAAAAGGGAAAGCTTTCTAATAAAGCGCACAGCAAAGACTAAATACTAAAGCTAAGACAAAGGTACGACTATGGTCAAGTTTGGAGACGAGGAGAGGAGGGGAAACCAAGATGCTTTATATTATACACATATACAAACATTACATGGGTGCATGGGCGCACTTATATTCTAACAATTCCTTTTGACGTAATTATACATTTTTTTGTGTTTTGTTTTTAATTTATTGTATGCTTATCTACGAAATTATTTCAATTATTAACTATTTCATGTATTAAAATAAATATTGGAAGTCGGTGAAATTCTGGTGATTTTTATGCTATATAAAGGTTGAAAATACTTATATCTATTTACCAATTTTTCAACATTATGCTGTTTATTCGAAGAACTATTTATTTAATCATTTCAATCGAATAAAAATTGTTATTTTATAAAAATGGTTAAAATTTTTTTTTCTAAGTTTCTTATGTTTTCTATTTAATAAAATCGGTATAATCAAATATGTTAAGGTTTCATAAAATATTTTTTTAAGTCAGTGATTATTCTATTTATAATATTATATTTTCTATACATATGTAAATACAATTATCTTATTAGTTTTCTTTAGTCTGATAAATTAAGCTCAATTGAGGTGATGTAACAGGGTATATGTTTAATACTTAGTTACCGACATTGCAGTTTTCCGAATTTTTAATATTTATTCAAGAATTTTTCTGACTTATCTTTATATTATGCTTTTCATTAATTAAAATAGAAGACTTTAATATAGAAGTATTTTTAAAAAATTTGGTTTATGAATAAAAAATTTTGAAAAATGTAATGTCGGTATTTTACATCTCTTTTAATATGCAGATTTTATATAGTATTTACTAGAACAAAAAGTAATTTTAGAACTCCATGTTTCAGTTTGTTATTACTTCGAAAATAAAAAAAAATGAGATAGTAATAATTTTTTATTTACCAGCATATTTACTTAATTAGTTTTTATATCAAACTAATTATTTTATATTGTAGACTTCAAGAAGTAAAATTGTCAATAAAATTACAAATTTTTGCTTTTTTTAAAAAAAAGATGTGTTTAACAATAATTAGTATCATTACTTCAAGTTGTAACGGTTATTTTTAGCTGAGTCTATGAATTTAATTATACGCGGAGTTGCTGAAGATTGTAAAAAATTTACTGAATATTATACAGCAAACTCCGATAGTGCTAGCTAGTAAAATTATTGATGAAAGACAAAATCTTATGTAATATACTCATCGTTTGCTGCACTATCTTACTTAATCGAGAGACGCGTTACCGGTAGCGCAGTTTGTCTTCGTGATGCAGGTTTAAAATTGAGTTATATTTAACTACGTAACATTACTAGAATGATTAATCTATACCTGCTCACAAGGATCGCGGAGGTGTCGGAGTAAGTAACGAGAAACATATTTGATATATTATATATTATCAGGCAATATAAATCAATAGAAAGCACGTTGTATTTAAGTTTAAGACAATTTATTGAATAAAAAGAATCAATATAAAACCACTTATTACTAATGAAATTTACATAACGCAAACAAAAAAAAGTTAATTAAATTATGAGATCTGTATTAGAAAAAGATAGTGAATAAGGGGGACGTGACGCGAACTAATGCTTTACCAAGCAATTACAAATACACGCAGTTTTAATACTGAAGCTTTTTCGAGGAAAGAAACTTCAGTCAACAAAATGTATAGATTACTTACGACTACGCGTAGAAACTTCTATTAAAATACATACGTCGAATGTCCTTTAACGTTAGCCAAGGCAGCGAAAGCCTGGTCGCTGATGCTCGCCGACAGCAGTCAAGTCGATCGACCACGAGTACCAGTTAATAATGTTTGCCGGGAAAACAGCAGTAGATCTTCATTGTCAGAAGTTGTCTCCTTCCAACAGCACAAAAACTATGTTGCGAGTCTACGCCAACGAACTATATCAAACTCCAAGAAAAGTCGAGAGAGTAAAACTCTAGAGTTGCGTGCTCGTAGACTGCCAGAAAATGTCTGCCTTACACAAACGTGTGTACTGGTCAACCGCCGGAAATGTTCTAATGCGCCTCGTGACTTTCTTGCTCCTCACGCGCGCGCTGCTTGTCGAGTAAAGTGCTTCTTGACGTCACTTAGAGGAGGTATATGACTGAGCGCTTGTCATTTAATTTTACCTAAGTACGCAAGATTCGAACGCAGTAGAATACCGCGACAATGTTAAATAATTAGATTGATTTCGGATTGAAGGTTATATTATTTAAAATCATGGAAATAATTTTCGTCCTAATAAATATTGTTTTTGATTATTTATAGAATAAATATGATCTTTCTCTTTGTGAATAAGCCTTGCATTTTTTTATTAATTCAAGATCCATTAAATACAATAAAAAAAAATATTTCTTTTTGTAGTAAAATAATTTGTAAATGAAATGGTTATTTGTTACTATAAAGAGCTTATTATAATATTTGGTCTTTATATTGGAATTTTCCAAAGTGCTAAATTGGTACAATTTTGTAGTTTCGACACTATACTATATGTTGCCATGAATAAAAATACTAGAACTTGTAGTATTTGTGAAGAAAAGGAGTGTTTAAATTTTCTGAACGTAAGTATGTATGCATATGCATAAATACATAATATATATGGTATATTGTGTTATTAGTAGGTAATGCATTAATTATTTGGATTTTTAAGAGGGAGAAAAAGAGAAAGCTAAGATAGTACTTAGGAGCTATTAACGGGAATAAATGCTAGATAATATGTACTTATCGGTTGTGAAGATAACACTTTGATGATTGCCGATTCAAAAATAATTTATTATAGTCAATCAAGCAGATGTCGAGACAGCAATTTTAACATAAAATTTAAAACTATATTTGGCTGAAGTTGGAAATAAAAAATAAGTATAGAAATATTATAGGAAAGCATACATATTATACGTAAGCATAGGCACGAAACCAGATATAACATATAACGGGGACTATATAAAATTATTCTAAAATTTATATGAGGAGGTACATTATAAAAATGCAATAATAGTATATTATTTACCGAGGGTAAAAAGTTGACCATTAAATGCTCGCGTATGGTTTGCCCCCCGAGCGGAGCAAAGGGAGCGAATACGCGAGCAATCGATGGTCAACTTCTCTCCCGAGGTGAATATACGATTTTTTCTTATATCCGGCGAAAAGTACGTCCAACTTACCCGTTGTAATAATTCGTTTTTGATGATAAATCATTAAAATAAAAATATCGCGATGAATCGCCTGCTGCTTTCGACCGAGTATGCTCTATCCTTCTCTGCCCCTCTCCCACTGATGATAAATCATTAAAATAAGCCATCAATATTTCACTCACATTTTATAATTTACACACTTTATAATTCACACACTTCATAACACACTGCAATTTATAATTCACTAAATAAAACAAGTCGGATTTTAATAATGAAATATTTAAAATTACTATAAGAAAGATAAAGAAAAAGATACTAAATGCTTGTTGTAACCGGCAAATAAAGAAAGCTAGATATAGCCCCCTCTATTTGCGGCTACCTTTATTGCACGTATAAGAGAAATAAAGAGAGAGGGAGAGATTCAATGCTTAAAGCCGGCAGACAGAGAAGGATAGACGCAACCCTCTCTATTCTTTATGAAAAAGAAAGAGAGAGAAAGAATCAATGCTTAAAGCCGGCGTACAGAGAAGGATAGACGCGACCCCCTCTATTCTTTATGAAAAAGAAAGAGAAAGGAAGAGAGTCAATGCTTAAAAGCCGGCGGACAGAGAAGGATAGACGTAACCCTCTCTATTCTTAACTGCCTTGAAAAACAGAGCGTCAAAACGATTGCGCATCCCTAGTGCGCCGAGCCACCGTGGATAATGCTTTGTTTCTCTCTCGCAAAGTAGACATCATTTGACGTACTTTTCGCCAGGGAATGAGAAAAAATAATTAAATATCCTTATAAAACAAAATTTAAAAAAGAATTAAAAAAAGCTTCTTATAAAAAATACAATCGTATAAAGTTTAAACCTTTAAGTTTGACCAAATAAAATTTTTTTGTTACTGTACTCTATTCTTACCACATAGAGTATCAATAAATTCATTCATTAGTTATTGAGAATTTTGGGTTCCAAAATTATATATCAAAATTTTTCAATTTTGTACATGAATCCAAATATCTTAAAAACCAATGAATGGATTTATTTCAAAATTTATCTACATAATCATCATGGTACATACTACAAGCTAATGCATTTCTTTTCTGGAAATTCAGCAATAAAATGGAAAGGAAGCTAATATCTATATGTACAGGTGTAGTGTCCGTTTTACATCTCCTTAATGGGTTTTACGTTAATAGGTATTAATTATATTGAAGTTTCTCGCTTCAAACGTCGCTCGGTTGAATTTTCTTTTATTATATTATTATGTATAAATGACTAATTTTGAGTAAATAAGAATTAATTAATTAAAGTTAATTTTGAGTACCAAACAAAATTGAAAATAATTTGATGAAACATAATATAAAAATATATGTACACATGTGCTTAAAGT
The DNA here is from genome assembly GCA_017163975.1 of Anastatus disparis. Lineage (NCBI taxonomy): Eukaryota > Metazoa > Arthropoda > Insecta > Hymenoptera > Eupelmidae > Anastatus > Anastatus disparis. Next base: position 1,543,183 of record JAFFSR010000034.1, on the reverse strand, counting down.
AAAAAAGCGTATAATTTATTCCATCAAGTGATTATTTCTCACTCGACTTCCATAAGAAAAACAAAACGATATTTAATATGAATAAACTGAGAACTGAGTACTGAGTAACAGCTATAATTTCCAGACCTTAATATATGACCATGAATCTGAATTATGAAATCAATTTTTACGTGGAACATACTTAAAAAAAATTTTGTGTTTATTTTTAATAAAAATATCTTCACAAATGTATTTTACATATATGAAATACAAAATTTAAATAAAAAAAACCATAATATTATAATACACATTTTTGGTTAATTTAAAATTTGAATATTTCGGAATAATAAAATAACTATTTGCAATTACTTAAAAGTAGGTCGAGTATATCTGTCCTTTTCTAATCAAAGAATTAATTTTTTTCCAAAAACTAATAATTTTAGCAAAAAATGAAGAGAAAGCCCCATCTCGTATCAGAAAAAGCAAAATTTTCTTTGATAAGAAAGAATTAATTTTATTGCTTCGTCTTCAAGAAAACCTTGAAAAACAGGGTAAACAATTTGGGTTTTAATGTTTTCTTGAAAATGAAGCAATAAAATTAATTCTATCTTATCAAAGGAAATTTTGCTTTTTCTGATACGAGATGGTGCCTTCTCTTCATTTTTTGCTAAAATTATTAGTTTTTGTAAAATAATCAATTCTTTGATTAGAAAAAGACAGATATACTCGACCTGCTCTTAACAATCCTTTTTGCATCTAAAATAGAATTTTAATGAGATACAAATATTACAAAGTGTATGTATCACAAGTAAGGTTTGCATATCGTAAATATTATAATTTTAGATAGATAGATAGATAGATACTATTTATTGTATATCATATCATTATACAAAGGGCGTGTAATACAATACATAAATATATTAATAAATATTGCACATAAACAATGAATAAATATAAAAATATTGCACATAAAACAATGTATAAATATAAAATATTGCACATAAAACAATGTATAAATACAAAATATTGCAATTAATGTCACAGTCAGTTACTAAACCTAATAATACTGAATAAGTAAGTCACAACAAAAGAAGTGATATCACAGATACAAAAAAAAGTAAAATACACGCAATTCTATAAATTAAAAGTCAGTCATACAATATCTATCAGTCATAGTATATAAAAGTTTTTTATATAAAATACAAAATGAAAAATGATAAATAATGCAGTAAAAAAATAAAGCGTATGCAGTAGCACAAAAACGCAGTCAAAATAATAAAAACAAGTAAAGCATTCACTCACTAACCATTCAGCCAATAAATACAATCACACCTTAAGCAAAAGAGCATGTATACGGGATGTCACATTATACTAAATTAACATATGAATGAAAAAAATAAAATTTAGTTTATTGGAGGTCGAGCAAGTACCCCCTCAGAGCCGACTTAAACCTGCTGAGCGATGGAAGATTCTTTATATCAGCAGGCAGGGAGTTCCAAAAATGCGCACTCTGAACTTGAAAGGAATTCCTTCCAATCTCAGTACGCATGAAGTACCGCTAAATCTTTAATCTCTCCCCTAGTGGCTACCCTAGGTACACATCTAGTGAAGAGATCCACTAGATACTCAGAAGTATTCATGTGCACGATTTTGTACATAAGTACAGCCATAAAATACTGTCTCCTCGCATCAGTACGCAGCCAACCCAGCGCAGCTCTATGAGGAGAGATAATTTTTAGAAAATTCTTGATATTAATAGATTATTAATTTGAAAAATTAAATATTTTTTCATTGATGATAAGTAACTTTTCAAATATAGTTAAAATAGTACTGTAAATGTCAATCAAATAACATTTTCACCAAAATAAAGTTCAACGCTATAATTATTAAAATAAACATTTTTATTTAACTACAATTTATTGTAATAATTATTTGATGAACAGTTATATAAATATTATATATTTATAATTGTATAACTAAATTTATTAAATTAAAATTTTATTCAGTTATCATTCAGAGAATAGAGTATTTAAATTAATTTTCATGAAAATATATTATTTAAAAAGTTACTTCCCTAGTGGAAATCGAATCTGTGAATAACTGGGAATAACTGTGAATAACTGGGAATAACTGTTATAAACTGTTCAGTTTGAGACAGGAATAACAGTTATTCCCAGTTATTCCCAGTTATTCACAGTTATTCCCAGTTATTTACAGTTATTCACAGTTATTCCCAGTTATTTACAGTTTAGTTTACAAATAATTTGAAAAATATAAATTTGAAAAAATGAAAAAAATATATATTTAAAAAAATTTTTTTTTCTATTATAAATATATTTGGGAATAACTGTTATTCGTACCTCTGTTTTTTCAAATTATTTTTAAGTTATAAACTGTGAATAACTGGGAATAACTGAGAATAACTGGGAATAACTGAGAATAACTGGGAATAACTGAGAATAACTGGGAATAACTGAGAATAACTGGGAATAACTGAGAATAACTGGGAATAACTGAGAATAACTGGGAATAACTGAGAATAACTGGGAATAACTGAGAATAACTGGGAATAACTGAGAATAACTGGGAATAACTGAGAATAACTGGGAATAACTGAGAATAACTGGGAATAACTGTTATTCCTGTCTCAAACTGAACAGTTTATAACAGTTATTCCCAGTTATTCACAGTTATTCCCAGTTATTTCCAGTTATTTCCAGTTATTCCCAGTTATTCACAGATTCGATTTCCACTAGGGTTGTTAACATTTTTTTATAAATAACATACATCTAGCCTCAATTACATTTTCATTTGTACACGTGTTAGTATTATAATAAATTGTTATTTATCTAAAAATTGTTAACAATTAAATATATTAAAATTACATTTTAATATATTTAAATTATATTTAACTTAATTACATTTTCATTTGTACACGTGTTTGTATTTAAATTAATTGTCATTTATATAAAAATTGTTAACAATTAAATATATTAAAATTCATTTCATTAAAGCAATAATATTTTTAATAAGAGAAACATAATTTTTAAAATACATCAAAATATCTCATTTGAAAAATTATCATTACATGATATAGAAATATTTTTTTTAATATCGTTTGAACATAAATTTTATGAAATACAATTTTAAAAAATTATTTATTTGATATTATTATAAAGAAAAATTATAAAGATAGGAAAATATATGAAATATGAATGAATTTTTCTGATTATGTCTCTAATTATGGATTCATATTTATGAACTGTCTAGATAGAAGTAAAATTTTCCTTAAAAAAGTAAACATTTCAAAAGCAAATTTACTTACTATTTGCGAAACACTTATTATGAATGCGGAAAAAAATAATATTCTGTAATATCACTCTAAAATTTGTATTAAATATGATCATTGGAAGTACAATTATTTCATTATGTTGAATTTGTTGTTATAGTTTGATTAAATTTTACTATAAAAAGATATAAAAATTAACTGTAATATTTAACTGTCTTTTCATTCTATTGCTGAATTTCCATAAAAGGAATGTAATAACTTGTCGTATGTACCATGATGATTATTTATTTAAATTTTCAAATTATTCTAATCATTAGTTTTCAAGATATTTAGATTTCTGATTCCGAATAGAAAAACATTAGTGAATAATATTAAAACTCGAACTCCTCAATAACTAATGAATATATTTATTTAAAAATTTAACTGAATAATCTTTGTGATATATATTATATGTTAATGCATCTCTTTATTCAAAATTTTTAAATACAATGGAAATATAGTCAATATTTATCGGCGCAAGTGTACTATCCATTTTACATCTCCTTAAATAATATATACTTATAAAATTTACATAATATTTTATAATAGTATATTTCGGTACTAGTGCGATAAAGTGATTTTTTACTCGTGTGGCGGTTAGCGCCCGAGCGAAGCGAGGGTGAAAAGGTCACACGAGTAAGAAATCACTTTCTCGCACGAGTATCGAACACTATTTTTTGACACGACGTGTGAGAAGCTCCGTTTTCGCACGTGTCACTTTGTACAGCGTGCGTGAAATCGAGCTTCTCGCACGGAGTGTCAAAAAAACTATTAAAATGATAATCATATACTTAATATTATTTTAAACTATGAATAAAAAGTTTAAAAAATTATTATTAGGTGATAACTTATAAATAGTTATATTATTTTATTAAATACATTTTCAACTTGAATACTTATCTTCATGTTAAAACTAAATTTAATTAGCATTCAATTTCACAAGTTATTTAAAAAATTTACCACTATTTAAAGTTATTAAAAAGTTATTTATAAAAAGTATTCTCATATAAAAATTTCAAAATTCTAATTATTTAATTTTTTATTCTTCACATCAGAGAATTCCCACATAGCGCCGAAGCTTCCAGGAAGCTTTCTGGAAACGTCAAATGTCCTGCGCACTTTTCATTCAGAAAGATTCATGGGAAGCTTCCAGGAAGCTTCCGTGGAAGAAATCAGTAAGCTTCCGTAAGTTTATCACAAAGGTCTTTTTTAATCTTACAAGAAGTTTCCAAGGAAGGTTGCCGCAAGGTTCCAAAAGTACTTCATGGAAGCTTACACGAAATAATGCAAGAAGCTTACATGCAAGCTTCCGTGAAAGTTTCGATTAAAGTTTCCTGGAAGCGCAAAATGTCCCGCGCACTTTTCTTTCAGAAAGATTCAATGGAAGATTCCAGGAAGCTTCTACACTGAAAAAAAAGCCGAATGCACACGCTGCGAAGTCGATTGTTGTGAATAATTCGGACAACATTCGCAGCTTTTAATAACGGAAAATCGCAATATAAGAGTGCGTAATAATATCGCAGCCAATCATTCCAACTTTCTGTATAAAAGATTACATTGATCGGAGCAAAGCGCTGCGACTAAGCTGTGTTGTAGCTCGCTACAGCTCTTCGTAGTCTACGGCACAGAAAGCTGAATCCAAGCCCAACGACTAAACTGCTTTGTCGCTCGCTACGGCTCTTCGTAGTCTACGACACAGAAAGCTGAATCCGAACACAGCGATTTATTGCGTGGTCACTCGCTTTGAATGCCGATCTCAAGCATTGCGACAACGCTTTGAACACACTTGCTTGATTAATAAATAACATTGAAAAAATGATAATTTCTACTTCCTTTTATATTTTTTTTTAATGTTCATTTAATTATGTGAATTTATAATTTTGAACTATTTTTAAAAATTTATAATTTATAAATACAGTTATTAATACTTTAATATCTTTGATTATTTTTTTTCATTTTTAGATTTATTGGGACATATTTAAAGTTAAATAGCTAAAAAAACTATACTAATAAATCTATTAATAAATCTAAAAATAAAACCAATAAAAAATTGAGAAAGAAAATAACTTTTTTTAACAAACAATTTATGTGATTATGGATAATAATATTTATGAAGTTATTACTAAACATTAGATTACCTTAATTATATTGTTCGAATTTCATACGCAAGTTCTATTCACTTGCCGTAAAAGGGAAAATATTTACAGACGATTTTTATGCTATTTTAAATTTTTAATTGATTTAGATACATAATAAATAATTAATAAATATTTCCAAGAAAAAAATACTCAAAGCCTGGTAGAACTAAGATTTATTGGTAATATCGTCACTACATATTTACACATGATATCTGATAAAAACGTATTTGTACGTTTTCTTCAAAACAAAGTGCGTTTAAAGAAAGAAAATCTTATGATTGATTAAAAATGACTGTTTTAAATACTTTTCCACAAATTCAGGTGTTTTTAGAAATTTTCTTCGTTATCGCTGAAATTTATTCGTTCTTTATAAAAAAATATTAAGTCAAGTCATTAAATATCAAATCAACTTAGGCAGTTTTTGTGTATATTCAATAGTGATTTTTCACCTAGCACATAAATTAAAAAGTCTACATATTGTCATTTTAAAAAATTCAATTATATTGTACACGTTATTTTCAACAAAAATAGTTCTATTAAGATTTTACAATAGTTTGATACTTTTTAATAGAAAATTTATTGAACTAGAAAATCCATGCATGCAAGCGCGCCCTATATCTTATCTTAATGTAGATAGATATTTAATGATTGACTGTTAATATAGTGTTATTATTTTCCGTTCATTATTAAATAATAATAATTTCATATCTACTAATATCAGCATCAGTAAAGAAATTGATGTTGTATACTAATGTATCAGAGCAGTTTACGCAGCATCAGTGAATAGACACGAAAAACTTCGAGAAAAATAAAAGATATATTATCACTATTGTTGGATTTATGAAAGTTCGTGTGTACAACACAACTAAATTAAATTACAAAACGAAATGATTTTATTTAATGAACACTTAAAGCTACTCTGTTAAGTACAGTACAAAATAAACTCTGTATATACAGTATGGAAAATAAGGTAAAATAAGTAATCGTGAAGTCACAGAACGCCGTCCAGAGAAGGAATGAATCCAGAGAGACAGAAGGTGCGCCGCGACGTGAAGACACACGGAAAAGACAGAGACAGAGAGAGTTGGGCTGAGCGCGTGAGTTGAATAGTGGCGCTCCCATAAGACTTGCGGGTGATTGTTGGAGCTATCTTCGACAACTATATTTATTTTCTTATTATTATTATAAAAAAATTTAAGAAATAGTAAACTTTTCAATTATTTTTTAGACATTTCTTAAATCTTTCAAAATTTAAATAGCGTAAATTATTACAAAGTGAAAAATGGTTTTACAAATACATAACTTTTCATATACATAATTTTTAATATCAATCTAATGTATTTGATTTTCTAGATATATCTTAAGAGAATTCCAAGATCGATCTCTGGACATAGTCATGTAAAATTATGCATGATTAAAAACATCTGTTTTTGATACAATGTAATGTGGTTTATAAAACCGACTTTTCCAGTTTTATCATCTCTTAAAATTTCACATTTTAAGGAGACATAAAATGGACACTACACCTACACTCATAAATATTGACTATCTCCACATTTTAGAGCAAAATTTCAGGAAAAAAAATGCATTATATCGTATAAATTTTTTAATAAATTTATTCATTAGCATTTATAAATTTTTAATTTCCGGTACCAGAAAAATTTCAATATGTAATATTGGAATCCTAAATTCTCAATAACTAATAAATGAAGTTATTTAAAAATTAATATTTTCAACCATATGAAATCCATAAAATATATAAAAAATAAAATAGTTCAAATCAATTCTTAACGATATGTATATTGTTCCTATTTTTAAAATAGAAATAAAAATAATTCTAATTTATATTTTCTTAATTATAGTAATTATATCATTCTTTCAAACAAAAGATTTTTAATTTTATTTTGCAGAGAAACTGTTTACTCTAAGCGTGATTCAATTTGAATTTTGATATTAAATAAACAAACTTTTATAAATAGTACATTTTAAGCAAATATTATACTATATTTTTGAAGAAAAATTTTTACCATCAATCTAGAAATATTTTATATACTAAATTATATTATCAAAATTGTATTACTTATCGGTCTTTTTATTATTTATTTAAAAATATTCTGAAATATTTTAAATCTTAATTTAAATTTACCAAATTACTTACCAGGCTCATAGATAAATATTTTATGATATTCTTATAAACTAAAAAGTTCATAACATCTGTATCTTTTAAATTTATTGCTTAATATATTATTTTATACTACAATTTTTAAAAAGATAATTCAGAAGTAAATGACAGAATTGTTACCATGTTCTAATTTGAAATATACTATAACAAATGAATATAGAGCGGTACTTCGCACTCTCGACAGCACACAAAAGGAATTTTTGTGACCGAAAGTTAGCGATGATTATACTAATAATTTTATTTAAAAAATCAAACTGTAACTAAATAATTACAATTTATCTATTTTATCAAAGATTTTTATTATTAAATTCTAAATCGATGATTTTATTTAAGCATATTATAGTGAATCAAATCTCGTTTTTCGCCAATCATTAAACGCACCAATCACGTTCTTAGTATAAAATGTTTCACAACATCCGACCATCGTTTCTTTAAAAAAGGAATATTAATTTAACCAAAAAATTTGAGTAAATAAAAATATTCCATTACTTTGAATTTTCAACCACAAAATTTTTTATTTTTATTTTGGAAACCAAATGGAACATATTCCCAGACTCATTGATTTTTATTATTTAGCCGTGTAAATTGATGTGAAATTTTTCGTATGTATATATATATATCTACAAATTCTATGGATTTAATATTATAACTAAGAGTATTATTTTATTATAATCCGTACTGCAAAATCTCACGTGAGATCTCACGTGAGATCTTATGCCAAAATCTCATGTAACTTAAAAACGTGTAAAAATGTCAAAATAATATAAACTTTTACTTTTACAGTCATTTGTATGCATTGTAGAGCATATTTCTTCTCAATAAAATATTTAAACGTAATATTATAATTGAATTTCGAGGAAAATTTTGTATTGAAAATTTTTATGCCAAATTTTTACTAAGTCCATACATGAGATCTCACGTGAGAAATTCGGCATAAAAATTTTCAATGCAAAATTTTCCTCGAAATTCAATTATAATATTGCATTTAAATATTTCATTGAGAAGAAATATGCTCTACAATGCATACAAATGATTGTGAAAATAAAAGTTTATATTATTTTGACATTTTTACACGTTTTTAAGTTACATGAGATTTTGCAGTAGGGATTTCATAAAATGGAATAAAATAATATATGAACGAAAATTATTTTAAATGAATTTCAAAGATATATTGGTACATCTTCAAAAGTTTAAACTTTAAGAAGGGGCCGAACTATCTGTCTTTGTCTAATAGCGTTTTTCATCATTTATATAAACACTATCCGGTATAACAAGAAAAAAATAGCAGCCCCCGCTATATATTAGTATAATAAGTAAATTTTGTAATAAAAATCAAATTTTTCACCGCATAGTTTTTGACTAATTAGAGACCTACTAGCAATCTAGAATATAACCTATCTTTTTTTGGTAGGTCTCTAATTATTCAAAAACTACGCAGTAAAAAAATTTGTTTGTTATTACAAAATTTACTAATTATACTAATATCTAGCGGGGGCTGCTATTTTTTTCTTGTTGTAAAGGATAGTGTTTATATAAATAATGAAAAACACTATTAGACAGAGACAGATAGTTCGGCCCCTTCTTAAATATCACTTTTTTCAAACAATTTTTAAAAAGTGACTATTTTATTACATTAAAAAATACACAACTGTTTGCGAATAAATTATTCTTTTTTGAAACTATTAAACAAAACTCATTTTTTGAAAAGCTATATTGCACGATATCTTGAAAATTTCATTAATAATATCAAATATTTTCTAAAAATGATATGAATGGTTTTTGCATAAATGGTATGGAAAGAGCAAATTTTCGAAGGCTCTTTCATTAAATATAATTTAAACCACTAGAGAGGTTGAGATTTGAGACCTTGAGACACCTTGAGATTTGTTTTATTAAAGAAAATGTATCTGCCTGAACCTTAAAGGAACGGTAACTGGTCATTCGACCCTCTGCTTTGCTAAATCAAATATATAAAGCATTTAATTAAAAATATATTTTGTTATACAGTACTAAATATTTATGTTGTTCGAACAAATAATATAAATAATTATAAGACATAGGTTTTAATTAAACAACCTAATCTACAATTTTTGAATGTGATTTCATTCATAAAATAAAGTTTTAATAAAATATTTGTTTGAAATTAAGAAAGAATTTTTACACAATGAGAAAATAACTGAGGAAAGAATTTTTATACAATGAGAAAATAAATTAACTGTTAAGGGGAATCCTCATACCAACATAGAGTTCTACCTTATCTACATTGAAATTATGAATTTTAATAAAAATTTAACTATTCATGACTGAAATTCGTAGGAGAGGCACATTCTTAACATGCCAAAGAATTTATTGCAACGTAAAAAGATAATATAAGGGTAAAAATAAAGGTGAAAACTGCTTTATACGATTAACTTTTCAATGTAGTTGTGAATAATCGTATTATGCAGTTTTTGTTTTCATTTTCACTTTTATTCTGTCTTTTAACGTTGCAATAAATTCTTTAGAATGTTAAGAATGTGCCTTTTCTATAAATTGTAGTAAAAAATAGTAAAATTTTTATGAAAATCCATAATTCAAATGTAGATAAGGTAGATCTCTGTGCCGGTATGAGGACACCCCTTAAGTTATACTGACTTCGATACTGCGAAATGCGCACGTCTTAACATTTTTTTTTTTTTTTTTTTTTTTTCTTAGGGTTTAACCACCTACAGCCTATTTGGCCTAGTAAGTGACACCTCGATCACCTTTGTGTTCCGGTGTTTTCGCGTTCGAAACCATACCTCAATTTTCCCTAACTCTGTATTAGTTATTGTAAAATAAAACAATTCTTTGATTAGAAAAAGACGAATATACTCGACCTGCACTTAAATTTTTTGTTTTGGATTTCTTAAAAATTATTTGCGTGGTTTAAATTATATTTAATGAAAGAACCTTCGAAAATTTGCTCTTTCCATACCATTTATGCAAAAACCATTCATATCATTTTTAGAAAATATTTGATACTATTCATGAAATTTTCAAGGCACCGTGCAATATAGCTTTTTAAAAAATGAATTTTGTTTAATAGTTTCAAAAAAGAATAATTTATTCGCAAACAGTTGTGTATTTTTTAATGTAATAGAATAGTCACTTTTTAAAAATTGTTTGAAAAAAGTGATATTTAAAGTTTAAACTTTTAAAGATGTGCCAATATATCTTTGAAATTTATTTAAAATAATTTTCGTTCATATATTATTTTATTCCATTTTATGAAATTATAATAAAATAATACTCTTAGTTATAACATTAAATCCATAGAACTTGTAGATATATATATATATATATATATATATATATATATATATATATATATATATACGAAAAATTTCACATCAATTTACACTGCTAAATAATAAAAATCAATGAGTCTGGGAATATATTCCATTTGATTTCCAAAATAAAAATAAAAAATTTAGTGGTTAGAAATTCAAAGTAATGGAATATTTTTATTTACTCAAATTTTTTGGTTAAATTAATGTTTTAATAAATTTTCTATTAAAAAGTATCAAACTATTGTAAAATCTTAATAGAACTATTTTTGTTGAAAATAACGTGTACAATATAATTGAATTTTTTAAAATGACAATATGTAGACTTTTTAATTTATGTGCTAGGTGAAAAATCACTATTGAATATACACAGAAACTGCCCAAGTTGATTTGATATTTAATGACTTGACTTAATGTTTTTTTATAAAGAACGAATAAATTTCAGCGATAACGAAGAAAATTTCTAAAAACACCTGTATTTGCGGAAAAGTATTAAAAACAGTCATTTCTAATCGATCATAAGATTTTCTTTCTTTAAACGCATTTTGTTTTGAAGAAAACGTACAAATACATTTTTATCAGATATCATGTGTAAATATGTCATGTGACAATATTACCAATAAATCTTAGTTCTACCAGGCTTTGAGTATTTTTTTCTTGGAAATATTTATTAATTATTTATTATGTACCTAAATTAATTCAGAATTCAAAATAGCATAAAAATCATCTGTAAATATTTTCCCCTATTACGGCAAGTGAATAGAACTTGCGTATGAAATTTGGAACAATATAATTAAGGTAATCTAATGTTCAGTAATAACTTCATAAATATTATTATCCATAATCATATAAATTGTTTGTTAAAACAAGTTATTTTCTTTCTCAATTTTTTATTGGTCTTATTTTTAGATTTGTTAATAGATTTATTAGTATAGTTTTTTAACTATTTAATTCTAAATATGTCCTAATAAATCTAAAAATGAAAAAAAATAATCAAAGATATTAAAGCAATAATAACTGTATTTATAAATTATAAATTTTTAAAAATAGTTCAAAATTATAAATTCACATAATTAAATGAACATTAAAAAAAAATATAAAAGGAAGTAAAAATTATCATTTTTTCAATGTTATTTATTAATCAAGCAAGTGTGTTCAAAGCGTTGTCGCAATGCTTGAGATCGGCATTCAAAGCGAGTGACCACGCAATAAATCGCTGTGTTCGGATTCAGCTTTCTGTGCCGTAGACTACGGAGAGCCGCAGCGAGCGACATAGCAGTTTAGTCGCTGGGTTTGGATTCAGCTTTCTGTGCCGTAGACTACGAAGAGCCGTAGCGAACCACAACGCAGCTCAGTCGCAGCGCCCTGCTCCGATCAATAAAATCTTTTATACAGAAAGTTGGAATAATTGGCTGCGATATTGTTACGCACTCTTATATTGCAATTTTCCGTTATTAATGGCTGCGAATGTTGTCCGAATCATTCACAACAATCGATTTCACAGTGTGCATTCGGCTTTTTTTTCAGTGCATGGAAGAAATTAGTAAGTTTCCATGGAAGCTAGTATAAAAGCCTTTTGAATCTTACAAGAAGCTTTCAAGGAAGATTGCCGTCAGGTTCTAAAAACACTTCATGGATACTTCTATAAACAAATGCTAAAAGCTTCCAGGAAGATTCTAGTGTAAGGTTCCCGGAAGCTTTGGGGAAGTCAACAATTCAAATATCATTTGGTTAATTTTATCCTTTTTCACCGTTCGGAAGGTATTGTGTTACTATTCTGTTCAACATTCTATTTTTTATTTTATATTTTACAAATATTTGCTGTGCAAAACACATATTTATTTACAACATACTATTTTATATACTATTATATCATATTTATACGTCAATACATATTCACATATATTAAGATTTGAGTATAATTATAAAGATGCATTAACATTTTTAGGGCTGGCGCTGTTGGTACATACTCAAGACCGCCAACGTTCGACTTATATAGTAAGTGTGGTATCATCTCACCACTTAGGGACAAAACGCCCATTTAACGCGTATCCCCCGGTAGGCGTAACTGTGAATCGAAGGTGACGGACTTGTATGATATCTGTCGGTAGTTCAATTCTCGTCTAAACATGATTTTTTTTTTTATATTAATTATGTTGCACATGCATATATTACACTATTTTTTTAAATTTGAAAATTTTTTATGTATACAGATAAATGTATATGTACACTTGGCGGAAAGGATATTTTTCCGAATGTCAACCTCAAATGGCAACATCGCATATTTTACCACAGGCATAAGACAATTCCAAATTATAGAGCACATTCCACATCATTGTTATTTATTACTTAATGACATAATTTTAGTAAACAAACAATATTACTTTCTTTTTTCATGATCAGAATTATAATTTTATTAAATAAAATTTTCATTTCTTAGTTCAAAAATCACATAAAATCTAATATTGTGAATTTAAATTATATAAACAATAAAATTTAATTTGTTATCATTTGAATTTTGCATGAATAACCTATAAGAAAAAACAAAATAATCATGATGCGAAACTCAATACATAATTCGAAGTTTTCTTATGTCTGTGGTAAAATATGCAGCACTGCCATTTGAGGTACACATTCGGAAAAATATCCTTTCCGCCAAGTGTACATGTACCTACGTATTATTCACACACAAACATTTCCGTGCTATATGAAGTCGAAAAATTTATTTTTTATAGATTTTAAAATAAATTTATTTAAAAAACTTGAATAATCAATACAATACTCTTTCTTAAAACTTTATTCAATTAAGGGGAATCCTCATACCGACATAGAGTTCTACCTTATCTACATTTAAATTATGAATTTCAATAAAGATTCAACTATTCATGACTGAAATTCGTAGGAAAGGCACATTCTTAACATGCCAAAGAATTTATTGCAACGTTAAAAGATAATATAAGGGTAAAAATAAAGGCGAAAACTGCTTAATACGATTAACTTTTCAATGTAGTTATGAATAATCGTATTATGCAGTTTTTGTCTTCATTTTCACTTTTATTCTGTCTTTTAACGTTGCAATAAATTCTTTAGAATGTTAAGAATGTGCCTCTTCTATGAATTTTAGTCAAAAATAGTTAAATTTGTATTAAAATGCATAATTCAAATGTAGATAAGGTAGATTTCTGTGCCGTTATGAGGACACCCCTTAAAGACTTTTCTTTAACCCTTTCAGAACCAATGTACATTACAATGTACATTGACATTTTTTGGTTTTTTTGAAATTGTTCAAAAGTGGCTTCAAATTTTGTAAAAAAAATATGTGTACTAGATTGAAGTGGACTATTTCCGATCTCAAACTGAGGGCCTAAGTTATTATATCTTTGATAGAAACTGAGAAAACTTGAAAAGAAAAAAAAAAAAAAAAAATTTTTTTATCGCAAAAATTGCTTAATAAATGAACACTTATCATCGCTAAATGGTTATCAGAACTTTTCATGATGAAATAATAATTCCGTTCTGAAAGGGTTAAAAAAGCAACAAAATGTTTTGTGTGCTTATTTACTAACTTAAATTAGTATTAAAAGAAATTTTTATTTAAAGTTATACAATTATAGAAACTTTTAAGAGGAGGTCACGTATCTCCATCCTTTTCTAATCGAAGAATTAAGTTTTTGCAAAAACTAATAACTTTATCGAAAAATGAAGAGAAAGCCCCATCGCGTATTAAAAAAAGCTATATTTTCTTTGATGAAAAAGAATTAATTTTATTGCTTCGTTCTCAAGAAAACTTTGAAAAACTAAATTGTCCAACCTAACCTCTATGTTTTAAGTTTTTCAAGGTTTTCTTGAAAACGAAGCGAGAAAATCAATTCTTTCTTATTAAAAAAAAAACGCTGCCAAGTGCTTTGGCGGAATGCTTTCTCATAGAGCTCTTTGAGTTTCATTATTTTTTTTATATTTATTTAAATGTGATTCTAATATAAAAAAATTGTCTAACATTAATATTTATTAGTACATCTAAATCAGTAGTACTATTATAAATTTTCAAGAGTAACTCAGAAATCAAAAGAAGTGATCAAAAAGCTACGCTCATAAAATTATTTTTTTTAAACTTGGTTTATAAAGACAGTAGCAAATAACTTGTATACAAATTTTAGAGCAATTCTATCGAGTACTTTACGTGAAATGGAAAAAAACTGAAATATGAAAATTTTTTAAGAAAATTTTTAAAATTTTCTAAACGCTAAAAAGATCGGTTTATAAAAGTTATCCTTCTTTTGGCAGATGCAAATTATTCCCATGGAAATCTCAAAGCAAATTCATCAATTAACCTACGTAGAATACAAAAAAAAAATTAAAAATCGAAAATTTTTTCAAATTCTTAAAATGGCTCCATAAAAAAAAATACACTATGAATACAAATTTTCAATAGCTTCCCGCCTAGTTACACAAAAACATAGATGGTATACAAAATTTGAAGCCAATCCATCGAGTAATTTTCGAGATCTAACTGGTTAAATAAATAACATTTTCTTTTCAAAATTTCTTTTTCAAAATTTTAAAGATGCTCTAAAATTAAAACTACGCTATGAAAATGAATTTTTGAAAATTTCCCTTCTTTTGGCAGTCGCAAATAATTTGCTTGCAATTTTTAGAACAAATCTATCGAGTACTTTACGTAGAATAAAAAAAAATAAGAAAAGAAGAATCGAAATTTGTTTTTAAATCTTTAAAATTCTCTAAAATTGTAACCACGCTAAGAAAATTAGTTATCAAAAGCTTATTTTTTTCAGACAATAGCGAATTAATTGTATAAAAATTTTGGAGAAAATTTATAATATGGTTAACGCAAAAAAGAAAATAAATGGAAAATAAAAATTTTTTTGAAAATTTTCAAAGTGTTCTAAAATTAAAACTGCGCTGAGAAAATTAGTTTTGCAAAGCTTGTTTTCTTCAGACAGTAGCGAATTAATTGCATACAAATTTTGGAGCAAATCTATCAAATGGTTTTCGTAATATAAAAAAAAATTAAAAATAAAAATTTTTTAAAAAATTTTAAAAATGCTCTAAAATTAAAAGTGCGCTAAGAAAATTATTTTACAAAATTTTTTATACTTTTGGCAGTCGAAATTAAGTTCCATACAAATTTTCGAACAAATTCTTTGAGTAGTTTACGTAAAATACAAAAAAAATGAAAAATCGAAATTTTTTTAAAATTCTTAAAATGATTCTAAAAAGAAAACTACGCTAAGAAAACCAATTCTGAATAGCTTCCGCACCAGTTGATCGAAAAATTGAATTGTACGAAAAATTTGAAGTAAATCCATCGAGTAGTTTTTAAGATTTTATTGGCTTAATAAATAGAAACATTTTTTTTTTTTATTTCAAAATGCTCTAAAATTAAAACTAAGCTAAGAAAATCAGTTTTTAAAAATTTATTTTATCCAGGCAATCACAAATAAATTCCATGCAAATTTTGAAGCAAATTCATCGAGTAGTAAACAAAAAAAAAAAACAAAAAACGAAAAATCGAATTGTTTTTTTTTTTTTTTTTTTTTTTTTTTAATATGAAAACTATGCTAGAAGAACCAATTATCAATAGCTTCCCAGCAAGTTAGTCACAAAACTAAATTCCATGCAAAATTAGAAGCAAATCCATCGAGTAGTTCTCGAGATACAGTTTACTAACTGAATTCATACATCCACACACACACACACACACACACACACACACATACATACAGACAGACATTTTCTGGAAACCACTTTTTTCGACTCACCGAGCTCAAATATGTACAAATTAATGAAAAAAAACGCTGCCAAGTGCTTTGGCGGAATGCTTTCTCATAGAGCTCTTTGAGTTTCATTATTTTTTTATATTTATTTAAATGTGATTTTAATATAAAAAAATTGTCCATCATTAATATTTATTCATTTTGTACTTTATAAATTTTGAATATATATGCTAGTTGATTGCCTTTTCAACATTTTGTTTGGGTTAAATGTTAGCTTTTAAAGTGTTTAATTTTGTTGACTTTAGCTAGCCTTATACATAGGTTCGAATTTATTATTTTTGTTATCTTGTGGATATCTTTTTATCACGACTAAGCTTGGTAAATCCAAGTAGTCAATTTTAGTAACGGTAATTAAATTCAGTAGTACTATTATAAATTTTCAAGAGTAACTCAGAAAACAAAAGAAGTGATCAAAAAGCTACGCTAATAAAATTATTTATTTAAAACTTGGTTTATAAAGACAGTAGCAAATAACTTGTATACAAATTTTAGAGTAATTCTATCAAGTACTTTACGTAAAATGGAAAAATACTGAAATATGAAAATTTTTTAAGAAAATTTTTAAAATTTTCTAAAAAGAAAACTACGCTAAAAAGATCGGTTTATAAAAGTTATCCTTCTTTTGGCAGATGCAAATTATTCCCATGGAAATCTCAAAGCAAACTCATCAATTAACTTACGTAAAATACAAAAAAAAAAATTAAAAATCGAAAATTTTTTCAAATTCTTAAAATGGCTCTATAATAAAAAAAAAACACTATGAATACAAATTTTCTATAGCTTCCCGCCTAGTTATACAAAAACATAGATGGTATACAAAATTTGAAGCAAATCCATCGAGTAATTTTCGAGATCTAACTGGTTAAATAAATAACATTTTCTTTTCAAAATTTCTTTTTAAAAATTTTAAAAATGCTCTAAAATTAAAAGTGCGCTAAGAAAATTAGTTTACAAAATTTTTAATAATTTTGGCAGTCGAAATAAAGTTCCATACAAATTTTCGAACAAATTCTTCGAGTAGTTTACGTAAAATACAAAAAAAATGAAAAATCGAAATTTTTTGAAAATTCTTAAAATGATTCTAAAAAAAAAACTGCGCTAAGAAAACCAATTCCCAATAGCTTCCGCACCAGTTCATCAAAAAATTGAATTGTATGGAAAATTTGAAGTAAATCCATCGAGTAGTTTTTAAGATTTTATTGGCTTAATAAATAGAAACATTTTTTTCAAAAATTTCAAAATGCTCTAAAATTAAAACTGAGCTAAGAAAATCAGTTTTTAAAAATTTATTTTATCCAGGCAATCACAAATAAATTCCATGCAAATTTTGAAGCAAATTCATCGAGTAGTAAACAAAAAAAAAAAAAAAACGAAAAATCGAATTGTTTTTTTTTTTTTTTTTTTTTTAACTTTAATATGAAAACTATGCTAGAAGAACCAATTATCAATAGCTTCCCAGCAAGTTAGTCACAAAACTAAATTCCATGCAAAATTAGAAGCAAATCCATCGAGTAGTTCTCGAGATACAGTTTACTAACTGAATTCATACATCCACACACACACACACACACACACACACACACATACATACAGACAGACATTTTCTGGAAACCACTTTTTTCGACTCACCGAGCTCAAATATGTACAAATTAATGAAAAAAGGACTGCCAAGTGCTTTGGCGGAATGCTTTCTCATAGAGCTCTTTGAGTTTCATTATTTTTTTATATTTATTTAAATGTGATTTTAATATAAAAAAATTGTCCATCATTAATATTTATTCATTTTGTACTTTATAAATTTTGAATATATATGCTAGTTGATTGCCTTTTCAACATTTTGTTTGGGTTAAATGTTAGCTTTTAAAGTGTTTAATTTTGTTGACTTTAGCTAGCCTTATACATAGGTTCGAATTTATTATTTTTGTTATCTTGTGGATATCTTTTTATCACGACTAAGCTTGGTAAATCCAAGTAGTCAATTTTAGTAACGGTAATTAAATTCAGTAGTACTATTATAAATTTTCAAGAGTAACTCAGAAAACAAAAGAAGTGATCAAAAAGCTACGCTAATAAAATTATTTATTTAAAACTTGGTTTATAAAGACAGTAGCAAATAACTTGTATACAAATTTTAGAGTAATTCTATCAAGTACTTTACGTAAAATGGAAAAATACTGAAATATGAAAATTTTTAAGAAAATTTTTAAAATTTTCTAAAAAAGAAAACTACGCTAAAAAAGATCGGTTTATAAAAGTTATCCTTCTTTTGGCAGATGCAAATTATTCCCATGGAAATCTCAAAGCAAACTCATCAATTAACTTACGTAAAATACAAAAAAAAAAAATTAAAAATCGAAAATTTTTTCAAATTCTTAAAATGGCTCTATAATAAAAAAAAAACACTATGAATACAAATTTTCTATAGCTTCCCGCCTAGTTATACAAAAACATAGATGGTATACAAAATTTGAAGCAAATCCATCGAGTAATTTTCGAGATCTAACTGGTTAAATAAATAACATTTTCTTTTCAAAATTTCTTTTTAAAAATTTTAAAAATGCTCTAAAATTAAAAGTGCGCTAAGAAAATTAGTTTACAAAATTTTTAATAATTTTGGCAGTCGAAATAAAGTTCCATACAAATTTTCGAACAAATTCTTCGAGTAGTTTACGTAAAATACAAAAAAAATGAAAAATCGAAATTTTTTGAAAATTCTTAAAATGATTCTAAAAAAAAAACTGCGCTAAGAAAACCAATTCCCAATAGCTTCCGCACCAGTTCATCAAAAAATTGAATTGTATGGAAAATTTGAAGTAAATCCATCGAGTAGTTTTTAAGATTTTATTGGCTTAATAAATAGAAACATTTTTTTCAAAAATTTCAAAATGCTCTAAAATTAAAACTGAGCTAAGAAAATCAGTTTTTAAAAATTTATTTGACCCGGGCAATCACAAATAAATTCCATGCAAATTTTGAAGCAAATTCATCGAGTAGTAAACAAAAAAAAACCAAAAAACGAAAAATCGAATTTTTTTTTTATTTTTTAAAAAAACTTTAAAATGAAAACTACGGTGGAAGAACCAAATTATTAATAGCTTCCCAGCAAGTTAATCACAAAACTAAATTCCATGCAAAATTAGAAGCAAATCCATCGAGTAGTTCTCGAGATACAGCTTACTAACTGAATTCATACATCCACACACACACACACACACACACACACATACATACAGACATTTTCTGGAAACCACTTTTTTCGACTCACTGAGTTCAAATATGTACAAATTAATGAAAAAATAGGAAGAAATTTTTTTTACCGACAATGCTTTCTCTATGAGAAAGCAATAGAAAAAAATTTTTTTTATCAATACAATGCTTTCTCTATGAGAAAGCAATATAGCTTTTTTTAATACGCAATGGGGCTTTCTCTTTATTTTTCGCTAAAATTATTAGTTTTCGTGAAAAAATCAATTTGTCGATTAGAAAAGGACAGAAAAAGTCGACCTGCTCTTAATCATTTAATTTGTAATCTATTTTATTCGTATTCATATAATAATCTGATATTAATTTTTAATATTAAAAAGAATATCTTTATACGTTAATTTAACAAAAAAGACTATATTTTTAATTTATAAAATTAATGGTGGATTATTATACAAATACGGAAAAAGCAGATAACAAATTGAATGAATTAATTTTTATAATTATTTAACTTTGGGTAAAAATTTTTTAAGACCATTAATTTTTTAGCTAGTAAAAGAACACTAAATATTATGTTTTTTTGAGGAAAAATCTTTTACTTGATAAAATTCATATATTCAAAACATTGTAAAGATATTTAGACTTTGTAATTAATTCATTTAATTTATAAAATTCTATTAAATTAACGACTTTCTCTTAAAAAAAAACATATTTTTTTGTGTTCTTTTTTATTAATTAAAATCAATAATAAAAAAAATTCTTTATTGAAAGTTATACACAATTATAAAAAATTTTTAATCATTTAAAATGTAATATGTTTTACTTTATATTTAAATAATTTGCCATAAATTTTGTAAATTAAAAAGAATATGAGACATTAATTTAATAGAAAAAAAAGCAAATATTTTTAATCTATAAAATTAAATTAATATAAGGCAGACACTATACCTGTACTCATAAATATTGCCTAAATTTTCATTTTATCGTAAAATTTTAGAAAAAAAAAGTATTAGTTTATAGTATGTATACCATGAAGATTATCCTATTAAATTTTTAAATAAATTTATCTATTAGTTATTTAAAATGTCAAATCAAGGAAACAATGAGTACTGATAAATTAGAACAAATACGTGCGAATGAGACTTTACGCAAGAAAGAAGCTTATATAAAAATTAAAGAAAAACAACCGAAAAAAATGAAAGAAAAATTAGAAAATACTAAGATAACAAAATCAAAATTCAAGGAAACAATAAGAACTGATAAATTGGAACAAATACATGTAAATGAGGCTTTACGTGAGAAAGAAGCTTTTATAAAAATTGAAGAAATCAACCAGAAAAATATAAAGAAAAATTAGAAAATGCTAGGATAACAAAATTCAAATTTAAGGAAAAAATGAGTGTTGATAAATTGAAACAAATACGTGTAAATAAGGCTTTACGTAAGGAAAAAGCTTGTATAAAAATTAAAGAAAAAATTCTAAATAAATATGAAGAGAAATTAGAAAATGCTAAGAAAACAAAATTAAAATTCAAGGAATAAAGGAGTACTGATAAATTGGAACAAATACGAGCGAATAAGGCTTTCGTAAGAAAGAAGCTTATATAAAAAATTAAAGAAAAAAAACCAAAATAATATGAACACTAAAAAAAAATTTAGTTAAAACAACTAAATATATTTATTTGAATTTCGATTAGTTAATTCAGATAAACATTTGGTTGAATCAAATATTTAGTTCTTGCTTTAACCAAATATTTATTTGAAATCAATAACAAAAATATTTGAATTAAACAACATTTAAATAGATTATAAAAGATCATTAATTGAATCAAATAAACAGTTTATTTGAAATCAATAAATTCATTTGTTTGAAAGGACAAAATGAATTTAAATAAATATTTATTGAGTTGAACTCGATTATTTATTTAAAAGAAACAAATTGATTTTGAATATAAAAAATGGTTTATTTGAATTAGCATTTATTTGAATTAACCAACATTTAGTTAGATAAAACAGAATCATTAATTGAATCAAATAAATGGTTCATTTCAAATCAATATATTTATTTGTTTAAACGAACAAAATGTATTTGAATAAATATTTATTAAATTGAACAGAATCATTTGTTTGAATGAAATAAAATAGTTTCGAATTAAAAACACGTTCATTTGTATTAGCATTTATTTAAAATCACCAAAATTTAGTTGGATAAAATAGAATAATTATTCAAATGAAATAATCGGCTTATTTAAAATCAAATATTCCATTCGTTTGATAGAACAAAATGATTTCGAATAAATATATATAGAATTGAACTAAATTATTTGCTTAAAGGAAATAAATTAGTTTTGAATTAAAAACACTTTTATTTGAATAAGCATTTATTTAAAATAACCAACATTTAGTTGGATAAAACAGAATAATTATTCAAACGAAATGAATGGTTTATTTATAATCAAATATTTCATTTGTTTGATAGAACAAAATGAATTTGAATAAATATATATTGAATTAAACAAAATTATTTGTTGGAATAAAATAAATTAGTTTTGAATAAAAAACACGTTTTTTTAAATTAGCATTTATTTGAAATAATCAACATTGAGTTGCATAAAGCAGAATCATTATTTAAATCAATAAACGGTTTATTTGAAATCAAATATTTCATTTGTTTGATAAAACAAAATGAATTTAAATAAATATATATTGAATTAAACTAAATGATTTGTTTGAATGAAATAAATTAATTTTGAATTAAAAACACGTTTATTTGAATTAGCATTTATTTGAAGTAACCAAAATTTAATTGGATAAAAAAGAATAATTATTCAAATAAAATAAGCGGTTTATTTGAAATCAAATATTTCATTTGTTTGATAAAACAAAATAAATATAAATAAATATATAATAAATTAAACTAAATTGTTTGTTTGAATAAAATAAATTAGTTTTGAATTAAAAACACTTTTATTTGAATAAGCATTTATTTAAAATAACCAACATTTAGTTGGATAAAACAGAATAATTATTCAAACGAAATAAATATTTTATTTATAATCAAATATTTCATTTGTTTGATAGAACAAAATCAATTTGAATAAATACATATTGAATTAAGCAAAATTATTTGTTGGAATGAAATAAATTAGTTTTGAATTAAAAACACGTTTATTTAAATTAGCATTTATTTGAAATAATCAACATTTAGTTGCATAAAGCAGAATCATTATTTAAATCAAATAAACGGTTTATTTGAAATCAAATATTTCATTTGTTTGATAAAACAAAATGAATTGAAATAAATATATATTGAATTAAACTAAATTATTTGTTTGAATAAAATGAATTAATTTTGAATTAATAACACGTTTATTTAAATGAGCATTTATTTGAAATAACCAACCTTTTTAGTTGGATAAAACTTTAGTTGGATAAAACCGAATATTTATTTGAACGAAATAAACGGTTTATTCGATATCAAATATTTCATTTGTTTGATAGAACAAAATGAATTTGAATAAATATATATTGAATAAAACTAAATTATTTGTTTGAATTAATAAATTAGTTTTGAATTAAAAACATTTTTATTTCAATTAGCATTTATTTAAATCAATCAACATTTAGTTGGATAATGCAGAATCATTAATTGAAACAAATAAACAGTTTGTTTGAAATCAATTATTTCGTTTGTTCGAAAGAACAAAATGAATTCAAATAAATATATATTGAATTAAACTAAATTATTTGTTTAAATGAAATAAATTAGTTTTGAATTAAAAACACGTTTATTTAAATTAGCATTTATTTGAAATAAGCAACATTTAGTGGGATAAAACAGAATAATTATTCAAATAAAATAATCGGTTTATTTAAAATCAAATATTTCATTCGTTTCATAGAACAAAATTATTTTGAATAAATATATATTGAATTGAACTAAATTATTTGTTTAAATAAAATAAATTAGTTTTGATGTGAAAACACGTTTATTTAAATGAACATTTATTTGAAATAACCAACATTTAGTTGGATAAAGCAGAATCATTATTTAAATCAAATAAACGGTTTATTTGGATTCAATTTCTCAATTTGTTTGATAGAACAAAATGATTTCGAATAAATATATATTGAATTGAACTAAATTATTTGTTAAAAGGAAATAAATTAGTTTTGAATTAAAAACACGTTTATTAGAATTTGCATTTATTTTAAATAACCAACATTTAGTTGGATAAAGCATAATCATTATTTAAATCAAATAAACGGTTTATTTGGAATTAAATATTCAATTTGTTTGATAGAACAAAATTATTTTGAATAAATATATATTAAATTGAAATAAATTATTTGTTTAAAGAAAATAAATTAGTTTTGAATTAAAAACACGATAATTTGAATTAGCATTAATTTGAAATAACCAGAATTTAGTTGGATAAAACAGAATAATTATTCAAATGAAATAATTGGTTTATTTAAAATCAAATATTTCATTTGTTTGATAGAACAAAATTATTTTGGATAAATATATATTGAATTGAACTAAATTATTTGTTTAGAGGAAATAAATTAGTTTTGAATTGAAAACACGTTTATTTAAATTAGCATTTATTTGAAATAACCAACATTTAGTTGGATAAAACAGAATAAATATTTAAATGAAATAATAGTAGGTTTATTTAAAATCAAATATTTCATTTGTTTGGTAGAACAAAATCATTTTTAATAAATATATATTGAATTGAAATAAATTATTTGTTTGAATGGAATAAATTAGTTTCGAATAAAAAACACGTTTATATAAATGAGCATTTATTTGAAATAACCAAAATTTAGTTGGATAAAGCAGAATCATTATTTAAATCAAATAAACGGTTTATTCGGAATCAAATATTCAATTAGTTTGATAGAACAAAATGATTTCGAATAAATATATATCGAATTGAACTAAATTATTTGCTTAAAGGAAATAAATTAGTTTTGAATTAAAAACACGTTTAGTTAAATTAGCATTTATTTGAAATAACCAACATTTAGTTGGATGAAACAGAATAATTATTTAAATGAAATAATAGTAGGTTTAATTAAAATCAAATATTTTATTTGTTTGATAAAACAAAATTATTTAAAATAAATCTATATTAAATTGGAATAAATTATTTGTTTGAATGGAATAAATTAGTTTCGAATAAAAAAAAACGTTTAGATAAATGAGCATTTATTTGAAATAACCAACATTTAGTTGGATAAATCAGAATAATTATTCAAACAAAATAAACGATTTATTTAAAATTAAATATTTCATTTGTTTGATAGAACAAAATGAATTTAAATAAATCTATATTGAATTTAACTAAATTATTTGTTTGAATAAAATAAATTAATTTTGAATTAAAAACACGTTTATTTGAATAAGCATTTATTTGAAATAACCAAAATTTAATTGGATAAAACAGAATAATTATTTAAATAAAATAAACGGTTTATTTAAAATCGAATATTTCATTCGTTTGATAAAACAAAATAAATTTAATTAAATATATATTAAATTAAACTAAATTATTTGTTTAAATGAAATAAATTAGTTTTGAAGTAAAAACACGTATATTTAAATGAACATTTATTTGAAATAACCAACATTTAGTTGGATAAAACAGAATATTTATTTAAACGAAATAAACGGTTTATTCGAAATTAAATATTCAATTTGTTTTATAGAACAAAATGATTTCGAATAAATATATATTGAATTGAACTAAATTATTTGTTTAAAGGGAATAAATTAGTTTTGAATTAAAAACACGTTTATTTAAATTAGCATTTATTTAAATTAACCAACATTTAGTTAGACAAAATAGGATAATTATTCAAATGAAATAATCGGCTTATTTAAAATCAAATATTCCATTCGTTTGATAGAACAAAATGATTTCGAATAAATATATATAGAATTGAACTAAATTATTTGCTTAAAGGAAATAAATTAGTTTTGAATTAAAAACACGTTTAGTTTAATTAGCATTTATTTGAGATAACCAACATTTAGTTGGATGAAACAGAATAATTATTCAAATGAAATAATAGTAGGTTTATTTAAAATCAAATATTTTATTTGTTTGATAAAACAAAATTATTTAAAATAAATCTATATTAAATTGGAATAAATTATTTGTTTGAATGGAATAAATTAGTTTCGAATAAAAAAAAACGTTTAGATAAATGAGCATTTATTTGAAATAACCAACATTTAGTTGGATAAAACAGAATAATTATTCAAACAAAATAAACGATTTATTTAAAATTAAATGTTTCATTTATTTGATAGAACAAAATGAATTTAAATAAATCTATATTGAATTTAACTAAATTATTTGTTTGAATGAAATAAATTAATTTTGAATTAAAAACACGTTTATTTGAATAAGCATTTATTTGAAATAACCAAAATTTAATTGGATAAATCAGAATAATTATTTAAATAAAATAAACGGTTTATTTGAAATCAAATATTTCATTCGTTTGATAAAACAAAATAAATTTAAATAAATATATATTAAATTAAACTAAATTATTTGTTTAAATGAAATAAATTAGTTTTAAAGTAAAAACATGTTTATTTAAATGAACATTTATTTGAAATAACCAACATTTAGTTGGATAAAACAGAATATTTATTCAAATGAAATAATAGTAGGTTTATTTAAAATCAAATATTTCATTCGTTTGATAGAACAAAATTATTTTGAATAAATATATATTGAATTGAAATAAATTATTTGTTTGAATAGAATAAATTAATTTTGAATAAAAAACACGTTTATATGAATGAGCATTTATTTGAAATAACCAACATTTAGTTTGATAAAGCAGAATCATTATTTAAATCAAATAAACGGTTTATTTGGAATCGAATATTCAATTTGTTTGATAGAACAAAATTATTCTGAATAAATATATATTGAATTGAAATGAATTATTTGTTTGAATGAAATAAATTAGTTTTGAATTAAAAACACGATAATTTGAATTAGCATTAATTTGAAATAACCAGAATTTAGTTGGATAAAACAGAATAATTATTCAAATGAAATAATTGGTTTATTTAAAATCAAATATTTCATTTATTTGATAGAACAAAATTATTTTGAATAAATATATATTGAATTGAACTAAATTATTTGTTCAAAGGAAATAAATTAGTTTTGAATTAAAAACACGTTTATTTAAATTAGCATTTATTTGAAATAACCAACATTTAATTGGATAAAACAGAATAATTATTCAAATGAAATAATAGTAGGTTTATTTAAAATCAAATATTTTATTTGTTTGATAGAACAAAATTATTTTGAATAAATATATATTGAATTGAAATAAATTATTTGTTTGAATGGAATAAATTAGTTTTAAATAAGAAACACGTTTATATAAATAAGCATTTATTTGAAATAACCAACATTTAGTTGGATAAAACAGAATAATTATTCAAACAAAATAAACGGTTTATTCAAAATTAATTATTTCATTTGTTTGATAAAACAAAATGAATTTAAATAAATATATATTGAATTAAACTAAATTATTTGTTTGAATGAAATAAATTAATTTGGAATTAAAAACACGTTTATTTGAATTAGCATTTATTTGAAATAACCAAAATTTAATTGGATAAAACAGAATAATTATTTAAATAAGATAAACGGTTTATTTAAAATCAAATATTTCATTTGTTTGATAAAACAAAATAAATTTAAATAAATATATATTAAATTAAACTAAATTATTTGTTTGAATGAAACAAATTAGTTTTGAAGTAAAAACACGTTTATTTAAATGAGCATTTATTTGAAATAACTAACATTTCAAATAACATTGCAAGGCTGAGATCGATGGGGTTTTCCAGGGCTGCACTCAAGTGGATTAGCTCCTATTTATCAGGTAGGAAACAAATGGTTTTCACGCATTTAAAAGAGGAATCGAATTGGCTAACAACCAATTTAGGAGTTCCGCAGGGTTCAGTGCTGGGGCCTCTGTTGTTTTGCCTTTACATTAATAACATACGTGACACCCTTGACCCCGGTTGTGTCGAGCACCTATTATATGCAGATGACCTGCAAATTTATACGCAGGTCTCTTATGAGGATGTGCATGAAGGTATTCGCATTCTACAGAGGGCGGCCAAGGCGGTGTCGGAGTGGGCTGTTGATGCTTTTCTCACACTAAATGCAAATAAAACTAAAGCGATCGTTTTTGGCAATGGTCGATTTATTAAGACTTTTATGCTGGTGAGCCAAGGACGATTGAGCTTGAGGATGGTGTCGGCATATCTTTCTCTGATACCGTTACGAGCCTTGGTGTTGTGCTTGACTCTAAGCTATCATGGGAGCCACATGTTAATATGCTGACTAAGAAGTTTAATAGAACTATGTATGGCTTACGGTTTTTTCGTCGGTATACCACTGAGGCTCTGCGCAAACAACTCGCAAGCGCCCTGCTGTTTCCACATCTCGATTACTGCTCAGTAGTTCTGCTCGATGCCTCACAGGGGTTGAAAAGACGATTACAAAGACTACAAAATTCATGTGTGAGATATGTATTAGGCGTGAGAATGGGCGATCATATCTCTCCACATAGAGCTGCGCTGGGTTGGCTGCGTACTGATGCGAGGAGACAGTATTTTATGGCTGTACTTATGTACAAAATCGTGCGCATGAATACTCCCGAGTATCTAGTGGGTCTCTTCACTAGATATGTACCTAGGGTAGCCACTAGGGGAGAAATTAAGGATTTCGCGGTGCCCTACATGCGTACTGAGACTGGTAGGAATTCCTTTCAGGTTCAGGGTGCGCATTTTTGGAACTCCCTGCCTGCTGATATAAAGAATCTTCCATCGCTCAGCAGGTTTAAGTCGGCTCTGAGGGGGTACTTGCTCGACCTTCAGTAAACTAAGTTTTATTTTTTATTTATATGTTAATTTATTATAATGTGACGTCCCTTATATAGGCTTAAGGTGTGATTGTATTTATTGGCTGAATGGTTAGTGAGTGAATGCTCTACTTGTTTTTATTATTTTGACTGCGTTTTTGTGCTACTGCATACGCTTTATTATTTTATTGCATTATTTATCATTTTTCATTTTGTATTTTAAATTAAAAATTTTATATACTATGACTGATAGATATTGTATGACTGACTTTTAATTTATAGGATTGCGTGTATTTTACTATATTTTTTTTGATATCTGTGATATCACTTCTTTTGTTGTGACTTACTTATTCAGTATTATTAGGTTTAGTAACTGACTGTGATATCAATTGCAATATATTGTATTTATACATTGTTTTATGTGCAATATTTTATATTTATACATTGTTTTATGTGCAATATTTTTACATTTATTCATTGTTTATGTGCAATACTTAATATTATATTTATGAATTGTATTACACGCCCTTTGTATAATAATATGATATACAATAAATAGTATCTATCTATATCTATATCTATCTAACATTTAGTTGGATAAAACAGAATATTTATTTAAACGAAATAAACGGTTTATTTGAAATCAAATATTGAATTTGTTTGATAGAACAAAATGATTTCGAATCAATATATATTGAATTGAACTAAATTATTTGTTTAAAGGAAATAAATTAGTTTTGAATCAAAAACACATTTATTTAAATTAGCATTTATTTGAATTAACCAACATTTAGTTGGATAAAACAGATTAATTATTCAAATGAAATAATCGGTTTATTTAAAATCAAATATTTCATTCGTTTGATAGAACAAAATTATTTTGAATAAATATATATTGAATTGAACTAAATTTTTTGTTCAAAGGAAATAAATTAGTTTTGAATTAAAAACACGTTTATTGGAATTTGCATTTATTTTAAATAAACAACATTTAGTTAGATGAAGCAGAATTATTATTTAAATCAAATAAACGGTTTATTTGGAATCAAATATTCAATTTGTTTGATAGAACAAAATTATTTCGAATAAATATATATTGAATTGAAATAAATTATTTGTTTGAATGAAATAAATTAGTTTTGAATTAAAAACACGATAATTTGAATTAGCATTTGAAATAATCAGAATTTAGTTGGATAAAACAGAATAATTATTCAAATGAAATAATTGGTTTATTTAAAATCAAATATTTCATTTGTTTGATAGAACAAAATTATTTTGAATAAATATATATTGAATTGAACTAAATTATTTGTTTAAAGGAAATAAATTAGTTTTGAATTAAAAACACTTTTTTTTAAATTAGCATTTATTTGAAATAACCAACATTTATTTGTATAAAACAGAATAACTATTTAAATGAACTAATAGTAGGTTTATTTAAAATCAAATATTCCATTTGTTTGATAGAACAAAATTATTTGGAATAAATATATATTGAATTGAAATAAATTATTTGTTTGAATGGAATAAATTAGTTTTGAATAAAAAACACGTTTATATAAATGAGCATTTATTTAAAATAACCAACATTTAGTTGGATAAAACAGAATAATTATTCAAACGAAATAAACGGTTTATTTAAAATCAAATATTTCATTTGTTTGATAGAACAAAATGAATTCAAATAAATATATATTGAATTAAACTAAATTATTTGTTTGAATGAAATAAATTAGTTTTGAATTGAAAACACGTTTATTTGTATTAGCATTTATTTAAAATAACCAACATTTAGTTGGATGAAGCAGAATAATTACACTGAGAAAAATATTTTATTGAATCAATGAAAATTTAATTAAAACAATTAAATAATTTAATCATAATATCGCAATTAAATATTTTATGAATATTAATAAAAAATGTAATTGACTTATGTAATATTTGAGTGGATTAAGTTAGAGCTTTGTATTGAAGTAATCAAAAAAGTTATTAAATCAATTAAATATTTAATTGAAATCTGAAATCAAAATATTGGATTAGAAGAATTTTTCATTGATTCAATGCGATAATTTGTTCATTTAATTACATTTTTATTTATAGTAGTGAAATATTTCATTGTTATTATTAAAAATTTGATTGATTCAATGAAACATTTAATTGAACATTAAAATAATCAGATAGAATTAATAAAATAATTAATTAAATTAATAAAATATTTTATTAATTTCATAAAATGTTGAATAATATTAATTTCATATTCCATGACCATAATTAAATATTAGATTATTTCAATGAAATGTTTTATTAATTATTGAAGGGATTAATGGTATAAATAAAATAATTAATCGAATTAATTAAATATTTCGTTAGCTGAACAAAATGTTAGATGTTATTAATGAAATGAGCAACTGGCTTGATAAAAGATTTATTAATTTTAATTAAATATTTTATTAAATGTTCAGATTATAATATTTATTTAATCATATCAATGGAATATTTAATTAAATCAATTAAATTTTTAATTAGACAAACAAAATTATATTTGTTGTAATTACTTTATTAGATTTTTTTATTAAACATTTCATTATATCAATATAATAATTTTTTATATTAATGAAATATTAAATTATCCTAATGAAATATTTAGTTGATAATAATTCAAAACTAAAAGTTTATTTCTATTTTTCTTTAATTGATTTATTTTAATATTACTGATACTCTTACTTACCATTTACGTTTTTTTATTCTTATAGACATTTTTGACACTTGTACAACAATTTTTGTTCCTACGATATAATTATAGTGAAAGATGTTCTGATACACAACTAATTTTCCTATTTCTAACATCGCTACATAATACGCATGTATCCGCTTCCCTACTCGCTCGCATAAATTACAATTAAGAGGAGGTCACGTATCTCTGTCCTTTTCTAATCAAAAAAATGATTTTTTTACAAAAACTAATAACTTTATCAAAAAATGAAGAGAAAGCCGCATCTTGTATCAAAAAAAGCAATATTTTCTTTGATAAGAAAAAATTAATTTTATTGCTTCGTTCTCAAGAAAACCTTGAAAAACCAAATTGTCCACCCTAACCTCTATGATTTAAGTTTTTCAAGGTTTTCTTGAAAACGAAGCAATAAAATTAATTTTTTCTTAACAAAGAAAATATCGCTTTTTTTATTACGAGATGCGGCTTTCTCTTCATTTTTTGCTAAAGTTGTTAGTTTGTGTAAAAAACTCAATTCTTTGATTAGACAAGGACAGAGATACGTGACCTCCTCTTAATAAGTAATCTTTTTGTTGGCCTTATATACAAAATGATTTGAAGTCTCTGCACTTGCGGATAACGCCACTGAGGTAGTAGCCACCTCTTGAATAAAATATGAATTAGATGGCGCGGAAATTCAAAATATTTTAAAGATCTGATTTCAAATTTTATTATTCCAATTATTTTTTGAGGGATGTAAAAAAGCGTTTTATTGAATCAAGAAAATATCATATTCGTTAAATTAAATCACTGCAACGTAAAATCAGATATTAAATTTTTTTAAAGAAATATTTATTAAACCGAATATATTTATTCTATTATTTCTATCAAGTTGTTATTAAAACAAGAATATATTTAACTGATTTAATTAAATATTATATTATTACTTTCATTAAATTACTTTAATGTTCAATAATATATTTGATTATTTTAATGAAATATTTATTGAACCAAATATATTTATTCTATTATTTCTATCATGTTATTATCGAAACAAGAATATATTTCACTGATTTAAGGTTTTATGGGCTATACAGTCTGTGTCAAAAGTTAGTTTTTTAGAAAATTGTCTATATTTTTCGGTAATAGGTAATTATTCAATTTTTAGCTCAGTAACTTATTAGATAATATTAAAACAATCATTTTAAACTTTGTTTCATTTAAATATAATGAATAATTAAAGAGTTATAACCCTGGTAGAAATTTGAACATTAAAAATGGTGTAAACAACAATTTATGACCATTTTTAATAGTAATATTTTGTCATGTCAATATTGGCGAATAAATGGCAATTTTTTGCTGAATCTGCAGAGCTCAAATTTTTTGGTATATTGGTTAGCATCTTATAGGCAAAAAATGCTAATATAAAAATGTTGTTCAAAATTTTTGTATTTAGCCAAAAAAATACGCATTTTAAGTAAACGGAGAGAAAAAATCAGTAACAGCTATCTAAAAATTAGGTAAACTGTGGACAACTTTTTTTGACTAGTTATATAACTTTTTAGTAATGAGTCCTTAATTTTTCAGATCATAGGTAAAATCATAACCTCACTTTTGCCACGTGGCGAGAAAATCTAGATTAGTATTTATTCACATTCCTTCGTCAATGTTTATTTTTATTGGAATTTATAAAAATAAAAATAATATTAAATTTTATTAAAATAAAAATATGAAACGCAGTACGAAACGAGTATAAAAATATCGTTTTTTAAAATAATAAATGGAAAATTTTATTAATCGTTTAAAAATAACCTCTAACAATCCGATCACAACTCAAAATATACGCGCGAATATATTAACAAAAGTGATTCTATTAATGATTAATGATAACTTTCAAGAAAAAACCTTAAATGATTCTTAATAGTAATCCATTAGAGCACAATTGGATAGACTCTACTGTTAACTATCTATATTCAAATAATAGTGGATCAGACTCAACATTTTATTAGCATTTTTAGCACTATGAAGGTTGAAAAAAACGTTTCATATTAGTTCAAATAATGGCCATAAAACATTCCCATTTTCTGCTCTTCACTTTAAAGAAATGGCCATAAAATGGTAGAAAAAGCGTTTCATTTTCTACCAGGGAACATTTTAAAGTTTATAAATTTTACACAAATCTAAAGCAATCATAAATAATAATGCCAAACTTTCAAAAATTATTTTATTTGACTGCAACAAAGTTTATTTTGTTCAGTTTAAAATTTAAAATCTATTGACGAGGATGGAATTTTTATTTTTATTTTTTATTAAAATTTATTGCTAATTTTCTGCGAAAAAATGTATATGTCTCAGACGGTACTTACTGTTTTATCATAAAAAATTAGCAATAAATTTTAATAAAAAATAAAAATCAAAATTCCATCCTCGTCAATAGATTCTAAATTTTAAACTGAACAAAATAAACTGTGTTGCAGTCAAATAAAATCATTTTTGAAAGTTTGGCATTATTATTTATGATTGCATTAGATTTGTATAAAATGTATAAACTTTAAAATGTTATAACTCTTTAATAATTAAGAGGAGGTCATGTATCTCTGTCCTTTTCTAATCAAAAAAATGATTTTTTTACAAAAACTAAAAACTTTATCAAAAAATGAAGAGAAAGCCGCATCTTGTATCAAAAAAAGCAATATTTTCTTTGATAGGAAAAAATTAATTTTATTGCTTCGTTCTCAAGAAAACCTTGAAAAACCAAATTGTCCACCCTAACCTGTATGATTTAAGTTTTTCAAGGTTTTCTTGAAAACGAAGCAATAAAATTAATTTTTTCTTAACAAAGAAAATATCGCTTTTTTATTACGAGATGCGGCTTTCTCTTCGTTTTTTGCTAAAGTTGTTAGTTTGTGTAAAAAACTCAATTCTTTGATTAGACAAGGACAGAGATACGTGACCTCCTCTTAATTATATTTAAATGAAACAAAGTTTAAAATGATTGTTTTAATATTATCTAATAAGTTACTAAGCTAAAAATTGAATATTTACTTTTTACCGAAAATTATAGACGATTTTCTAAAAAACTAACTTTCGACACAGACTGTATAGCCCATACAACCTTAATTAAATATTATATTAACACTTCCATTTAATTACTTTAATGTTCAATAATATATTTGATCATTTTAATGACCCACATAGCACGGAAGATTCGGGAAGCTTCCATCGAAAGATTCGAGAAAGATTCCAATGTAAGCTTCTAGCAAGCTTCCCGGAAGCTAAATGAAAGTTTCGAGAAGCTTCCATTGGAATTTTTCATGTAAGCCTTACGGAAGGTTCAGGGAAGCTTACATGTAATATTCCATGAGGGCTAAATGAAACATTACAAAATAGCTTCCAGTAAGCTTTCTGGAAGATTACATGCAATATTACAGAAACGTTATTCGGAAGATTACATTATATCTTGCAGGAAGCTTCCAGTAATATTTTGTGGAAGATTCCATTCGAACTTCCTGCAGCCTTTCGTGGAATGTTATAGGAAAAATATTTTATTGTTTACGAAAGGTTACTAGTAACTTATCAGGAAGATTTCCTGTAAGCTTTTCGGAAGCTAAATAAAAGTTTCAGGAAGATTCCATTGGAATCTTTTATGTAAGCCTTACGGAAGGTTCAGGGAAGCTTACATGTAATATTCCATGAGGGCCAAATGGAATATTACAAGATAGCTTTCAGTAAGCTTCCGAAAAGTTATATCCGAATATTATTTGGAAGATTACTTTACATTTTGCAGGAAGCTTGCAGTAACATTTTGCGGAAAATTCTATTCAAACTTTTTGCAGCCTTTCACAAAATATTACAGGAAGGATATATTAATGTTCACGGAAAGTTATTTAAAAGTTTCAGAAAAAAAATACATTAGTTTGTAGTAAATATCATGAAAATTATTCAGTTAAATTTTCAAATAAATCTATTCCTTTGTTTATAGGAATTTTGTCTTCCTGGTACAAAATCGCATAATTTTTATATATATCATTGGACTTCAACATTTTACATAACTGATAAATGAATTTATTAAAAAAATTCATAGAATAATCTTCATGGTACATACTATAAGCTAATGCATTTTTTTTCTAAAATTTTACAATAAAATGAAAATTTAGGCAATATTTATGAGTACAGGTGTAGTTTCTGCCTTACATTAATTTAATTTTATAGATTAAAAATATTGTTCTATTAATATTTTTCTATTAAATTAATGTCTCATATTCTTTTTAATTTACAAAATTTATGGTAGATTATTTAAATATGAAGTAAAACATATTACATTTTAAATGATAGAAAATTTTTTATAATTGTGTATAACTTTCGATAAAGAATTTTTATTATTATTGATTTTAATTAATAAAAAAGAACACAAACAAATATGTTTTTTTTTTTAAGAGGAAATCGTTAATTTAATTAAATTTTATAAATTAAATAAATTAATTACAAAGTCTAAATATCTTTACAATGTTTTGAATACATGACTTTTATCAAATAAAAGATTTTTCCTCAAAAAGCATAATATTTTGTGTTCTTTTACTAACTAAAAATTAATAGTAATAAAAAATTTTTACCTAAAGTTACATAATTATAAAAATTGATTTATTCAATTTGTTATCTGCTTTTTCCGTATTTATATAATAATCCCCCATTAATTTTATAAATTAAAAATATAGTCTTTTTTGTTAAATTAATGTATAAAGATATTCTTTTTAATATTAAAAATTAATATCGGATTATTATATGAATACGAATAAAACAGATTACAAATTAAATGATTAAAAGTTTCTATGATTGTATAACTTTGGATAAAAAATTTCTTTTAATATTAATTTAAGTTAGTAAATAAGCACACAAAACATTTTGTTGCTTTTTTAAAGAAAAGTCTTTAATTGAATAAAGTTTTAAGAAAGAGTATTGTATTATTTATTTAAGTTTTTTTAAATAAATTTATTTTCAAATCTATATAAAATGAATTTTTCGACTTCAGATAGCATGAAAATGTTTGTGTGTGAATAATACGTAGGTACATGTACATATACATTTATCTGTATACATAAAAAATATTTAAATTAAAAAAAATACTGAAATATATACATGTGCAACATAATTTATAAAAAAAAAATTATGTTTAGTCGGGAATTGAACTACCGACAGATATCATTCAAGTCCGTCACCTTCGATTCGCAGTTACGCCTACAGGGGGATACGCGTTGAATGGGCGTTTTGTCCCTAAGCAGTGAGATAATACTACACTTCCTATATAAGTCGAACGTTGGCGGTTTTGAGTATGTACCCACAGCGCCTGCCCTAAGGATATAGTCCGTTATTGTCGCAATTTTCGCGGTGTCGTTCCGAAATGTTAAAAGCGAACTAATAGCGCGAGAAATGCTATAATAACGGACTACACACTAAAAATGTAAATGCGTCTTTATAATTATACGTAAATCCTAATATATGTGAATATGTATTGAAGTATAAATATGATATAATCTTATCTTATCTTATCTTACTATTATATAAAAGGACAGCGTTTGTTTGAATGTTCTCAATTATCTCAAAAACTACTGAACCAATCGTTTTCAAATTTTAAATTTAAATTCTTTATAATGTGACGAGTGTCATAGGCTATATAAATAATTACTTTTTCAATCAATAATTGCAATAAAATAATAATAGACCTAGATCTTAACGCGTAGGGAATAGGGACTACTTTTTCGGCGTTCTGCGGTCAACATGCTCTATCCTTGCTACTTTCCTTGGTTGCCCAATAGGTGGCGACCGATTTTGTCTTTCACTTTATTAAACTGGTACGGTAGAAATACTTATACACCTTTGATATTCCGTAACTTCAACACAATAAATTTTTATTGCATATTCTCTAATCATAGAGTAATATTACCTCGGATTATTTAATGAAATATTTTTCTATTCCATTAGGCAGAATAAAAAATTAGACAATTTTTTTATCTTTAGACAAAATTTTATATCTTATTCAAGGAAATTTTTTATTCCTCAAATATCTATTGGCTTTTATTCAAAATACAATTTCTCATAGATTTTTCAAGAAATTTGATGTTTAGAATACTTAACCATTTTTATACAAATAAATTTTTTTTCAACTTTTTTAATCATTAATAATATGAAAAAAAAAATTTTTTCCATTTATTAACATAATCGCAAATAACGTTGATTTTATCATCCTGTAAGAGTACGATTTAATAAATAATAGTTTTTGAGATTCTATTTCTATACCTACCGACTTCTGCCCAACTATTGCGCAGGCGAAGCCGAGACGGGGGATGCTAGTAGTATATAAAATAGTATGTTGTAAGTAAATATGTGTTTTGCACAGCAAATATTTATAAAATATAAAATAAAAAATAGAATGTTGAACAGAATCGTAACATAATACCTTTCAAACGGTGAAAAAAGATAAAATTAACCAAATGATATTTGAATTGTTGACTTCCCCAAAGCCTCCGGGAACCTTACACTGGAATCATCCTGGAAGCTTCTAGCATTTTTTTATGGAAGCTTCCATGAAGTATTTTTAGAACCTTACGACAACCTTCCTTGAAAGCTTCTTGTAAGATTCAAAAGGCTTTTATACTAGCTTCCATGGAAGCTTACTGATTTCTTCCATGAGAGCTTCCTAGAATCTTCCATTGAATCTTTCTGAAAGAAAAGTGCGCGGAACATTTTACGCTTCCAGGAAGCTTTAATTGAAGATTTCACGGAAGCTTGCATGTAAGCTTTTTGCATTATTCCGTGGAAGCTTCCATGAAGTACTTTTGGAACTTTGCGGCAATCTTCCTTGGAAACTTCTTGTAAGATTCAAAAAGACCTTTATGCTAGCTTCCATGGAAGCTTACTGATTTCTTCCACGGAAGCTTTCTGGAAGCTTCCATTGAATCTTTCTGAATGAAAAGTGCGCGGGACATTTGACGCTTCCAGGAAGCTTACATGGAAGCTTCCGGGAAGTTTTCGAACCTTTTATGGAAGCTTCCTGGAAGCTTCCTGGAAGCTTCGGTTCTATGTGGGGAAATATTTATTAAACCGAATATATTTATTTTATTATTTCTATCAAGTTATTATTGAAAAAAGAATATATTTCACTGATTTAATTAAATATTACATTAACACTTCCATTAAATTACTTTAATGTTTAATAATATATTTGATTATCTTAATGAAATATTTATTAAACCAAATATATTTATTTTATTATTTCTATCAAGTTATTATTGAATTAAGAATATATTTCACTGATTCAATTAAATATTGTATTAACACTTCTATTAAATTACTTTAAGAGCATGACGAAGCTGTCCGCCTTCTAATAATATTTCCAATCTTAACTTATGAATAAACGATGCGTTTAATCAAGTTTTTTTAATACAAAGAAAAAATTTGTGAGATTAAACTCTAGTGCGGACAACTCAAGAAATTCACCAAAATATTATATATACAAAGTTATAATAAAAACTTTCAATATATCGTATTTTAAGGTTAGGTTTGTCGATTTGATGTCTAATTTCCAATCCAAGCTCATAAAAAAATAAGAAGTCCAAATGATTATTTATTTTAACAAAAATTATTGTATTAATATAGCTTTAGTGCGGACAAGTAATTATATTTGTTTAATTTAAGAATTTAAAAAGATATTGATAAAATAAAAAAAGTAAAACTCGATTGCTGCAGCTCCGACATGCCGTTAATCTTTCATAATATATTTGATTATCTTAATGAAATATTTATTAAACCAAATATATTTATTTTATTATTTTTATCAAATTGTTATTGAATCAAGAATATATTTCTTTGATTTAATTAAATATTACATTAACACTTCCATTAAATTACTTTAATGTTTAATAATATATTTAATTATCTTAATGAAATATTCATTAAACCAAATATATTTATTTTATTATTTCTATCAAGTTATTATTGAAAAAAGAATATATTTCACTGATTTAATTAAATATTATATTAACACTTCCATTAAAGTACTTTAATCTTTAATAATATATTTGATTATCTTAATGAAATATTTATTAAACCAAATATATTTATTCTATTATTTTTATGATATTGTTATTGAAACAAGAATATATTCCACTGATTTAATTAAATATTATATTACCACTTTCATTAAATTACTTTAATGTTCAATAATATATTTGATTATCTTGACGAAATATTTATTAAACCAAATATATCTATTCTATTATTTTTATGAAATTGTTATTGAAACAAGAATATATTTCATTGATTTAATTAAATATTATATTAACACTTCCATTAAAGTACTTTAATCTTTAATAATATATTTGATTATCTTAATGAAATATTTATTAAACCAAATATATTTATTCTATTATTTTTATGATATTGTTATTGAAACAAGAATATATTCCACTGATTTAATTAAATATTATATTACCACTTTCATTAAATGACTTTAATGTTCAATAATATATTTGATTATCTTGATGAAATATTTATTAAACCAAATATATCTATTCTATTATTTTTATGAAATTGTTATTGAAACAAGAATATATTTCATTGATTTAATTAAATATTATATTAACACTTTCATAAAATTACTTTAATATTCAATAATATATTTGATTATCTCAATGAAATATTTATTAAACCGAATATATTTATTCTATTATTTCTATCAAGTTTTGATTGACATAAGAATATATTTCATTAATTCAATTAAATATTAGAATACGTCTACTAAATTACTTTGATGTTTAATAATATATTTCATTATCTCAATGAAATATTTATTAAACCGAATATATTTATTCTAT
The DNA here is from genome assembly GCA_017163975.1 of Anastatus disparis. Lineage (NCBI taxonomy): Eukaryota > Metazoa > Arthropoda > Insecta > Hymenoptera > Eupelmidae > Anastatus > Anastatus disparis. The sequence continues at coordinate 1,502,744 of JAFFSR010000034.1, read as the reverse complement.
TATTTCTATCAAGTTTTGATTAAAAGAAGAATATATTACATTGATTCAATTAATTATTATATCACCTCTATTAAATTACAGCAGACTCTCGATACAAGGGTATCGACGTGGCTGTAGGAGAGGAAATTTCTTGGAAATTCTCTTATAGGAAGAGTCCCCAACACGTTCGAGTTAAGAGATATAGCTCCGCCCACTGTCTCGTAGTGTAAGCTTAATTTAACGTGCGTGTATACGAAGTAGACGCAGTAGCCACGCCTACTGATGCGTGTGGAATAGACTAGGGTTTTTTTGTTTAGCTATGTCTTATTCTATTGCTATACTGTGTCTCTCTCACTTACATAGTTGGTGGGGGAACTGACATACTTAGACTCGTTGGAGAAACAGCTCGGATTCCCTTATATCGCGATCCCTTGTATCGAGAGTCCACTGTACTTTACTGTTCAATAATATATTTAATTACATTAATGAAATATTTAATAATGTCAAGATTATTGTTTTATTCTTTCAATAAATTTTGAATAGTAACAAAAAGATATTTCATTGTTTTAATTAAATATTGTATGACTTATATTAAATTATGTCACTGATCAATGAAATACCTAATCATTTTAATTCAATATTTAGTTGCTTTGATGAATGCGTTTTTTCTCTTTATGAAATATATGATTGATTCTATGAAATATCTTATTGTCTTTTAATTAAATAATTTCATTGCGATATTATATTTAATTGGATGCATTTGAATCGATTAAATTTTTGATTGATTTAAATATTTGATTTATTTTGTTCTATAAAATTATTTTATTACTTTGATTATTTAATTATATAGCGTCTATGAAATCAGTTATTAATTGAATTAATTATTATTTTTAACAATCAAATATTTTGTTATTTATGTTCCAATTAAATATTTTGTTGTATAAATTAATTTCTTTATCAGATCGATTAAATAATTATTTGAATCAATTAAATTTTTTTTAATTATATTATTTCATTGATTAAATGATTTTTTTTTCTCAGTGTATTCAAATGAAATAATCGGTTTATTTGACATCAAATATTTCATTTGTTTCATAGAACAAAATTATTTTGAATAAATATATATTGAATTGAACTATATTATTTGTTTGAATGAAATAAATTAGTTTTGAATTAAAAACACGTTTATTGGAATTTGCATTTATTTGAAATAACCAGAATTTAGTTGGATAAAACAGAATAATTATTCAAATGAAATAATCGGTTTATTTAAAATCAAATATTTCATTTGTTTGATAGAAAAAAATTATTTTGAATACATATATATTGAATTGAACTAAATTATTTGTGTTAAGTGACAAAATTTTCGCTTCCAAATTTTCTTTATTTATCTATTAATTCTTAAATTTATTCTTTTAATTTATTACAATGATGAAGAGAAATGGGTCTTAAAAGCATCAAGGCCGATTTCTTTTCACGCTGTTATCAATTTTCCAAGAAGCCAAGCTCGATCGTTGACGGGAGCCTTTGCTTCGTCTCCACTCTTTCTCTACGTCGTTGAGTTGAAGTGGGGACTAAGCGTCGGTTCCCATGCATAAGACGGGTGAGAGCAACGAGGAGAGAGGACTACCTTTCTCTGTCTCCGCGCTCTCCCCCACAACATTTAAAACGTTTGAAGCTGGCTTGAAGACGGATTGTCAAGCGAAGAAAAATCTTCTTGAGAGAGACGCGCGTGACCAGGCCTAAGGGCAGGTGTGCTGCAGCCCGCGAGGTTGCAGACACTAACTTCAAATTTTCTATTGTTCGTTTTCGGTTTTGCTTTTCGTTTTTTTTTTTGTTGTTCTATTTCATTCATAGGGGTAATTTTTGTATTAAATTCATTGCGCAAACTAGTGTGTTGACTTATTTATTTATTTAAATTTTCTTTTTCGGATGTTGCTATACTAAACATCGTTTAACCGGGATTAGAGTCGGGAAAACTCGCTTGTCGTGTTTTGAGCGGGATAGTGCAGTGTGTTCGCGTATTCACGATTAGTTTTTTGGGTGCCTATCCGGAGCAGCTTGGAGAGTCCAGGAAAGCCGGCAATGCTGTGCCAGCCGGCCCACACTTTATAAATTACAGATAAGTACCCAAGTTCATAAATAGTTCATTTTTCTTCATGTTGTAATTCGTTAAAAAAAGAAAATAATAAACAGAAAGGACAAGTGTCATAAAAAGACATATCCGAGGGTAAAGCATGCAAGTTATGATGATATAATGAGTGCAAGCATGATTTTATTCTGATTGAATTTTTTCGAATTTTTTAGACCATTAATAAACATGTTAAAGTGTTATAAAGACTCATTAATCATCAAAATTTACCAAAAATTTCTATGTAAAAGGTGACGGTTATAAATCTAAGTTAACTGATAGGCCTTTGAATATTTTAATTTACACTCATTTCCGTGAATAGAATAAGAAGCAGATTTCTTGTTAATTGTAGAGTATTCATGAAATTTTACAATACAACTTTTCAAAAATAGATTGTGCGATATGAAGTATTAAAAAAAAAATTACAAAAATTTTTACTAATAAAACAGTGAGGGTTTATAAGCAAGGATTTTCATATAATAAATTTCCAGATTCACGAGATAATGAAATTTGCAAATCAGAAAAATAAGAGAATTTTTAAATTATGACATAAGTATTAAATAAATGATTTATTTAATGAATAGCATGACTAATTATGACTAAAGAAAAAAAATTTAATTAAGTGAAAAATGTATTTGAAGTATTTTCTTTTTTTATATAAACTGCAGAAACGAAGTTAATAATAAAGAGAGATCTACCACTGTATCGATTGTAGTATTAGTTAGAAAGATTTTGCTTTGTCTCAATTAAAGTTAAATTAAAAAGTGAAATTTGTTTTTCTTTTATCCTGCCGTTTATTCCATTGAGGAATTTCGTTAACCTTACCTATTTAATTAAACAATAATAAAAAACAATATACAGTTAAGTAATGGGTAATTTAATGAAGTATAATTGGGTTGGTTTCTCGATTTCAGAAGGTAAATAAAAGTAAGTTGTTGGCGGCGAGGTTTTGTTATGGGAGGTAAAACTCTTTAAGGAAGACCCCGCCTCTTTACACTGGCGCCCAACGTGGGGCTCGTTAGGTCAAAAAAATGACCGAGATTTTGGCAAAATATCCTGCCAAGGTCTCGATCATTTCTGCATGAGATGCTGACGGTTCTATATAGAGAACCGTTTAACAGCGAGAACCGCGACCTTTTTCGAGAAAGAGAAGAATGCGTATAGACAACGTAATATATAATAAAATCGGGGATTAATTGAATTAATTATTTGTTTATTTGTTTGTTTATTTATTTAGTATAAATACTTACAGGCATATACACTTTCTCGACCTATAGATCTTTATTATTTTAAACAATTGAATATTTTATTTTTCTGTTTCCAACTAAACATTTTGTTGCAGGAATTAAATTTTTTTTTGTGTGAGATCAGTTAGATGATTATTTGAGTCAGTTGACTTTTAAATGATTATATCATCTCATGGATTCAGTGAATTTTTCTCGGTGTATTGATGCAAATCAGAAGTATGGGAAAATTACTCATATGTCAATGTGTCTTACATTTATATGCAATTTGCATATAAGAAAAACAGAATAGTATAAGTTTCTTTTCTGCTTAAGTTTACGGAGGCACTTATTGATTGCTGCTTCAATTTTCTTGGTGTGGTCGGGACTCGAACCCACGAGCCCGCTGTATTATCTAATCGCTAAGATAATAAATTTTAATATATATATAATAATATCGTATATATACATATATACTATCTAATTACTATGTACTTTCTATTTTTTTTTATCCACAATTCTAGCCATATCGGCTATTGCGGAAGGGTACGAACAGTGATGAGTAGGCCCATCACTTAGTCGTTGCCGTAACCAATAGTTCGATCAAGATAGGCCGCGATAAAACCAAGGGGAGTGAACGAATTGGGATCTCCCCTCGTTCTAAAAAATTTTCAGGTGGATCATGGATTTGAACAGAAATATCGCGAAAATTAAAAATTTTTATTTCTTATTTTTAACACAATTTTTTAATTAATAATACAAAATCATTTGCCTTCCGTACGTTAACCTGCGCTAAACTACGCAATCTGACCCACATAAAAAGTTTTAAATAAAAAAAAAGAAACTAGCAACGAAATTAAATAGAAACGAAATTTATTATCTGACCCAACCGCGTTCGCGAAGGAATCATCATTTTTGATTCCAAAATCCCTTCATTATTAAATGTTTAATTTTCTTTAAATAGAAAATTGAAGCAGGAATCAAAAGAGTGTTTCCTTAAGGGAACAAGGGTTTTAAAAGAAAAAAAAATGCACCGAGAAGGATGATTTGAAGATTATTTTTCTTTAGAATCATAAAGTCATAAAAAAATATGACTTCAATCGATTTCAGCGAAAATTTAATTATTTAAGTATCCAATTTTTTCCGTGCGGGGAAAATCATTTAAAATTAAGAAATGTTAATTAGATGTTAGTTATAAAATAATTTCTTTTTATAAACAAAAGATAAAAAAGGATAAAAAAATCGAAATTCGTGTTGATGAAGAATATTATATAGATGCAAAGCGTTATGGATAATAAATAATAACCTTTACTAATAGATTTTTAGTTGCGTAGTAATAATAAAAATAATAATTAGAAAAAAAAATTCAGTTTACCTGCTTTTGGTGCGAGGGTTCAAGGAAAATCCTAAACTTATACTCTTAAAGAATTTTTTTTTTTCTAAAAGAAAAAGGAACTTTCGTTTTAAAGTAGTTTAAAACAGCCCAACAAAACTATAAAATGAAAATAATATCTACAGCTAATAAAATTTTCCCTCTGGAGGTAGGAAGTTTTTTTTTTTTTTTTGAAAAATAACTAACTATAATCAAACTTATAAAATTTTAATAATAATAACAAAATCGTGAAATTGTTTAATTTTAACAAAAAAATTTTTAATAATAGATCTGTGCGGTTTAAATCAAACTAAATAAATAAAAATCAATCGTAACCAGAATTTTAGAATCTTGCCACAAAATTTAAGCAATGTTACATAAAAGCTGCTAAAAATTGACCATTTTAGAATTGTCTTTTCTTTTTCTCAAAAAGCCAAATCATAAATTTCTGAAAATAAAATAAATCAAGTTAATAAATTTGCAATTAATTAAAACCAAGTTCAAAGCTTGTACATGCTCAAATGAAAAAAATCAATAAAATTTCTAATTTCAACCTTAACATAAAACTAAAGAAGAAATTCAACAGTATAGTAATCTTTAGATAATTTAAATAAAAACTTGATAATTAAGAATAATAAGTAATTTATCATTTAGTATTATTAATCAACTCTTAACGTAAGTAAAGATCGTAATTCATTAGGATTAAATTTTTTTTTTTTTAAATGAAAATTTATTCAAAGTTAAATAAATTGGAATAAATTCAAATTATAAAACATTCTTTTCAGTTAACCGTGTGAACATTAACCAAAATTTTCTTATCGTGAATGTCATTGCGTCAGGCAGTGCACGAGCGTTAAACCATAACGTATTTTCACGTAGCTTCGTGTAGCCGAATATACAGTTACATCCGGTCGAGTAAAAAAAAATAAAAATATCGAGTTCGAGTTTGAAGCTTAAAAGAATATCTCATTACATTAATATTCCGGCTACTCAGAACTGATCGTTGTTGGTCTCATACGAGTCAGCAAATAGTAAAATGTAACTTAAGAAATATAACTTCGAGATAAATACAATGTGTTCCGAACACGTACAAACTCAAGCGTGTCTTAATGATGATTAAATAATATGACTTAAAACTCTTAAAACTTTTACATATAATAATTTTTGAATAAATTTTTCTTTTATTTTATTACTATTTAAATCTTTTTAGATAACCTATAAAATTTTTCTTTACAAATTTAATTAATTTACTAATCGCTGATACATACTCTCAATAATTAAAGACATTGATGTTAAACAATAATCAAACAATCAGATAAATACAAATTATTACCGTTGTTGTGTTTCTCTTTTTTTTTTTTTTTTTTAAACAATAACACAAATAGGAAAAAATATATAGAGATGTGAGTTTCCCGAAACAAATTAACAACATCAATTTTAACAATTAAATAAAATCTTTCAATTAAAACAGTAAAACCTTATTGTAGTTGTTTTGAAATTGAATTTTCCTCTATTTCAGATTGAAAAACTGAAAACCATTTTGTTTAACAAATTACATTATAAAAAATCAAATATCTTAAAATACCTACATAATAAAAGTAAAATTTGGCATTTTTAAGTGTTGGTAAGGGCACTAACCCTTATAAACGTTAGCCTTGAGCCTTCGCATTATAAAGTACAGGTAATGGGTAGGCAGGTATAGAATGCGTAGCTAGTATAGACTTATAAGCTTGAAATGAAGCATAGGAACCCTGTGTGAAAGCATGTAGTTAAAATTCCTAAAAATAATGCAATTTTAAGAAAATGTTTTCAAATTTCCCAAATTATTATATATATAAGGACGCACTAGTATTGGGGGAGGTGGGTCCTTTCGCTTCTGGTGATCAGAGATCTGTGAAATTCGTAAATTTAAATTTTAAAATACAAATTTTTAAATCAAACTCAATAAAAGCTTAAACTTTTCTAAACAAACATTACTATAATAACGGCTAAAATAGTTAAAAATTTAATTTGGTAAAAAGAAAAACACAAACAAATTAACCACGTTCTATTAAAAAATTTTAAAACAAATGTGTAGTTTAAATAAATATACCTAAAGATAATAAAATTCAAATTTTCTACCGTAAAAATAATTTGCAAAATAACCGAAAATTTCATGAATAAAACATCGAAAATTCTGTATTTATGAATCCTAGAAATTTACAAATTTAATGAAAATTCTAACAGCTATAAATAATAGTTATTAAAATGATACTAAAATAAAATACTAAAATTTTTTTTTAAAACCACGTAATGTATGAAATGTCACAATGGGTTTCAAACTTGCTACTTATACACGATAAGGAAATAAAAATTTCCAAGTCGTAAAAGTATAATGTTACTCGCCTAAATAAAAACCGAATCCTAAAACAACGGCTCGAGTTTGAAATTACAAAAATATCGGTTTGCTTATTATCATTACTACTCGGAATAAAACGTCAACTTAATACGAACAGTTAAACTGAAATAAAATCTTCGATATAACCACCATGCGTGTGAGAAGAAATGCTAATAGTAAATGGAATAAAGTATTTAGCATTTTTACGAGTTAAATATCGGGAAAAGAATTAAAATTTTTGTTATTAAGTAATCTCCTAAAATAAATTGTTCAAAATTGTTTTTTTTTATAAAAGGAAATAAAGAGAGAAAAGTGAAAGGCTAATACTCAAACGTCGTAATATACTGTGATTAATTCACTTAATATTATTAAAGTTATAAACAAAACATAAATAAAATGCCTTGTATTAAAATTTGTTTTAACGTAATAATTTTCCGATGAATTCGTCTTTCTTTATGAATACTAGCATAGTTTAAAACTATCAAAATAATTCTCCTTTTCTAAAAGTATCATAAAACCCTAAATGTAAATCATTCTGTGTCCTCAAAAACTACTCACTAAAACAGAAATAAAAAAAAGGAAGAAAAAGAAATAATCCATAGATAAATTAGATATCCAAAAATTTTTCGAAAGTTCAAACGAAACAGCTAAACCGAAAATATCATAATAGCATCCTAAAAATTCAATACTTTTGAGAAAAAAATTTTAAAACCAAAATAGTAAATAAAAACTTTCAAAAGAAAAAACAAAGAAACGATGTTCTCATTTTAACTTTTCAAAAACATCACTCATAGATATACTTTAAATAAAAAAAAAAAAAAAAAGAAAAATCCTTGGAAAATATTTTAACATTATGTACAAATCATTATTTTTATTAATCCATATTTTAAGCTCTTCAAAACATTTAATAAATTCCGATCAAAGTTAATCAAAGAATAAAATTCACTAAGCAATACGTTAACATAGTAGTTAATCTAGTTAAATCAATCATTTACGTTTTTTTTGATAAATTATGGTCAAAACATAATTAAAAGCTCAAAGAAATAAATTCAACTCAAAAATAACCCAAGTAAAATGTAACAACAATAATTTTAAAAGTCTAATAAAAGTTAAAATTATTTTTAAGTACTAAAATATGTAAAAACTACAAATTTGATAAAACTTTTACATAAAAAATAATAAGTATAAATTGTATAAATATTTAACTCGAATAAAAAGACATCGTCAAATAAAACAAAACTCATCAATGTTAAAATTTAAAAATAATATCTATGAATAAAACCAGGCAAGCGTAAAACGTACTTGCTTTCGAACAGTGAGACTGAAATTCTTTGCGCGCGATAACGCACATTTCAATCTCTACGTTGAAGTATACGTTGTATGTGCTAGCGTGCTCTGTTAAAGCAGCTTGAGTTTGAAGCAAGGTGACGTCATGCTGGCTTGTGCTTACAGTACGCTCTAAGCTTAAAAGCATATCCACTTTATGGTATCTAAATGAGTGCTGTTGGAAACCTTTTACTTCGAAATGAAAACCGTTTTCATCCCAAATAAATTTAATTTTGATAAAATATTGTTTTCCGCCATAATTTTGTTAATAATTTTTTTTTTGTTCGGATTAGAAAAGCCCCTTCACAATATTTTTTAAACTAAATAATGCCACTTCAAACTTATGAATAGAATATGAAATGATTCATTGTGCACATAATATACTAATTTAGAATAAAATTCAATTAATTCAATCCTTTTAATAAATTCATAGTTTTAATTTACACGCTCATTAATTATTAATAAAATTAAAATGAAAACTATGACAAAATTCAACTTAATTAATTACAATGAATATAAATTTGTTGAAATCAAATATAAAAGTTGCAAACATTACTCTATTTAAAACTAAATAATTTGCATGTTATGAGAAAATGATTATTAAATATTAGTTAATTTTACCTCTATAAAATTCTAGTTTTTGTACCGCGTCCTCATTAGTCGATGAATAATTTTAACATAAAAATCTTTGCACAAATTGTACAATCGCAGATTATTCCAATAAGAATCACACACAATTAAATTTTAATAAATAACTTTTAAGGAAACAATATATAACACCACAAACCAAAGTTTGAAATAAAATTATTTACTAAATTACATTTCAAGAAGATAAAACCCCTTTAACAAAAAATAAATACGGGAGTAATAATATACTCCTATAATTAATGAATGTTTTGTTTAGAAGTTTAAGAAAACCTGAAACGTCCCAAAATTAAGAGAATTTTTCTTTTCTTTACTTAATTAAAGTAATAAATCTAAATAAACAAAAACATTATTGACAATATTAAACGTAAAATTACAAATTGTACATTTCGACTATAAATAAGTTGTTTTATTATAACATTCACATAAAATAGAAAACTTATCATAAAAGAGAAGGCTGAAAACAAAAGATCTTGAATTTCAAACTTAAAAGAAATATAATGCGTTCACACGGCGGGATTTTGGTCGCTGGAGTGAGGGGATTCATTTTCACCGAGAATTAAATATAAAACCACGAGTTTCGTGCTAAATTGCAGCAGAGTACGATTGGATATTCTCTTATCTAACTAAACTTAATGCTTTTACACAGTTAATTCTAAAAAAAAAAAACTTGCGAGATGCGAAATAATCAACTAAGTTAAAATATACCAGACACTCGTAAACTAGTGTCTATGCGATCCGTAGTTAAGCGTACCACATGAGAATTTTAGAGATAATATAAATAACTTGTTGCAAGCATGACGAGAAAAGTCTTGTCTTGAGGTTTCTATAACATTTTAACTTGAATTTTGATCAACGAGTTTTCTGTTGACCCTTCCTTTCATCTAAGGTGCTAACCTTGTCCTCGAGGGGAGACGTTAGCATTGATAAATTAAAATATCTAATTAATTTAAAAAAAAAACGAATTGACTTTCTCGCCATGCACCAACAAAAATGGAAAATTTCATAGGATACGAGTGAATAATATTAAATGCGTAAGATATAATAAGAGTGCAAAGTTCGAATTTGGTAAAAGTTTTTTTTTGAATTAATACGAATCATATAATGGTTAATCCATTTACTTTAGAAATAAATTGAAATTGACATTAATTTCAAAACTATTAAATTTAAGACAAAAAAAATGCATGCAAATTTGCTCGCATTAATTAGTAGTTTAAATGTAAAAATTTAAATCAAATGCGACACCTTTGAATAAATAGTGAATTATCTGAAAATAAATAAAATGCCCGCCAATTCGCAAGCATTTAGCCAAATTATTTTTAGTAAACAATAGCAATTTTTTTTACGATTAATAAATTAGGCCGACAAATAAATCTAATTGTTGCCAATTTTGTTTAAATTTAAAATAAATTATTATCAAATTTAATTTTATCATTAACCTTATGCGTAGAAGTGATGACGTGACTAAAACCTCAATAAACTATAAGCCAATTTGGTAATTCAATTTAAATATAAATTAATTAATAACACAAAATTGTTGCTATGCAGCACTGAAAATTTTTCCTTAAAACCCAAAACATCAACTTAAAATTTTAAAGAAACTTTCTAAATTTAAAATCATATAAGCAATTGAATAGCATACAATCGTATTAAATCCCCCGCGAAAATTGAAATAATCTTTATAAAGTTTATTTCCGATCGATAAAATTACTAAATTTACCTACATGGTAACTGAAATCTGAAATTATCCGTTACCATCCATGGCGGAATGACTTATGGTAACGATCTATAATCAATATCATTTATGGTAACTCCAATTTGAACTTAGTATCTACCGCTAAACCAAAAACTATTAAAACTCTAAATTAATGTAATTTAATTTAATTTCAACAACGCAATTTGCTAATTTAATTATCCGAAAACTTCTTAGGCCATTTTCAATATTTGGTTTCCTTTATTTTAAAATAAATTAATATTTATAATAATAATAACTAATAAACAACCAAATCACTATCCGTTTTTCGAAATTAATTTTTTTAAATGAGTTTGTTTCCAAATAAATTATATGATCTACTTGTATACCATTATAATACTCAACTAAATTTACAAATCAATATTAAACAGGTAATTTAACAGTAAAACACTTAAACAGAAAAATAAAAGAAATGTTTAAAAATTACAAGCTATAATTGCTTGAATATTTTAATTTAATAATGTAAATCATTCTGTTACGTAAATACTAATAATTAAAGCACATTCACAGTTAACTCTTTATTTTAAATAATTTTGAAACTAAAAATTGAAACAACCTCGATATGTTTTAAATCAATTACAATTTGTATTTATAGTTAATCGTAATCGGTATAATAAATTAAAGTATTATTAAACCCCTTGTATTTAATTAAAATTCATATGTTACAATATATCTATATAAAAATATAATAATTCTCAGGTTATACCGTAAAAACTCAACATCTTCTGTTACCACCGTTAATTCCGAAATTTAATGCTTACTAATAATACAAAAGAATGCTGCATGCCGGAATATGATAGGAATTTAACGATATTTGTCTTTTAAAATTTAACTGCCGTTCTCACATTGTCACCTACAACAAGTAAGGCAATAAAAGTACTTCTCGCTGGAATTATATTTAAGATTTCATACAGTACACAGAAATAAATAAATTATATCATCTCGTATAATTTAATAAAAACCGCGTAAACGAATTGCTATTGTACGAAATAACACATTTATAGGTATATTTAAATAAATATTTTAATGAAATTTCGTGAGTTTCAGATGAACATATTCAACCTTTCCAAATCAGAGGGAATAATTACGCTTATCCAAATAAATAAGTGGCAGGTATGCATATTTTAATTAATATGCATCCCATTTAGTCTTAACCATTTGTAGCATGAAGTATTTAAAATAGGTCTAATATTATAATAGAACCGTAGTAGCTTAATCCTTAATATTAAGTTTAACAAATTCAAATAAATTTTGGGCGGAGTCACTAAATAGATTTTTAAATCTAACCGCGTTGAAATATAGTAATATTTTTCAATTCCGGAATAGTTAATAGCGTATCTACTGGCGAATATCTAACGAAAATTAAACAAACGTCTAATCGGATCTTTCTAACTTACATAATTAGTTTTGTAATTCAATTTTATAAAAAAAAAAAAGAAAACACAACTTAATATAAAAGCTGCTTTATTGTATACAATAGGACTCTTGCACTAAAGGCGCAAAAGAAAGAAAAGATTAGTTGAATGTAGGATTTCTTGTACTAAGGTTCAAGAAAAACAATAGGAAAGAAAACGGTACCTAGACAACTGCAGTTAGTAAGTTAGGTTAGGAAATATTTGACTTTCATGGTAGTGGGCAGATGGTCCACGCGCGATGGCTTATAGGACATGACTGATCACCATGTTCTATCATAGAAAAAGCAACCATGATTAGTCGAATCAGATGTGCGACTCGAGTATAATGCGAAAAATTACGAAATGAAAAAGAATACAAATTGAATTAAAGAAAAAAAAATGAAATACAAAATTGAATACACATGAATTAAAAATGAATTCCATCCCGATGCTTTTTGTTAAGGTCGTGAGATGATGATTATTACCGGATGCTTTTTGTTAAGGTCCGATGACTAAAAAAAAAAAAAAAAATTACAAAATGAAGAAATATGAAGAAAATCGCGTAGCTTAATCTCGTATACTATTTGTGATTACTCACTGTAGTATAATTAAGCCGTCGGGTACGCGCTGGGGAGTACAGATGCAATAAGCATACCCTGGCCGGTTGATATTCGAGCGCTATTTGTGATCACCCACTGTAGCATAATTAAGACGTCGAATGCATCGCAAGGGAGTACAGATGCCCACAGCATACGCTTGCGAATGTTATTCGAGCACTATTAGGGAGTACAGATGCCCACAGCATACGCTAATAGCATAACTAAGGCAATATAATTACAAATACAAAAAGAAAATAAGGAAACAAACAAGGAAATTACAAGAATAAATAAAGAAGAAAAAAAAAACAAAAATTTACATAATAATCTTGTACTAAAGGTTCAAGATGAAATAAAGAAATAAATATCTAAAAAGTGTAATGAATCAAAGGAACTGCACAAATCATACATACATTAGGTTGAGGACAATAAATCTTGTACTAAAGGTTCAAGATAGTAACAATCTATAATTATTTACAAAAACTAATTCCAAAAATATAATAAAGCAGCACTGTCAATTACCACGTAAAACGAATAAAATAAATTTCTTTTTGTTGAGAACTAATGTAGGCTCTTCCTCACGATAAGCTAAGTTAATAAAATATCATTTTGCTTCAAAGTTTTTTATCTAAATATGTGACTCCGACACCAAAAAACTGCAAGCGCAAAATCTACGATTTCCAAGTAAAAGCGTTTAAATAAAAAAAAATAATCACCGATAAAATGATAGACCTTTAACGAAAAGCAGTTAGACCAAAGTAAGCAACTATAAAATTTAAATTAAGTACGATAAGTCAAATCTTTTAGAAAATAATGAAAAATTTTTCTCATAAAGTTATAATATTATAGTTCACTATAACTCTCAGGTACAATTTCACTTTACTAAAATAAGACTCCGACACTTAAAAATTTAAAACATAATTTGATCCGTATTTTCTAGCAAATTCACGGTAAAAAAAAGGGGGGGTAAACAATAAGATAAAGAAACATAAGATGCGTTCCCAGAGTTAGACGTAGTTTTAAAGTAGGGAGGAATATATAAGAATTACATTTAAAAAGTGGTAAACCTTCAAAAAAGGGAAACCGTCCCACCAGTTTTAGAATATATAAAAAGTAGAAACAAGACAATGATTATCAGTCGTGTTTCAACAGCCGTTTCAACAAGTTATTCTAAAAATTTAACTCAGTATTTTCATAAAGTGTAACAGTTAGGACAGTAGATCTAACAACGAAGAATTAATTATAACATAAAAATACAGTGTTTCGTGCGTTCAGGTCTACGTATAAAATATACCAAGGTAACCTCATTTTTCTTTTTCTTCTTTTTATTTTTCTTCTATGATAGTCTGTTTATATCGTACATCATTTAATTAATTTCTTTCTAAATAATTAATTTACCATTTTATTTTTTATTTTAATTATTAATTGTTTTAATTTTAAATCAAACAATTAAGTCTATTTTTTTGTGTATTAATTAAAATAAATTTTTAAAACTTGTGTGTTTAGTTTAAACACAGTAATTCCCTATGATGACATGGTTTATCCGGGTATCGCTGACTGACTACTAAGTAATCCGATCAGCCCCAGTAGCGAAAATATGCACCGTGTCTTGTAAAGTAGACAATATCATAAAATAATGATAGTCAGATTTAGATGTAATACCTCATGTTTTTCTATAACGAAAAAATATAAAACTATTGATCTAATATTGATAACTCCATCCAAACGCAGACAGATTTGAATAATTGTATTTCCTAAATGGAATATCAGTCTCTATCTCTACTCGTATATTTAACTGTAATAGTAATAGTAATAATGTATCACCTTTAATTTATTATTTTAATGACTTTGAATTTAAAACGCCGATTGTTCAGGATTCACCCTAGCTAAAGATTGATTGTCGAGGACGACAATTAAACTTAGTAAGGGGGGGGGGGGAAGTCTAGGAGTGACTGGCCTATATTAGTACATTGAAAGATGTATCAATTCATTTTGTGTTTTGTAGTTCATTTGTATTATTTATTTTATTTCGTAATTATATTTATTTATTATTTGACTGTTTATATTCATTTTCATATTCATATTCATATATTTTTATATCTAAAATTCTTAAAAATAAGCCGAAACCAAATGGATGTTTAATTAAAATTTCTTCATTCTCTAGATGGAAAACGATTACATCTTCAATGGATAGGTAACTCGAACCACTTTTAAGTATCCATTTAAATAAAATCATGAGTAATAGGGTAGTGTCCGTTTTTAAAGTATGTATGCACTACTCTAGGATCAGTTGTGTCCGAGTATTTTATTCTTTATTCGAACCCGTGTACGCCTCCAAAGAAAACCTAGGCTCATAGGATTTCTATCAATATTACTTTGGTTCTATCTTTAATCAATTCTGTGGATAACCGGGTGATTTTTGGGGGTATCCATTGTAATTGTAGTAATTCTCACGGTTATGCTCGCTCGATAGGTTACTAAAAAGAGAGACTAATGGTCCTCGGTAACCATGAATAATTTTTTAAATTCTAATCTTTTTATTCCTTAAAAGAAGGTTTTTCCAATCTCTTCGTTTCTTTTCTTGTTTTACTCGTGAAGATTTTATTTCTTCTCTTGAGTCGCGATTATCTCTACTTATGTGGAATTTAAAAAAAAAAAAAGGAAAACAAATATAATACATCAAATTGAAACCTAAAGGAAAATAATAATCCTCACCTCTAATCTTGTAAGCGATACGGCTTTATCTAATTTTTTGCTAGGTTCATGAACTTTTCTAGAAGACGTCATGTTCAATGCATCCTTTATTTTTTCTTTTTAATCGTACAACAGTAGACCCGTTGATTAGGAGGATTGTCCCTAACTTGACGGCGTAAATTCTATTCCTCGGAATTGTTTAGCGATTTTTGCTAGATAATTCTTGAATTCTTAATACCCTCCTAATAGCTTGCCGTTCTCATAGAACCGTAAAAGGGTGTTTCGTTTCTTTCTTTTGTCTAAGTTCCGCTAATAAATAATGCTATTAGGACTAGGGATTCGAACTCTCGCTCCCTAATTTTGTTTGTTTTTGCTAAGGCAGCGGTGTGTATTAGTAGTGAAGCGATTGACACGGACAAAGAATTGTCAGTCAGACGCGTTATTTTATGTTTGTTAGTGTTATAATGTTCAATTTCAATTATTAAATTCCTCTAGCAATAAAAATCATTTTTATTTTTATAAATCATGTACGATATACTACCGTTGAAAATGTTATATTCAATCTTTATAGACCTGAACGCGCTAACATTATCATATTTTCATAGGTATAGGTGCGAAATTTGGGAAGCGACCCTTGCAATCGGAATCTACGTTTAAAACTCAGTTAGGTATTCATTCATTTAGTCTATTTTTACTATTTGGGGGTTTTAGCAAGACTAGGTAACGAATAACGAGGACCGGAAGTAGAAATGCCAGACGACACGAATAACGCTCAAAACCGAGACGGACAAGCTGACCCATCCATGTTGATGATGACGGCTATGGCGAATAGCTTCGCTTTACATAATGCCTCACGGGGCCTGTGCAGCTTTGACGGGCATAATATGCCTTTAAAAGACTTTATACAAGATGTTCGCAATGGAAAAGAATATGTGCCTGGAGGAAGTGAAGGACAGTATGTCAAGGCCGTGCTAACGAAGTTGCGCGGGAATGCTAGAGACTGCACATATGGACATTCATTTGCAAACACTGACAGCCTAGTGAATCATTTGAAGACTAGATTCGCACCAGACAAGACGTATACTTATTATACAACCAAGATTAATGACATGAGGATGAAGCAGGGAGAGACCGTAGGAGATTTCTACGATAGACTTCACATTCTACTCAGTGGAGCCAAGAATGTTCTAAAGGACGACATCCCAGGAGCAACTGATGCTAACCTGAACGATATGATAAAGCCTTTAGAGTATGCGGCTAAAGACATCTTTATCAGAGGACTACCGGCTGACATATCTGTACAGGTAGATGGGAAAAACCCAGCTACGTTAGCTGACGCGTATAAAGACGCAGTGCGAATGGAAACTCGTATGGAAGCTAAAATATTGCCTGACACTAGATATAAGTTTCACGGACAAATGCCCAAGGTGAATTGGGAACAAACCGAATTTTCAACTGTAAACCAATGGAGGCCAAGGAATCCCAACAACTGGAATAATGGACAACATAAGCATCAAAGTGAAAATTGTGCATCTGAACCCATGGTATATCATAATATGCCACCTGGATCTCAACAGAGACAGGGACGCACAAACTATAATGTACAAAGAACCCATCAACCTCAAGTCAAGCAGTTATCGCAAAACTATAACGCGAATAACTCACCGCAAAGGTTCCATCAAGATCGTTATACTCCTCGACCGCAGTATGGCCAACAACAACAGCAGGCATTTTCTCAGGATGCACGTTTATACAACTCTTATGGGCCTGGGGAACAGAGACCTTCTACCAACTATCAGTGACCGCAAGGTTCTGCCCAAGGATATAATGCCTATAGAGCATCCAACCAGATGACTTCCAGACAGGCCTAGATCCAGAACAACATCTTGCTGGAAACCCCCGACCATAGAACCATCTTAAAACATATATATGTGGTTAAACCTGTTTAAAACAACTGAATTTCTATTACGGGCTTGCAACACCGGTATGAAATTCCAAGTTATAATAACTGTAACGTGGATACTGACCTTGTATGCAATTCAGCTAACAGGGTATCCATCTCATAAATGGACACTCTTGCAAACCAATCCTGTTATTTACTATGAAAAGAGTGGCACCTCACGACTCAAGCAAGCAGAATGGAAACTTCTAATACATGTGAACACCGACATAATTGACTCCCAAGTAGACTTAACTAATGCTATAAATCAATCGCTTAGCACTGGCCGTGAGAGACTCGCCAAATTAAAATGCCAACCAAAACTCGCTGACCAGAGAACAACAGCCGTCGACCTTTACAGAGAATGCGTAAAAACTTCTCCAGCGAGGATTGCGAAAACACACTGAACTCGCTCGTGCTATTACAAAAGCAGGACCAAGCTCATGATCTTAGAAATCAAGCCAAAGAGCTGTTAACAAGATTACATTTTCTAACTAAAGCTAGCACCAGCCAAGAGACTATAAAAGAGTCTATGACACCTCCAAGCATCATTGGCAGTATTAGTAGCACCCTTTTTGGGCTGGCCACCGAAGACGAAGTAGAGGAAGTACACCAAAATATTAATAAATTGCTAGATGATAATAAAGAAATCATTAAACTGTCTAACCAAAAGACTCATTTGATAACAGCAAATTTCAAAAACCTCGAGAATATCACCAGTAACCACGCTGACGCACTCAAAAGTTAAAAAAAAAAAAAAAAAAAAAAAAAAAAAAACCCTTCAGACGCTCGAATCGGAGCAGCAACGAGATTCCTATTTAAGAAGCCTCACTGTGCATCATAGCCGTTTACCCATAGCTATCGAGCGAAACCAAGAGATTTTGAAAAAAAAAAAAACTAATTGATTTAGTCAAAACTTTAATACAAGGGAAACTACCCGACGACTTATTGACGCCCCGACTCCTAGCTCAAATAAGCCAGGATATCACTAAACATTCGAGTGACTGGGATTCACCTATGTCTACTAAACACATAAGACCAGAAGAGATAGCAAGGATCGCAAAGATAGATGCTGTGTTTGACAACAACCGATTAATAGTAGTATTATACCTGCCTATGGTTGAAATAGAACCGTATGTGCTGTATCGCATGTACCCTCTATTGACCGCGCAATCATAGAAAGATCAACATCTTGGTTATGCGAAAATCAAACCAACTCACGCGTTGTTAGCATTAAACGAAAAAAAAAAATAACAAGCAATATGTAAAATGCGACCATGACTATTTACATGAGTGCACAAACCATCTCTATGGCTTAATTGGTGAAACTCATTGGCCTTTATTAGACATTCCAACCTCTACAGATTGTGAACTTTTACCATTGACGCAACCTACCGAAAACCACTTTAAACATTGCACTATAGTTTATCTAACTAAGCCCAGCTCTCAACATAGTTACCTGCACAACGAGGCCGCATGGCTGTACTCCTTGGTTGAACTAACAACCGTCAGAGTCACATGCAATCAACAAAAGGACCAGATACTACAACTGAATGGGACTGGTAAAATCCAAATACATGACAGTTGTACTGGGCGGACCACTCAAGTGACTCTGGGGATATGACAACTCGCACGAGTGCGGAGTTCTACACCTACCAACCGAAATTACAGCTGGAAATCGCAGACTTACTGACCGGAAATATTCCGAATAACATCCTAAGTCATGAGGAGTTACCTTCAATTTTGCGACCTGAAAACAACAATCGTTGGAATAATCAGAATTGCAATAGATTCCAGCCAAACTCGAAGAAGTTGCGCGACATAAAATTGAAAACAACCACGTCCGACATACCATATATGGGAGTTATGGATTGGGCTTATTGTTGTTCACGGCGTTCACCAGTTTAGCCATAAGGACCATCAAGTGTAAACGTACCTCTGGTACACACCCCTTGAACAGGCCGACGCCATCAATCAAAAGACAAACAACTCAATCTAACACTCCCACTAAACAAACCAAGACCACTGACACGACCAGTACTGGAATGAAACAATACGCTGCACTAGACAGTTGAAAATTGACTTTTGACGTCTCTATTCCAGACAAGCAACCTTGCCAGGATGCCGGCGAATGAGACACTGCAGCTGACAAATAACAAGGACCAGACCCTTTGGGAAATCGTACGAGATCTCGAACGACAAGGGCCTGTCAAACAAATAACGACGCTAGAATACGTTAGCCATAAGTATACTAGACTCCAAATAAAATTTTTCGACCATTTTTCTGTAGAAAAACCCGCATCTGATGACAAAAATGACTCTACAAAAATTGACCCTAACCAACTTTTTTGTTTAGTAACAAAAAACGACACGGTACAGACTTTAGCTTCTGTATTTAGACCTTACGGATTATTAGACTACGTACATATTACTCGTGGGAAGATAACTGAAAATCGGTACAAATACGTAAGATTTATACATGAAACTGACGCTCAGACAGCTTTGCTACAGACCCGTAGTAAATACGGAGCAAGACAAGCCGAGCCTTTACGACAGAAACGTAAACGGAACGAAACTCATAACATCTGGACTAGGTGCAGTAATTGTAACCATGACATTACTACACAGTATAGACGCACACATATGCTGTTGTGCCAGGACCAACAACCCCAGACAGACGGTTCCGAAAGACGGCATGATGACCACATTTACTTTATATGCAACCTGTGTAAAAAACCAATTACAGGTAATTACGCATTGCATAGTAAAGACTGCGTTCACGCGCAAGACATACCTATACTACCGGAGACCACCTTTAACCAGGTGTCCGATGTGACTGAGTTACAACCTAACTCATTGACATGGGCAGACGTGGCTACCAATATTGCGGCCCCACCCACCGCTTCTATACCTTGCGACAATGCTAAAAAGCATTCTTTTTTCTTGACGGAGTATAAAGTGCTCCAACAGGCAATACGCCTCATCCTCAATCCTGCAGAACCTAAACCGCTTGCTTTATATGTAGATAATTTAGAACTTGACTAATTATTCACATATCTTTTTTTTTATGCTAATTAACGTGTAAATAGCATTTAATTAACCAATGCATGCGACTAACCCGACAAACCACCATAACAATATTTTAATGCATTTTTATTTTAGGTAATGAAACGGGAGCCAGACTCAGACGACTGCCAGCATGGACTGCTGGCCTATCCCAACAACAACCGCCAAAGGTACGGCCAAGCTTGACCAATGTGCATATCGACGCTATGGGGCAGCGATAAAAACAAAAACCAACCCATCTACAGGGGGAGCAAACGGAAGAGGACCCCGCTCCTCCTGTGAAGACGGTACGTCACCATCTCAAGACGCCAACAGAAGATAAAAAAAAAAAGAAGAAAAAAAGAGAAGGGAATTCTCCTCTTCAAACGAACACTTAAAATACGATGTTTCAAATCTTGATCAAAATTTTTTTTTATTTTAGTTCAATTTATAATCTTTTTCTTTGCGTAAAATTACCGTAAAATCATTTCCTTTTTCTATTAATTTTAAAGATGTTGCAAACGTTAAAGAAATTCTTAGTTTTAACTTATTTACCTACTGCACTTAGATTATATTTCTATTCAAATCAATAATTGTAAAGCGGAATCCCTATCTCTTCCTAAATGTTTAAAATTTTACCAAGCCAACCCACCTTATGATATAAGCTGTCATCAACCATTTCTTCCATCCGCTATTTTGTTTTTCTTAATCAATATAATTATTATGTATATTTAACTTTGTAATGCAGGTTTTCTTGGATTCTCATGCTTGCTCCTACGTGACCTTCTACTACCGGGGACGGCAGTTTTTTTTAGTAAGGGGGGGTGTTAAGTGACAAAATTTTCGCCTCCAAATTTTCTTTATTTATCTATTAATTCTTAAATTTATTCTTTTAATTTATTACAATGATGAAGAGAAATGGGTCTTAAAAGCATCAAGGCCGATTTCTTTTCACGCTGTTATCAATTTTCCAAGAAGCCAAGCTCGATCGTTGACGGGAGACTTTGCTTCGTCTCCACTCTTTCTCTACGTCGTTGAGTTGAAGTGGGGACTTAGCGTCGGTTCCCATGCATAAGACGGGTGAGAGCAACGAGGAGAGAGGACTACCTTTCTCTGTCTCCGCGCTCTCCCCCACAACATTTAAAACGTTTGAAGCTGGCTTGAAGACGGATTGTCAAGCGAAGAAAAATCTTCTTGAGAGAGACGCGCGTGACCAGGCCTAAGGGCAGGTGTGCTGCAGCCCGCGAGGTTGCAGACACTAACTTCAAATTTTCTATTGTTCGTTTTCGGTTTTGCTTTTCGTTTTTTTTTTGTTGTTCTATTTCATTCATAGGGGTAATTTTTGTATTAAATTCATTGCGCAAACTAGTGTGTTGACTTATTTATTTATTTAAATTTTCTTTTTCGGATGTTGCTATACTAAACATCGTTTAACCGGGATTAGAGTCGGGAAAACTCGCTTGTCGTGTTTTGAGCGGGATAGTGCAGTGTGTTCGCGTATTCACGATTAGTTTTTTGGGTGCCTATCCGGAGCAGCTTGGAGAGTCCAGGAAAGCCGGCAATGCTGTGCCAGCCGGCCCACACTTTATAAATTACAGATAAGTACCCAAGTTCATAAATAGTTCATTTTTCTTCATGTTGTAATTCGTTAAAAAAAGAAAATAATAAACAGAAAGGACAAGTGTCATAAAAAGACATATCCGAGGGTAAAGCATGCAAGTTATGATGATATAATGAGTGCAAGCATGATTTTATTCTGATTGAATTTTTTCGAATTTTTTAGACCATTAATAAACATGTTAAAGTGTTATAAAGACTCATTAATCATCAAAATTTACCAAAAATTTCTATGTAAAAGGTGACGGTTATAAATCTAAGTTAACTGATAGGCCTTTGAATATTTTAATTTACACTCATTTCCGTGAATAGAATAAGAAGCAGATTTCTTGTTAATTGTAGAGTATTCATGAAATTTTACAATACAACTTTTCAAAAATAGATTGTGCGATATGAAGTATTAAAAAAAAAATTACAAAAATTTTTACTAATAAAACAGTGAGGGTTTATAAGCAAGGATTTTCATATAATAAATTTCCAGATTCACGAGATAATGAAATTTGCAAATCAGAAAAATAAGAGAATTTTTAAATTATGACATAAGTATTAAATAAATGATTTATTTAATGAATAGCATGACTAACTATGACTAAAGAAAAAAAATTTAATTAAGTGAAAAATGTATTTGAAGTATTTTCTTTTTTTATATAAACTGCAGAAACGAAGTTAATAATAAAGAGAGATCTACCACTGTATCGATTGTAGTATTAGTTAGAAAGATTTTGCTTTGTCTCAATTAAAGTTAAATTAAAAAGTGAAATTTGTTTTTCTTTTATCCTGCCGTTTATTCCATTGAGGAATTTCGTTAACCTTACCTATTTAATTAAACAACAATAAAAAACCATATACAGTTAAGTAATGGGTAATTTAATGAAGTATAATTGGGTTGGTTTCTCGATTTCAGAAGGTAAATAAAAGTAAGTTGTTGGCGGCGAGGTTTTGTTATGGGAGGTAAAACTCTTTAAGGAAGACCCCGCCTCTTTACAATTTGTTTAAAGGAAATAAATTAGTTTTGAATTAAAGACACGTTTATATAAATGAGCATTTATTTGAAATAATCAACATTTAGTTGGATAAAACAGAATAATTATTCAAACGAAATAAACGGTTTATTTAAAATCAAATATTTCATTTGTTTGATATAACAAAATAAATTCAAATAAATATATATTAAATACTAAATTATTTGTTTGAGTGAAATAAATTAGTTTTGAATTAAAAACACGTTTATTTGAATTAGCATTTATTTGAAATAACCAACATTTAGTTGGATGAAGCAGAATAGTTATTCAAATGAAATAAACGATTCATTTAAAATCAAATATTTCATTAATTTGATAGAACAAAATGAATTTGAATAAATATATATTGAATTAAACTAAATAATTTGTTCGAATGAAATAAATTAGTTTTGAATTAAAAACACGTTTATTTGAATTAGCATTTATTTGAAATAACCAATATTTAGTTGGATAAAGCAGAATCATATTTAAGCCAAATAAATGGTTTATTCGAAATCAAATATTCAATTTGTTTGATAAAACAAAATGAATTTGAATAAATATATATTGAATTAAACTAAATTATTTGTTTGAATAAAATAAATTAGTTTAGAATTAAAAAATTTTTCATTTCAATTAGCATTTATTTAAATCGATCAACATTTAGTTGGATAATGCAGAATCATTAATTGAAACAAATAAACAGTTTGTTTGAAATCAATTATTTCGTTTGTTCGAAAGAACAAAATGAATTCAACTAAATTATTTGTTTGAATGAAATAAATTGATGATTTGAATGAAAAACAAAGTATTTTTCACTCAAACTCTCATTTATTTGCTTCAAATAATATTTATTTGATCTGAATAATAAAATTTTTTTTGTCAACAAAATCTTTTATCTACAACAAATAACTTTATTTTTTAAAGTTATTTACATGTAAATAAATAGTTAGTCAGATTAAAAGGCTAATTTATCTAAATTAAAAATATTTATATAAGTTGACTAAATTAATTATGAGTGATAAAATGCTTAAGATCAAATAATTATTTATTTAAAATCTGAAAATACTTTATTTAATTTAGTATATCTTTATGTTTTGAATAAATGATTTATTGAATCAAATCATATAATCTATTTTGTATTAATTAATTTTATTAAAAGATTTTTATTTTTTTATGTAATTTTAAAAATAACTATTTTTTATTAATACACGATTTAAAAAAAAATTAAAAATTATTTTAATTAATAAAAAATACAAATAGTTATTTTTAGATTACTTAAGAATAAAATTAAAAAAAAAAAATCGCGATGTTGGGATCGAACTCGGAATCTTTAGGTTTAATAGGATAGTAAAAAAAATTTATTCAATTCAAATAATTCATTTATTTAAAATAACTAATTCAAATCAGTACGATGGTTTGATAATGTTACCGCTTGTTGGCGTCGTTAATTTTCCTCTTTACTGAATCTCGCAAGTGGTTGGAGGGCTTTCAGTTTGATATATAAGGAAAATCAGAATTGAAAATCATAATAAAATTGAAATGCGTGCGATATTTATGTTGAATGTATTATGTGCGATAAACTTTATAAAGCGTATTAATGTCGAAACCTTCCTATAATTAATATATATATAAATCAAATAAATGGTTTAGTTAAAATTAATTATTTCATTTGTTTGATAGAACAAAATGAATTTAATTAAATATTTATTGAATTGAAGTATATTATTTGTTTAAATAAAATTAAAAAAAATATTAAGAATATATATATATTTATTTATATATGCATATATCAGAAGTCTTAATATGTCAATTGATTAAATATTTTTTTTATTTTTGAGAAATCTTTTATTGATGAATCCAAATAGTTTATTTGAATCAACCAAATATTTTGTTAATTCAAAGAAATATTTTATTGGTAGAATCAAATGTTTTATTGATAAAAGTACACAATTTATTTGTTATAACCAAATAATTTATCCATCCAAACAAACATTTATTTCGATCTACAAAGCTCAATTTTCAAATTTAGTGCTTTGAATCATTACAGGCTGATTCCATTCAGATTCATGCAGGCCGTCACGGATCAAATTTTTTTTTTTTTTTCAAGTAATAAAAAATACCTTCTATTATGTATATAAAGATAAAATTTACCTAGTAGAACGCTCAAAAAATTTTTTTTTTACTACAGCAATTTTAGTGTTGGATGTAAAAACGAAAATTCAAAAATTGAAAATGAACCTCTACTTTTAAATGACTATAGCTCCGTCAATTTTTAACCTTTTTGGGCGTTCTTTTAACGAAAGTGTGCGAAATTCTGTGTAGTTTTGAATGCTATCTCGATTTTTGTAATACAATTTGATCTCACTGAGTTATTTACGAGAAACCGAAAAAAGCGATTTTTTTCAAACACGATTTTCTTAAAAACTATTTTTTTTTTTTTTGAAATTTTTATATGATTTTATACATAAAAAATACTAACTTTTAGGGTACGTGAGAATATGCGATTTTGCCTTATTTTTTTTTAACAGATTTTTAAACGTTTTTTTTATATTTTCGATTTTAAAACATTGATACCGTGGCGCATCGTACTATTTTTCCAACTTTACGTGTTCTTACAACTATTTTTATGCTTTTATTTATTAATATATCAAAAATATCAACAATAATCTTTAAAATAAACCCCAGATCGAATATTTTGATCAATTAGAACCAAAGTTATGACGATTTCAAGTTTAAAAAAAAATGCTGAAACTTTAAATAAATATGATATTTACATTAAGGAAACGCAATTTTCGTTAACGGCAGGCCGGAGTAGAACCTGATACCGACCGAGTAACAATTGAGTTGTTTGTTATTTACTCAAGTGTTAATCGGTGTATCTTCAAAATAAAGGTTGATCGCAATAGATATTATTATTATAAATATCTATGCACAAGAAAAAAAAAATCTACCGATTTGTTTTTGAGAAAAGTAAGGAACGCCGAAGTAAAAGATTATGTTTATAATATTTTCGCGTTCCTTACTTTTCTCAAAAACAAAGCGATAGATTTTTTTTTTCTTGTGCATAAATATTTGTAATAATAATATCTATTGCGCTTAACCTTCAATTTGCAGATACACCGATTAATACTTGAGTAAATAACAAAAATGCCAATTAGACAAGGACAGCGAATCCGGCCTGCTCTTAAAGATTAAAATCTGAAGATATAAATTTTTTAATTTAAAAAAAGTTATTTTGATGAAAGAATACATGATCATTTATCCTCTTTTTATGGAACATTATTATAATGAAAATTTTTTCTGTTGAAGAATAGAATTTTTTTATCAGTTTGAATTTCGCGCCTAGAATTTGAATTTATTTTGTAGGGAGTTGACGCATGTCACTACTAGCTGGCGATGATTCGTTCTTTGTATTCTCATCAACGACTTGACGCGTTTAAAAATATAAGAAAAAGAAGATAAAAAATAAAGTTGTGTAAGAAAAATTATTTTTTTCGATCTGTCATTGAACAGAATATCAATAATGGCATCACTGATTGTTAAAATGAAGTGCAAGGATTTAAAAGAAAGGCACAAAAAAGTTGTTTATGATTGCTCCAAAAGTACGCTTAGAGAATTAGGTGATCTAACGGAGTCTTTGAAGCGCTTGTATCCAAATTCTTCTTTCTCTAGAGAAGATAAAGCATGCCCTTCGTGTTACAAAATATTATTAGATGAAGTGAAAAATGCGCCTATTTCATTGACTTCAAGCAGTCAACAATCTTCGGAAGATTTTATTCATAGTGAGGCTGTGGTAGAACAGCTCAACGAGACTTCAAGTAATTTGAAATAAAACATTTCACCAATTAAAATACCTCAAAGTATCAATATCAAGATGCGAGAATCTTATGCTCTCTGAAAAAGAAAACAAATAAAGGATGCATTATATTTACAAATAGCAAGTAAAATGATGTAAGTCTACGGTATAACGAATTTGCCCGCATTGAATGAAAATAATGAATGTAAAACAAATGATAAATGGCTTGAGAATATTAAAATTTCATTAGATAATTGTTCAAATTTTCTTGAGAAAGTGCGATTGTTGAGTATTATACCAAGTGATATTTCCAAAGATTATTAATTATCAGTTTTATTAAATGTAACTATTTATATGATTGATCAAGCACGATCATTGGTAAATAATAAAAAAATTTACAAGCAGTCTGAGAACTATTGTGGCCATTCTTTGGATAGTAAAATTGTAATGAAAGTAAAGGATTATTATCTGGACGATAATTTTAATTGTTCTCGTCAAAGTACAAATAAAATCGACACAGTATCTATCAAAGAAAATGGTATAAAAACTAAAAAAGTCAAACGCTTTCTTACGCGAAGTATAAAAAAAAATATATCAATTATTTGAAGACGAAAATCCTGAAATAAAAAAAAAATTTGAAAATCAACATTCTACGCTTTAAGACCGAAGTGGGTTATACCAGAGATAAGTAGAGATTGCCAATGCCGTGTTAATAAAACGTGCCGGATTCGATCATGACGATCCTTGCGGCGATTCTGGAACTATACGCGCAAAGCCCCTCCACGTTTATACGCGCGTAGAGAAGCAAGCGAGAGGGGAGGAGACAAACATAAGAAACACGCGTCTCCCAGTGGCGTAGGTAAACTTACGGCAAACTCGCTTTAGCTCGTTTTCGCCGCGGCACGTTATAGCTTTATTTAAATGTGATTAACCGTCCCGAAAATTCGTTGATTAATCACATATTTTTATTTGAAACATAAATATATTTTTTAATAATAAAAATTGTTAAGGTATAATCAAATTAATAATAATAAATAAAATCTTTTGGGGGGCGATGAACATATGTAACTTTTTACCCTATTCAACTAATGTATGCGTTGGCTGTGGTGTCACTAAGTGCTAACGCACCTCACTGTGATCCTAATTTTGCCAAGTTCGAACCCGATGTTCCGCCTTTTTTTTTTTTGTTTTATTTTTAAATATTATATATTTTTATAATCCATTTTTATAGTGGAAAAAAGTAAAATTAAAAATTTATTTAACACCTTAAATTCTATTTTATTTCAAAAATATAAAAAAATATATTTACAGATAGGGATAGAAAAAAAGTTTTAATGTCAATACTACATCGATATATAACTTATATCAATATGAAATAAAAACCTAGCTAGTTCTGTAATTTTTTCCCGCTAAATAAAAGATGTTAAAGATTGAAAAAAAATTATTATAAATTAAGTTGTTTTTTCATTCTCACTCAATTGCGAATAATAAAACCTTTTTTGTTTCTTAAAAAGGACCTTTTCTAAATTTATATAAATGTGTGACATTTTTAACTAATTTCATAAAAATAGAAAATAAATATAAATAATACTAATTTTATTTTAGATAAGTGAAATGATAAATTTACCTGAAAAAATAAATAATTTTACAAATTTGAACTTTATTAAAGCGCATTTTAAATAAAAATTGTATTGAATATCATTAATATTTTTAAAAATTGGACTTTTTCTTTTCTTTTTATTAAATATCATATCTTTATAATATCATTAACTTTTATTTCCAAAATAAAAAATTGATAATTTTCTTTAACGAACGTAATAATTTTCAGTTTTTACTAAACAAAATTTTGACTAAACTTTGAATGGTTGAATTATTTTTGTCCGTTAAAAAAGTGACATTTTCTAAAGTTATATAGGGGAATGATAACATTCTTTTTAATTAATTTTTAAAAAATAACATTTTATTTTAACAGTTACAAAATTTAAAAGGCGAAAATTCTCAATTTTTCAAAAATTACATAAACAGTTTTAAAATTTAAGTTACACAGAGATTAATTATTTAAGAAAATTGAAAATTCTTTCAGAAAAATAACTATTTTGCATTTTATCTGACTGCTCGTTCTGTTAATTATTATTTTGTAATAAAATTACTTTAAAAAATTTAAGATGTCATGCAAATTAGTATTTTAATAATAAAGAGCTGAACGGTTCTTCAAGCTGAAATTATATGAATTTTAAATAAACACACAATACTGATTTTATTAATTAATAGTTTATTGAGACCCGAAGTGATCATACTTTAGATGAGATTATCTTAAAGAAATGATCGGTGAGGCTATTTGAAAATTTACAGTAATAATATATGAAATAAAAACCCATTTAAAGTTTCAAAAGAGTATCCGCCTTTTTAATAAACAACAAATTATAGCTGATGGAGGAGCTATCTGACTATTAACAAAATGTATATAATTTTTAATCTTTGAAACTTTATGAGAAAAATATTGAGGATGACAGATAAAGGGAAACATCTCTTCCAATTATAAAATATTAAAGAATTATGAAATGTATCTTTCGAATTGGTTATTATATTTGTTTAAATGGTTTATTATGGTTATATAAATTAAATATTTTTATTATATTTTTTTTGATCTAACAAAAATTTAACTTAAAACGAATAAAAGAATAATAAAAGAATAATAAAAGAATAATGAAAGAATAAATAAAAGAATTAAGGAATATGCTTTGATAAAACATATTTTTTAAAAAGTGTTGTCAACTTCATCAAAGCGCATTAAATAAAAATGACGCTAAATACCATTGGTGTTAAAAAAAACATTTATTAAAAAATGGTTTAATTTTTATAATTAAAAAAAATTTAATTACAATACTGCTTATAAATTTGCTATGTGTTATCGGACTAAATGAAAGTCTAAAAAATAACCTGATGCAAAAAAATTATCGTATATTTAGAAAGAAATATCGTAAGAAAATAGTAGGTATTTTAAAGTATTCAATAAAAAGAATGCATTACATTTTTTCAAAACTTCTTATATTATAAAGTTAACTAAAAAGAAAATGTATTCGTTTAATTTTGTAAAGATGGATTTGTTTAGTTACTTTTCAAATATGACTCAATAAAATTTGAAAATAATATATTTGTTAGTATTGCACTGTTTTGTGTAATTTGTGAAAATTATTTTCATAGGAAATCGTATCACATAAGTACGTAAAATCAACGTAAAATTTTTGTATGCTTTGAAACAAAATAAATTTTCGTTAAATTTACATCAAATATATGTACTTCATTATTTAAATAGTCTCATTACATAGAATTATACATTTCATTATTCAAAAAATTTATATTCTTTATAAATTTTTTTATTGGAATTTTCATTTTAAAATTTACCCGAAAACTTTTTTGAAGTAAGCCGAATTTTAATCCAAGCCGATGATATGTAAAAAAAATTATTTATTGATCATTTTATTATTAAAACAGTTTTCAAAGTATGTGGTAAACGTTATTTTGTTGTATTTTTTAAAATAAAATGTTAATTATATTGATATTGCACCTAAACATTTACTAAATTGGAAATTTTTCCAATACTACAAATTTTCCTAACAAATATAATACCAAAAAAAAACTTTTGAAATTTTAAACTCAAAGTTCATTTAAAGTACTTGTAATAATTAATTAGGCAATTATATCTTGAGTATAAATATTTTTTTCATACTTAAATAACTAATGATCAAAGCCTACTTATAAGAAGAGATCATCTCCACCTTCGAGAAATAAACCCGGTTAAAACTACAAGACATGATTTGGTGATGAAAAAAAATTAACCCGTTTTTTTCTTTTGCTTAAATAGATTTCAGTGACAAAGTTATACACATTTTTCAATAATATAATAAAAAGAAGTTGTCGTAAGAACTTGAACGATCGGACAACTAAAAATCTTACAGAAAAATGTATTAAATATTAAAAAGTACAAATTAAATACTTTAATTTAAGTCTTATTAGCTCAAAAAAGCTAAATGTGCTTAAAAAGTTATGCTTGATTGAAAATTATTACATATTTGTTAATAGTTTGAGCATATAATATATGATAAATTTTTTACTCTATTCCACTTGTATATTTTGATCGTTCGTAACTTTTGAACTACATAAGCTTTTTTGATACAATACAGCTTAAATTAATATATTTAAGTACTTTCTTTGATCTATCACACATTTTCTAGTAAGAATTTTAGCTGTTTGGCTATTCAAGTTCCGATAAGCGTTTTTTTTCACTATATTTTTGATGAAATATCGGTATTTTTATATCCGAAACCTTTTTTCATTTCATTTTTTTTCATAAAAAAATCAGATTCTATAGTTTCAACTAAATTCGTTTTCCGAAGATAGGGACCTTTCTTCTCCTTGTTCATTTGAAAAATTTTCATTCAAATTAAATTTTGTAATTCTTTTTGTAAGATTTTTGTGAACTTAATTTAAACTTTATATAATGTTTATTCAAAATTTTGAACTTTGTTCAAAAACATTTATTTATTTTATGATACTTTAGATTTATTATTAATGTCTTAAACATTTTTATTTCATTATTATGTTTTAATACTTTCTATTTAACATTTTCTATTATGAAACATGTTTCTCATAAGGTTCAATTTTCAAATTATATACTCTTTTTTAAGTACATTATTAATTTATTTATGTTTAGAGTTTAATTAATATTTTATCAATTCTTTTAAAATGTTATGCATAAATTTATTTGATCTATTTATAAATTATATTTATAAACGTTATATAACTATATAATATTTATAAACGTTATATAACTATATTATATTTATAAATGTATTATCTTTAAAATATATAAAATATATTAATGTTATTATTACTTCATAAAAATCAAAACAAATGAGCTTTGGCTACAATTATAAAAGAAAATCTGTCAGAATAATAATTTCTTCACTGTTTTTTGGAATATTGTATTTAAATACATTTTTTATGATATAATAAAGTATTAACACATTTTATTACATTTATCCCAAATAACAGTAGAAAATATACTTTAAAAAAATATAATAAACGTCAAAACATAAAAAAATATATATTTAATAATTAAACTGCTATTTTTAAAAATTAACAACATAGATAACATTTTTTCCTAATTAATTGTCGAACTAAAAAAATTTTTAAATGCTTTTCATATCATGGTTCAAAGTTTAGAATGATTTTAATAAATATAAAAAAAACGTTGAAATCTATTTTTTTTTTATTTTTGGAAATGTTAGAATTCTATGTAAAATTTTTAAAAATAAAATAAAAACGCTTTCGTGAAATTTGCAAGGTTTTGTAAAGTTTCATCTTTCCTAAATCAAATTATCGACATTATAAATTTATATTAAATTAATTCAATAAAAAAACATTAGAAACCTGATATCAAGATATTTGCGACTATACCACTATATTACTGATATTAAAAAGATATACTTTTAATAAAAGCATTTCTTCATTTTTTTATGTGTCTAAAATAAATTGATGTTTATCAACATTTTATGTTGAATTTTTATTAAATGAATTAAAAATAATGTTATCATGCTCTTATATAAGTTTAGATTTAAAATATAGTGAAAATTTCATTTAATATGTCTTGTAAAAACTTAAATTATTATGTTTGTTAAATCAATTTTTTTGTTTTGAAAATAATAATAACTATTCTTTTATTATTCTTTTATTATTCTTTTATTCGTTTTAAGTTAAATTTTTGTTAGATCAAAAAAAATATAATAAAAATATTCAATTTATATAACCATAATAAACCATTTAAACAAATATAATAACCAATTCGAAAGATACATTTCATAATTCTTTAATATTTTATAATTGGAAGAGATGTTTCCCTTTATCTGTCATCCTCAATATTTTTCTCATAAAGTTTCAAAGATTAAAAAATTATATACATTTTGTTAATAGTCAGATAGCTCCTCCATCAGCTATAATTTGTTGTTTATTAAAAAGGCGGATACTCTTTTGAAACTTTAAATGGGTTTTTATTTCATATATTATTACTGTAAATTTTCAAATAGCCTCACCGATCATTTCTTCAAGATAATCTCATCTAAAGTATGATCACTTCGGGTCTCAATAAACTATTAATTAATAAAATCAGTATTGTGTGTTTATTTAAAATTCATATAATTTCAGCTTGAAGAACCGTTCAGCTCTTTATTATTAAAATACTAATTTGCATGACATCTTAAATTTTTTAAAGTAATTTTATTACAAAATAATAATTAACAGAATGAGCAGTCAGATAAAATGCAAAATAGTTATTTTTCTGAAAGAATTTTCAATTTTCTTAAATAATTAATCTCTGTGTAACTTAAATTTTAAAACTGTTTATGTAATTTTTGAAAAATTGAGAATTTTCGCCTTTTAAATTTTGTAACTGTTAAAATAAAATGTTATTTTTTAAAAATTAATTAAAAAGAATGTTATCATTCCCCTATATAACTTTAGAAAATGTCACTTTTTTAACGGACAAAAATAATTCAACCATTCAAAGTTTAGTCAAAATTTTGTTTAGTAAAAACTGAAAATTATTACGTTCGTTAAAGAAAATTATCAATTTTTTTATTTTGGAAATAAAAGTTAATGATATTATAAAGATATGATATTTAATAAAAAGAAAAGAAAAAGTCCAATTTTTAAAAATATTAATGATATTCAATACAATTTTTATTTAAAATGCGCTTTAATAAAGTTCAAATTTGTAAAATTATTTATTTTTTCAGGTAAATTTATCATTTCACTTATCTAAAATAAAATTAGTATTATTTATATTTATTTTCTATTTTTATGAAATTAGTTAAAAATGTCACACATTTATATAAATTTAGAAAAGGTCCTTTTTAAGAAACAAAAAAGGTTTTATTATTCGCAATTGAGTGAGAATGAAAAAACAACTTAATTTATAATAATTTTTTTTCAATCTTTAACATCTTTTATTTAGCGGGAAAAAATTACAGAACTAGCTAGGTTTTTATTTCATATTGATATAAGTTATATATCGATGTAGTATTGACATTAAAACTTTTTTTCTATCCCTATCTGTAAATATATTTTTTTATATTTTTGAAATAAAATAGAATTTAAGGTGTTAAATAAATTTTTAATTTTACTTTTTTCCACTATAAAAATGGATTATAAAAATATATAATATTTAAAAATAAAACAAAAAAAAAAAAGGCGGAACATCGGGTTCGAACTTGGCAAAATTAGGATCACAGTGAGGTGCGTTAGCACTTAGTGACCACAGCCAACGCATACATTAGTTGAATAGGGTAAAAAGTTACATATGTTCATCGCCCCCCAAAAGATTTTATTTATTATTATTAATTTGATTATACCTTAACAATTTTTATTATTAAAAAATATATTTATGTTTCAAATAAAAATATGTGATTAATCAACGAATTTTCGGGACGGTTAATCACATTTAAATAAAGCTATAACGTGCCGCGGCGAAAACGAGCTAAAGCGAGTTTGCCGTAAGTTTACCTACGCCACTGGGAGACGCGTGTTTCTTGTGTTTGTCTCCTCCCCTCTCGCTTGCTTCTCTACGCGCGTATAAACGTGGAGGGGCTTTGCGCGTATAGTTCGGGCATTCGTCCATGTGGCGGCAGTAGTTTACATTGAATTTTAACGGGCACGCTCTCGCCTATGCTCATTGGCAATCTCTACTCATCTCTGGTTATACCACATCGACCCACTGATTCGTGTCTTTGCGTTTACTGCGAGAATCTTAAACTTATGTTAGATGCTTTGAATAATTATAAAAAAGAGAATAAACAAGACATTGCAGATTTAGAATTGAAAATATGTTCTTCACTTTTTCTTCATCTTTTTCAAAAGATGATATGAAATGTGTACTAAGAGAATATAAAGAAGGTCCCATTGGAGATTCTATTGATTTACAAGTAATTTCTTTGACAAAAGAAGATTTATATGAAGAAATAATTTATGGTGTTTGGGAAAAATCAAATTTACTGAATAAAAATAGCACAATTGACAATTTCTTAATAGAGTTAAGAGAGCGCGCTCTCACTGTAAGAGCTCATGAATGGGTCAAAGAAATTCAACCTATAGCAATTAAAGAGGTTAAACTTTTAGCGAAAAGTAATGACTTCCAATTAGTTATTCATGTCGATTTTGCAGAAAATTGGACAGTTCTGCTTCAAAATGAAATTCAAAGCTATCATTGGAGTAAAAACCAAATATCAATATTTACGTCAGTATGCTATTTTGGAAATGATAAAACAGTCAGTTATGTCACCGTCTCTGACGATATTAAACATGATTCGTCTCATGCCCTAATGGCTATAAATTTAAGTATCGATAACTTAAAACAAAAACATATTGCGCAAGATCTTGATGAAATCATAACCATTTCCGATGGAGCTGCCAGTCATTTTAAAAATAGATATCAATTCTATGAGCTTTAAAACTCAAAAGTAAACAGAAAATGGCTTTTTTCTGCAACAGGTTATGGTAAAGGCGCTTGTGACGGTATTGGTGGTTTAGTTAAACATTATGCTACCACGCATAATCTGTCCAAAAAGGGTGCAGATTTTATTAGAAACGCTGAAAATTTCGCCACTCACGTATCAAAATTTACTCCGTCGATTAACATTCTTGTTATCCGCAAGGATGAGTAAGAAGTTTTTCGACTGACCAAAAAAATAGAATAGTTAGGAAATGCAAAAGAAATTAAAGGTATTCAAACGATTCACTGTTGGAAAAGTGAACGAAACTAAATCTACACTGCCAAAACTTCGAGACATGAGTGGCAGGAAGTAAATTAAAAGGTTTTATTCAAATTCGGATTTTTTTATTTACATTAGTTCTCAATTCATTAGTGTTCTTTCTTAATTGTATCGCATATTATTTGTACATTGAAAATGACCAAATAATATATTTTAGTATTTAAAAAACTCACCTTTTTAAAATTCAAATTCAAAATTCAAAATTAAAAATTCGAAATTCAAAATTCAAAGTAAATATATTTATTTAAAGTTTCAGCATTTTTTTTAACCGACTTCAAAAAGGAGGAGGTTCTTAATTCGACTGAATTTTTTTTTTTTTTTATGTCTGTTACCTCATAACTCCGTCATTTCTTAACCAATTCGAAAAAACTTTTTCTTATCTGATAGAGAATGTCTGCAGGAAGGTCCCATACGTGTCCTATAATTATTGGGCCAATATTCGGTTTGTATGACCCAATTATCAAATTAAGAAAACTGGGAGTTTTGTTTTCTCTCTCTCTCTCTCTCCCTCCCTCTCTCTTTATCTCTCTTACCTAAGCTTGAATATGTATACGTGCACACATCACGACACTGTGATGTTAAGCCTTCTTTCTTTCCTG
Source organism: Anastatus disparis (assembly GCA_017163975.1). Classification (NCBI taxonomy): domain Eukaryota; kingdom Metazoa; phylum Arthropoda; class Insecta; order Hymenoptera; family Eupelmidae; genus Anastatus; species Anastatus disparis. The sequence continues at coordinate 1,466,429 of JAFFSR010000034.1, read as the reverse complement.
CTATATATTGCTTGATGGTGTACTAATGCATGCGTTATGAATTCATAATGAAAGTTTAATGCAATTAGTGGGTCCACCTATATTTGCGTTTTTAGTAAGGGGATTCACTAGAAGATAGAAAATAAAAATTTTTCAACAAAAACAAACAATTTAAAAAATTGCACTAAATATTTATTACAAATTATTTTTATTTGATAGAAAAAATGCGTTTTTATAATAATTTAAAAAAAAAAAGTTTTTTTCAATTGTAATGGATTCATTAAATTTAACGTTTGATTATCTTTGAATTTAAAGTTAAAGGTTTAATGATGATGATAGAATACGGGAAGTAGCAATATGGTTCTAGGAAAAAAAAATTAAATTATAACACAAGATTCATGATGAAATAATTATAATTATTTTTTTATTAATTATTCATATAATATTAAACACCAATACAATGTAAAATAAATAAAAAAAACATTGCACTAAAAAATGACAAAAAATTTTTAACAAAAAAAAACCAGCTTCAAAAAAAAACATTAAACAAAGACAAAATTTTTTACAAGAAAAAAAAGATTTTGAAAAAATTGCACTAAAAATTAACAAATAATATATTCCCCCTGAAAAAAAAAACATTAAACAAAGATAAAATTTTTTACAAGAAAAAAACGATTTTAAAAAAATTGCACTAAAAATTAACAAATAATATATTACCCTTAGAAATTATACGCATAGAAAGCATCTAACACATGTGTAGTCAATATAATATAGACCATCTAATTCATACTAACACAAACAAATTATTTTTCTATTAGGTTGCTTACAAAAAATTAGTCAATAGATAAGACAATATATACATAAAAAAAAATTAGAATTTTTGGAGTCGGTGCCAGCCTGAAAAAATTGTCACAAATCTAAAAAAAAAATTTTGAAATTGAACAAAGGAGGCGATAAATATGTAATAAAATTTTAGATATCAAGAATACTATTTATACTTACAACCGCGTCAATTACCTATTTGTAATTGTCACCAATTTCACACTGTACTGTCTTACATGTCTTAAATTTTCTCCTGCGTGATGGAGTTTTCTGGATAACTACGAAGTAACTCAACGCGAAACTACGGCAGTCTGCGCATGGTCATTCAAATGCAAAAGACGCGAATATTTAAAACTTGTATTCAGATTTAATAATAACAAAATATTAAATTTATAATAACGGAAATATGGAATTATATAAAATAACTATAATTTGAATAGGCTTGTCGGTATACCAATAATATATTTTACATATTTTTTTTATATTTAATGCAATTATTTCAAAGATTTTTTTTAGATTTGTGACAATTTTTTCAGGCTGGCACCGACTCTAAAAATTCTAATTTTTTTGTATGTATATATTGTCTTATCTATTGACTAATTTTTTGTAAGCAACCTAATAAAAAAATAATTTGTTTGTGTTAGTATGAATTAGATGGTCTATATTATATTGACTACACATGTGTTAGATGCTTTTTATGAGTATAATTTCTAAGAGTAATATATTATTTGTTAATTTTTAGTGCAATTTTTTCAAAATCGTTTTTTTCTTGTAAAAAATTTTGTCTTTGTTTAATGTTTTTTTTTGAAGTCGGTTTTTTTTGGTTAAAAATTTTTTTTTTAACTTGAAATCGTCATAACTTTGGTTCTAATTGATCAAAATATTCGATCCGGAGTTTATTTTGAAGATTATTGTTGATATTTTTGATATACTAATAAATAAAAGCATAAAAATAGTTGTAAGAACACGTAAAGTTGGAAAAATAGTACGATGCACCATGGTATCAATGTTTTAAAATCGAAAATATAAAAAAAACGTTTGAAAATCTGTTAAAAAAAATAAGGCAAAATCGCATATTCTCACCTACTCTAAAAGTTAGTATTTTTTATGTATAAAATCATATGAAAATTTCAAAAAAAAAAAAAATAGTTTTTGAGAAAATCGTGTTTCAAAAAAATCGCTTTTTTTCGGTTTTTCGTAAATAACTTAGTAAGATCAAATTGTATTACAAAAATCGAGATTGCATTTAAAACTAGACAGAATTCCGCACACTTTTGTTAAAAAAACGCTCAAAAAGGTCAAAAATTGACGGAGCTATAGTCTTTTATAAGTAGAGGTTCATTTTCAATTTTTGAATTTTCGTTTTTACATCCAACACTAAAATTGCTGTAGTAAAAAAAAAATTTTTGAGCGTTCTACGAGGTAAATTTTATCTCTATATACATAAAAGAAGGTATTTTTATTACTTAGAAGAAAAAAAAAAATTCGATCAGTGACGGCCTGCATGAATCTGAATGGAATCAGCCACAACATTTTTTAAATTCAAATGAATATTTGTTTGCTTAAAGAGGATGGGCTCTGCAATTTAATGAAATATTTAGTTTTTTGAAATACATATTTAGTTGATTTAAACAAATTATGAAGCTAAATTGACTAAAAATTTATTCGATTCAAATAAATATTTGCTTGATTTAAATAATAGGATTTGCCATTTGAGTAAATATTTAATTCGTTCAAATAAATATTAGTTGATTTAAATAAATCATCAAGTTAAATTGACTGAATATTTATTTAGTTCAAATAAATATTTGCTTATTCTAAAAGAATGGGATTTGCCATTTAATAAAATATTTAGTTCGTTCAAATCAATATTTAGTTTGTGATGTATAAAATACATCACAAGGAGTAAAATTTAAATATATTAGTTATTAAATATAATAAGCGAATTTATAACAAGCGAGCGTACTTATTTTTTTTTTAATTTAGAAATCTTAGGTTTCATTTTTTTAACGTTCTTAAAAATGATTTTCCTTTAAGTGTAATAAATGGACAGATGTAAAAGGAGAGTTGAGAAAACTATAGAGGAAAACCAAAAATAAAAATAAAGTAATTAATAGTTATTTACATAGGAGCGAGAAGGATAGATAGCACAAACGCATTCAGGCTCAACACACAAGAGGAGCAGTCTGTACATTAGATATATAGGTGTATATATATATATATATATATATACAGAATAGAATAGAACGTACAAGACATTGAATCACTGAGTTCGAGAAAGAAGAGGGGATATGTACAGATATATAGAGATAATGTGTATATATACCTATAGATATATACGCATACTTAGATATTTCAACGCCGCGCTATACACATGTGGAATCGACCAAAGAGGAATAGCTACGAGTAGAAATCTTTGATAATCGATGTTTCTACTGCGTGAAGCAACATAGCAGCTTTGAATACAGTACAAATTTTACTAGAGGAATAGAGATAGAAGATCCGCGACCAAGAGTCGATTAAGTTGTCGATAGCGACTCATAACTAAAGAGATCAAAAGAGAGACTAAGACGCGGCGAGAAATAAGGATAGAATATGGAGAGTAGCAAGGTGCGACAGAGATACACAATAGAACGAAAGGGGAATGTAATTTCCTTCTTCTTGAAAGAAGAGGATTCTTGCATAAGCCGTCAACGAGAGCGCACGTAAAAAGAATTCTTGACTGAGCCGGCATTGGGAACACACGTGCAGAGTTTTTTTTTCTAAGACTCTTGATTTAGCAGCCATCGAGTGCACTCGAGAATAGAAAAGAAAAGTCTATCTTTAAATTGAATTCAAGAGAGGATTGGAGAAAAAGGAATAAGAAAAGGAGAGATTTGAGCAGCGAAGCCGTGAGACCGTACCATCAAGGAAAGGAAAAGAGAAGTCAAACTACGGTGAATACCTCCAGAGGTGACGACTCGGCGACCGATCCTCCACTGGGGCCACCATTGTTTTCGACCATACGATTTCCTTCTTGTCGACCAGCTCTACGTTCTTCTTCATTGCATTATTGAGAGAAATCTTCAGCAAGCGACCGTAAGTGGAACTCTGCCAACGGGTTAGCAAGTAAGAACTAGTAAAATTATCTTTTCTGTTGGTTTTTCTCGTTATTTCTCTCAGTTCTCCTTAAGAGATATAATTTTGCGTTTTTATTAATATAATAATGTTTTCTTGATTGCGACCGCGGATAAATTAAAATTAACATCAGTGCGGGTTAGTGAAAATACGAGTAAAATTAATAAAGGTAAAATTAAGCGAAAATTAAAGGAGAAAAGAGAAAGCCACGTGCGAAGGCAATATTTTTGGCGACGCGACGCTATTTTGTGTTATAAATTAAATGAGAAATTCTTAATATTTCAAGTTTATTAAATCTACTTTTATTAAATTCTGATTGTGAATCTGAATATTATTGAAAAATAGTGACGCGGCGGCCATTGCGAAATTGTGCGAGCGAGATAGCTATACGTTAGCTATTAAATAAAATCTAAAGCTCTCAATTATTTGATACGGAGTAGTGCGAGCGATATTAATATTAATTCCTTAAAATTTTATTGAATTGTGAATTGTAATTTGTTAGGTTGTGCGACTGCGCGGTAAGGAAATCGAGCGACGCGTAATTTAATTTACAAATAATTATTCTTTGTACGGTGTTAACCTAAAAGGTGATTAAATCGATTGCACGTGTAGTAGAATTATAAATTCTTGATTTTCCGCACACGCGCACAGCCTAATTATAGTAGAGCAATTAGAGCAGCGTTTCTTTTTTTTTGTAATCTATAATGAAGTTTTCTTAACTAATAATATAAGAAGTTTAAAATCCAAGTTTAAGTAGAGAGTCAACTACTTATTTTCCCTTTCCTCTTTTCAGGACAAAGATTAAGTTAAAGAAAATTAATTATATTATTTATTTTTCTTAATAATTAGCGTTCTTTAATATCAATAGTTTTTTTCTTTATTATACAAATTAAAAATTTAATTGCTTTTATATATTAAAATATTGTTAATTTTAACTTCCTAATTTTTCTTTTTAAAATCATAAATTATATTGAGATTTTTTTGGACCACTCTGATCGTTATAGAACTAGCCTACAACCCGAGGTAAGCCAGTAAGTATTGACCCCCTCTGCAGTTGCTCTACACAGCTAGCTGAACAGGGTTCACTGGCGCTCAATTGAAAATAATTATAAATTTTGTGAACCCAGGTAAGTTCGTGGCTTCGGGGATTCACTCGGAGGTCCGGGGAATTTGCCACGTAAAAAGTTGATTCAAACGAATTATTAAGTTGAATTGACCAAATATTTATTTGTTTTGAATAAATATTTGCTTGTTTTGAAAGAATGGGATTCGCCATTTAATGAAATATTTAATTCGTCCAAATCAATATTCAGTTGATTCAAACAAATTATCAAGTTGAATTAATTAAATATTTATTTGGTTTAAATAAATATTTGCTTGTTTCAAAAGAATGGGATTTGCCATTTAATGAACTATTTAATTCGTTCAAATCAATATTTAGTTGATTCAAACAAATTATCAAGTTGAATTGATCAAATATTTATTTGGTTTAAATAAATATTTGCTTGTTTTAAAAGAATGGGATTTGCAATTTAATAAAATATTTAGTTCGTTCAAATCAATATTTAGTTGATTCAAACAAATTATCAAGTTGAATTGATCAAATGCTTATTTGGTTTAAATAAATATTTGCTTGTTTTAAAAGAATGGGATTTGCAATTTAATAAAATATTTATTTCGTTCAAATCAATATTTAGTTGATTTAAACAAATTATCAAGTTGAATTAACTAAATATTTATTTGGTTTAAATAAATATTTGCTTGTTTTGAGAGTGTGAAAAATTGATTTCAATGAAATATTTAATTGTTCAAACTAAAAATTTTATTTAAAGTAATCAATTATTTATTGAATTCAACTAAATATTGTGGTTTGATTCAAATAAATATTTGTTAGGAAGTATTGAAACAAACCATTTAGTTGAACCAAATAAATTTTTATTGAAATCACTAAATTTTTTTTTCAGTGAAGAAAAATTAGAAAATACTGAGATAACAAAATTGAAATTCAAGGAAAAAATGAGTATTGATTAATTGGGTCAAATACGTGCAAATAAAGCTTTACGTAAAAGAAGAAATTTTATAAAAATTAAAGAAAAGCAACCCAATAAATATAAAGAAAAATTGAAAAATACTAAAATAACAAAAATGAAATAAAAGATAAAAAAAAGAGTACTGATAAAATGAAACAAATACGTACCAATGAAGTCACACGTAAGAAAAAAGCTTACATAAAAATGAAAGAAGAACAACCAAATAAATATAAAAAAAATTGAAAATATTAAGATATAAAAAATAAAATCAGTTGAAAATGGAGATACTAATAAATTGAAAAAATTGCATGAAAAAGAAAAATTACGCAAAAAAGAGACTGATAGAAAAGTTATTAGTGAACAATATAATGAATATGAGAAAATGGTACAAATTAAAAATCAAAAATTGGAAAATGCCGATATTATTAAGAAAACACAAGTAAAAAATGATTGTTACCAATTAAAAGAATCACACACAAGGTGTAAACAAATAAAAATTGATGACAATAAACATGTTAATAATGATACTACAATAAATAAACCAATAGATGAAATAAAGCGAAAACATAAATATGATTTTTATCAATTAAAGATATTATTTATTTAGTGTAAACGATTTAAAATTGAAGACAATAATTATAATAAAAATTACAATAATAATCATTATAATAACAATCATAATATTGTATTTAACAAAGTTATTGATGAAACAATAAAGGGCAAAGCAGAAAAAAAATTAAAGAAATTAAATAAAAAAATATTAACTGAAAAAATTAATTCGAAACTGATTGGTTGTACAGCAAATATATATTTTGATGAAAATCTCATATCCGAAAATAACATTAGTTTCATGACAAATACATTTTTTTATTGTGATGCGAAACATTTTGCTTTTGAATATACTAAAAGTAACGATTTCTCTAATTATTAAATAGACCAGATATTATAACAAAAGTATTTTATCAAAAAGTAGAAGAATTCAAAAATTTAGTAATAAAAAAGAGAATATTAGGAAAGTGTGTTTCATATAGTTACGTAATTGAATTTCAAAAACGAGGATTACCGCATATGCATATGTTAGTAAGAACTTACTCTTGGATAAAAATGATAAATTTGATATTCCCGAAAAAGTTGATAAAATAATAAGTGCAGAAAACCCAAATAGAGATATTTATCCAAAATTATATAGTATTGTTAAACAATTTACGATACGCGGTCCCTGTGGTATGCAAAATATAAATTGTCCGTTGTAAGATCCTACATAGGCATTTCATATGTATGTGTGATTAGGAGCGGTGGGGTGGAAGAAAGCATCGAGCACGCTTTCACTCGCGCGCATATATACGCCTACCGCTATACCCATACACGTGCGAAATACTTATATGTACATTATATTAATCTAAATATACAGCATCAATTCTGCGTTCGAGTACGAAGTATGGCAGAGGGTAGATGCTGTGTGGGAGAGGCAAGAGCGCCGAGACGACGAAAACGAGGTGTCGTATCGAGAAAAATCTGTAGAGAGCTCAATCTCGTTTCTGCCTTCATAAAATAAATAAGTTAAATTAGATCTGGTGTATAAGCTTTGTTTTTTTTGCTACAAGGACGAAATAAGACGGCGAAATAGATAGGCATACGTTCGATCTACACTACCCTCCAGCCACATTTGGCCACATGAAAATCGATAAAACTTTAAAGTTTTGTGGCTCAGTAAAAAATAGTCGTAATTAAAAAATTCCGACGGTGTTTTAAAAAGGGTTCGAAAACCTTTAATTTAAGCCGAATTGAGCAAAAAAAATTAAAAAATGCATGCCTCATGCGTAAAAAACTAACTAAAAAATATTCAATTCTTTTTGCCGCTATTCAAATGCCTGCCATTTTTGCGAAAATTATCGAATCATAGAAAAACAAAATAGAGGTAAAAGCCAAAGGATTCACCTTCAAAATGAGCTATAGAAAGCTCATTTATGATCGATTTTACGGTAGTTATGGTCATTTTTTATGAAAAAAATGATTTTTTTTAATAGTAATTATCTCAAAAAATACGCATGCTATAAAAAAATTTTTAATGAAAAAATTGTTCATTTTTAAGTCAAAAATATAAATATTTAGATTTAACTGAAATCTGGAAGAAAAAATTTTTTTTAAAATTCATTAAAATATAAATATTGAATAAATGGATTTTTTTTTAATGGGATCAAAAATGAATAAAACCTTTTTTTACTGATTTTCAGTTTAACCTGAATATTAATTTTTTTGACTCAAAAATAAACAACTTTTTTATTAAAAATTTTTTTCATGGTTCGCCTAAAGGAAGTTTAAATGAAAATGTTTTGTTGCCTCAAAATTCATTTTGATTATGATTTTTAGATATCTTAAACATATTTTGACATACTTTTTAAAATCAATTTACGTGGCCGATTCATAAAAAGTTAAGTTTAAATGAACAAATATTGTTTTATTAGGCAATATTATTATAAATAGAAATAACAAATAAGTAAATCCCCCAGTTATTTTATATCACCTGTATGTTAAAAACATTTATTTACGGTATTAATATGCATCAAATCTATAATTATAAAACGACTGATATATATAATTACTTAAGAAATGAAAAATAATATATACAAAGCTAGAAAATTTTTTCCATAATTACAATCTTAAAGTTCGTTATATTCTCACCTAATTCATTGTCTACAAATAAAATAAACCTTGAAAAGGTTACAGCTAATAGTACTCGATAATATTTATTATTTATAATATAAAGATCATATGTAAATACAATTTGTGGAATTTAAAGTGATATATAATCTCAAAGAAAATTTAGTATAGCATTTGACTTCGCGCAGCAACGTTCGTTCAATTTATTTAATTTCATTCAATTTAAAAATAGTGATTGTCAAATATGAACTTGCAAAGTGATTCGGCCAGAACTCATGAACAAAATCGGCATAATATGTGTTTGATGTATAAAAGGAAGCCGAAAAAAAGCATTATAAAACTACAGGTAAAATAGGAACTCAAATCAAATTGTTATTCCCTGATTTTAATGAGATGGATTCGCGTTTACCTGCTGTAGTTTGTGGTGCTTGTAGGCTTAAAATTACAAGAGCTAATATGAATACAAGTTTAAAAAGTTCACTTCAGATGCCAGACTACTCAAAATATCATTTAAAAATGAAAACGCGCAGTACATCAAAGTCAGAAAAAAAGTGTGGCTGTACTTTATGTAATGAAATTAGATCCAGACAAAGAAGTTTTGAAATTGTTAATACTAAAAAAAAGGAATTTCGCAAACCACTGAAGAAGACTAGTAGGCGATGTTCGAATTGTTTAACTTTAATAGCTAAAGGTATAAGTCATAAATGCACTTCAACAACATTCCTAAAAAATGTTCAAGAAGACATCAAAACTCCAAAGCAAAGTGAACATTTGATTTCTAAATTATTAGTCAAAAGGAAAGTTGAAAATAAATTAAATGACAAAGCAGAAAGGACGAATGTTGCACTATCTCTATCGCAACATCGCGGTAAACCATTAAATATTATCGTAAATGCAAAAGAAAAAAACAAATACACCAAATATCGTCTAATGATTTATGTGATTTGCAGAATGATTCAAATTTATCTGATCGTCAGATACGTGATTTTTCTAAATTTATAAGAAAAAAAACATGTTCACGAAATGTTATTGAGCCTTATACCCGAGAAAAAAATTTTCAAAAGTCTTATAGTTTGGATGAATTTTTTGAAGTGCATTCATTGGATTTCGAAATTGTAAAAAATGAGGTTGTTACGAAAATTCCAAGCTCTGCTGTTATTTGCACCGATTTGATTTTGTTTATACAACATATTATTCATAATAGAAATATTTTTTATTTTCACTTGAATTTTGGTATTGATGGTGGCGGAGGTTCTTTAAAATTCACCTTATCTATTCAATCTAAAAATGAAGATAATAACATTGAAAAAAATACTTCAAAGAATTCTAAAAAATGGAAGGACACTGGTGTAAAGAAGATATTTATTATTGCTCTTGCTCCAGATACACAAGAAAATTATAACAATGTAAAACTTTTGTGGTCAAAACTAAAAATTAATGATTGTTTGATTGAATATCCAGGAACAATTACAACTGACTTGAAACTTTCAAACATAATTACGGGTTTAACGAATAGCGCAAGTTATTGTCCATGTATTTGGTGTGATGTCACGAAAACTAATTTAGGTTTGTGTGGTACTTTGAGGACAACAACTAGCTGTATGTCTAATTATAATAACTGGTGTGATCATGGAAAGGTAAAAAAAAAGTTAAAGATTTCAAAAATTGTATCAATCCACCTTTGTTTTATTCAGATGATGATAAACTAATTTTAGATGTAATTCCTCCTCCAGAATTACATCTTCTATTAGGCTGTGTTAACACACTCTATAGTAATATGTTCAAGTTATATCCCGATATTGCTACAAAATGAGCGCATCAAAGTAACGTAGAAAGAAGTTACAGTAATGGTGGTAACTTTTCGTTTGCAGGAAATGCATGTAACGTATTACTGAATAATGTTGATAAACTTCAACAGATATGTGAAGTTAACATTGAAGGTCTAGCAGGTTCCATGGCCTATGTAGATACTTTTAGAAAATTTAAAATAGTCGTTGACGACTGTTTTTCTCTAAATTTGAAACTAGATTTTGAACAAAATACTAAAGAATTCAAAAAAAGTTACGAAGTCTTAGGAATCTCAATAACACCAAAAGTGCATACAATTTTTAATCACGTAGCACAATTTTGTTCAAAACACCAGATGGGCTTAGGATTTTTTGGAGAGCAAGCTACAGAATCAGTGCATTATGATTTTAATAAAAAGTGGATGTATTATAAAGTATCAAAACAGAATGAAAATTATACTACAAAATTACTTCGAGCTGTACGTAGCTACAATAGTGCACATATATAGATTTGTATAAACTTATTTAAAGTTTAATAATTAATGTATATGAAAATGAAATTGAACATTTTTATGTTTGTTTGTTAAAAAATGTATTTTTTTGTTTACTTTTAACGTGTTATTGTTCATTAAACTCTTATTTATGTACGCGACCGGTATTTTTTCATTTGCTATTATATTTAAATATTAAATGTTGGTATCCAATAAAATGATATATTTTCATTTAAACCCAAGTTTCTATAAATCTGCCACGTAAAATAATTTTAAAAAGTATGTTAAAATATGTTTAAGATGTATAAAGATCATAATCAAAATGAATTTTGAGGCAACAACACATTTTTATTTAAACTTCCTTCAGGTGAACCGTGTTTTATATCATGCGTATTTTTTGAGATAATAGACATTAAAAAAAAATCATTTTTTTTCATTAAAAATGACCATAACTACCGTAAAATCGATCATAAATGAGCTTTCTATAGCTCATTTTGAAGGTGACTCCTTTAGCTTTTACCCCCATTTTCTTTTTCTATGATTCGATAATTTCCGCAAAAATGGCAGGCATTGAAAAGGGGCGAATAAAATTGAATATTTTTTAGTTAGTTTTTTACGCATAAGACATGTATTTTTTAATTTTTTTTTTGCTCAACACGGCTTAAACTAAAGGTTTTTGAACCTTTTTCAAAACCCCGTCAGAATTTTTCAATTACGACTATTTTTTACTGAGCCACAAAAGTTTAAAGTTTTATCGATTTTCATGTAGGGTTGGCAAATGTGACTGGAAGGTAGTGTACGTACCCGTTGTCGTTTTTGTCGTGCTAAGTCTTATTGGCGATGTAAATTTAAAGTTTTTAATCAAGTTATAATAAGTCAATTTAGTGAAGTGTAAAATTAACAAAAGTTTAAAATATCCTTGCATTCGTGAGAATATTTAACATCACGTCAATTTCTCGCATGCAAGTGATTTAATTATTCATTTACATTAATTTGTAGTTATAATCTTGGAATAAAAACAATATGTGTCATGATTTGAAGGTAACAAAAAAATTTTTGAGGGATAATGTAGACATAATTTTTCAAAGGGCTGATAAGGGTAATGTAACAGTAGCTTCATTTAAGGGGGAATACATGAATCATTTAAAGCTACTTTTGGATGATGACACCACTTATAAGAAAATTAGGAATCCACATATAAATAAGTTACAAGATAGTTTAAAGGATTTATTGTTATATTGGAAAAAGAAGGATTTTATAGATGATAAAGTTTTTAAATTTCTAAAATGTGAAAATGGTACAGTTGCAAAGTGTTATGGGCTTCCTAAGATTCATAAAGAACAGCTGACATATTGAATAATAATATCGTCAATTAATTTTCCTACCTATAAACTTGCACGGTTTTTGTCTGATATTTTAATTAATGTATTCGGAAAAAATAATTCTTTTGTTAAAGATAGTTGGAGTTTTTATGATATTATAAAAGATATTGTTATTCCGAATGATCATAAAATGATTTCGTTGGACGTTGTATCTCTGTTTACGAATGTACCTCTGGAGATGGTCAATGAGATCATTTGCGAGAGGTGGTCTAATATCAGTTTGTATACTAGTTTAACTCAGAGTGAAATGATTAAAGCACTTCAATTAGTTTTTAATAATACAGTTTTTTCTTTTGATAAAATTTTTTATGAGCAGAGGTATGGTTGTCCGATGGGATCACCATTGTCACCTGTGATAGCTAATTTGGTGATGGAAAAATTGGAGGGTGTTGCTTTGTCGAAATTGAGTTTTGAGCCAATAATTTATAAAAGATATGTTGATGACATCTTTGCTGTGGTGCCAGATTGTTTTGTGGATGAAATGGTTGATGTTTTTAATTCTGTTCATGATAGAATTAAATTTACTAAAGAAATAGAGTCAGATAATCAGTTGAGTTTTTTGGATATTAAAGTAATTAGAGACAGTAATAATAAAGTTAAACTAAATTGGTATAGAAAGCCAACTTGGTCTGGTAGATTTTTAAATTTTAATTCACATCACCAGTTCGGAAACAAAATTGGTACTTTGAAAGGTGTGATTGATCGTGCGATTAAGTTATCACATATAGATTTCAGAAAAGAAAATTTGAACATTGTTAGAAAGGCTTTTGTTAGTAATAGTTATCCAATCGAATTTATTAATAGAATGATTGAGGAGAGGGTGAATGAAATTTATAATAGTAATTTAAAAAAGAAAATCGATGTAGAAACTAGAAGCTTGTATTTTGTTTTGCCGTATGTTAGAGGTTTGTCAGAAAGAATTAGAAATGAATTCAAAAAACATAAAATTCAAGTTTTCTTTAGAAATAATAATAATTTAGGTAGATTTTTTAATAATTGTAAAGATAAGGATGAAAAGAATGAAAAATCGGGAGTCGTTTACAAGATCAATTGTAATGATTGTGATAAATATTATATTGGACAGACAAGTAGATATTTAAAGAAACGAATTTATGAACATAAATATAGTTTGAGAAGTCCAAATGTTGTGTCGGGTTTGAAGCAACATTGTTTTAATTCCGTTCATTCTTTTGATTTTGTGAATGTTGAAATTTTAGAAAATAATATTAAAAATAAATTTAAAAGGGAGAGTTTTGAGAATATTCACATTTTTCAGAATAAAAATAATGTAAATTTAATGTTAGAATCAAGTAAATTAAATAGTATTTATCATCCTTTTCTAACATAATATAGAATTAAAGTGGTGGAGGTATATTAACTTATATTGGTGTTTTTGATGGTGGAGGGGATATTCAAATAATTTTTTAGGTATAAATTGGGAGTCATGCGGCGAGAGGAGTTCAGTCCTTGAGGATGAGCAGTAGCGTGCTCGAAACGTTGGACATTATACAGGATCACAATCGAAGAAAGGTTTTTTGGTGGTGGGGGACAGTCAGATTGTGCTTTACTAATTTCATTTATTTTCAGGTTTCTTTCCAGTTAATTTTTAAGTTTTTATTTCAGGTTATTCTACGGGGGTGATTATAAACAAGGGCAGTCTGACTGTCCATATTTATTTAATTATTTTATTATATAGATTTTAAATTGACTGTAAGACCGATGGAAATATTTATCATCCTATAATCTTGGAATTAAAAATCTTAAAGTTTTAGAACGAGAGGCATTCAGATTTCCTTATCACCTTCGTTTCTTATTTTTTTTAGGTTATATAAGAGCATAAGAACCCGAAACGGCTGGGTGTGGTACCTTGGACGCGTACGGGTTAACTCTTGAATTACTCACCCTATGAACACATACACACACATTACACAAAAAATTTAAAATACGTTACGTGTGGTTGTGGCCGCGTAATTAAGTATTTGCACGGTATGTTTAAATGGATTTACCGTTAAGTTAATTTCACTGAAGTTCGAGATTTCACGTTGTTCTACTTAAATTTAATAATCAATGTATTTTTCGAGTCGATCACATACGCGTAAGGGACATAAATGTCGTTATTTTGAGAAATAAAAGAAGCGACATTTACTCTCATAAAACAAAATTTAGGAAGGGCCGAACTATCTGTCTTTGTCTAATAGCGTTTTTCATCATTTATGTAAACACTATCCGGTATAATAAGAAAAAAAATAGCAGCCCCCGCTAGATATTAGTGTAATTAGTAAATTTTGTAATAACAACCAAACTTTTTACCGCATAGTTTTTGACTAATTAGAGACCTACTAGCAATCTAGAATATAACCTATCTTTTTTTGGTAGGTCTCTAATTATTCAAAAACTACGCAGTGAAAAAATTTGGTTGTTATTACAAAATTGACTTACTATACTAATATCTAGCGAAGGCTGCTATTTTTTTCTTGTTATACCGAATAGTGTTTACATAAATGATAAAAAACGTTATTAGACAAAGACAGATAGTTCGGCCCCTTCTTAACAAAGGTAGTCTCGATGTATTAATTATAACATTGAGCAAGCTTAATTTGAAAATAGTTTGAGAGTATTTAGGATTACTGTAGACAGAGTAAGCTTTATTTACAATGTCACTAAGCCCGTGAAAAAATTTTAAAGGATCCTTTTGTAATTGATTGTAATATGCACAGTTTATTATTTCATCACGAAAATGTCCAAATATTTTTGGGAATTGAAAACATTCTTTCAGATAATTTTTTAAATCATTTGTAGAATCGAATAATAAGCCGTTAATCGCTATGTGGGAATCTCCGCGAAGGTTAGATGTAATAACATCGAGTAATATTTTATCTACAAAATCAGATATATCAGAGCGGATCTTTTTTATCGAATTCATAAAGTGTTTTAAATCGCGGTAGTTGCGATACTTAGAGACCTCTAATTTTCTTATAAGGTCTTCTATTCTATGTCTCCAATATGTCTTTGCCTTTAAATAATCTTCATCTTTAGTATCATCAGAATCAGAGAAACTCTCCTCTTCGTGAAATATGTTCTCTCGGCGTCGTTCCATTGTTATGTTATTGATTAGATTATAATATAATAATTATTAATTCAATTTTAAAATGCGGTTACGTAAATTAACTTGCATAACTATTATTCCATGTATAATCGTTAATTTGATACATTATGTGAAATAAATGTTTTTATGAATTAAGATTTTGAAATTCATAATATTTTATCGTGAATTATTAATCTGGTTATATTTAGTGCTTATGAATCCAACTATTTTATAGTAGTACAGGTTTTAAAATTATAAATTTAATTTTAAACTATATATAACTAGTTATTTCTCTGTATAATAGTTATATATAGCGCAATATAAATTTTATGAAATGTTATTTATTATTGATTAACCAAAAGTAAATTATGATTTATAAAATTTATATAAGCAAGTGACAAGTCTTTCTGGTTTCCCACAAGGGATGCCATTTGTTATGACCGAACTTGGTTCGTTCATTTTAATTTCATTGGAAACTAGTCAACCGTCCCAGGACTTACCTTGTCACGTTATTTATTAAGCAAATACACACACACACACACACACACACACACACACACATATATATATATATATATATATATATATATATATATATATATATATATATAAACCCGAGTAACTTTTTTATTACGGCAACCAACTTCTCTCAGTTGGGCCACCTTCGGCTGCCGAAGTCGGGCCACCGAATGGGCGAGGCGTGGTGGCGAACGTAGTCCTACGATGGCTAGCCGAAAATCGTATAGATTTTGTCATAATATCGATGTGTATCTTACATAACCTCAAAATATTCTTTATTGTATTTTCATGTTATAGTGAAATCTTTTTTTAATTAAAAATTAAAAATGAGTGATTGAATTAATAAAAATGATTTTCTTTGGACTCGACCTGAACTCGTTAAAAATTGATTCCGAAATTCCGTCCGAATACACGAACAAATACAACCTAAAACCAATTGATAAAAACATTATAAAAAACTGATTATTATCGTGAAAATGAGAACTAATTACCACAGATAATATAATTGATAAATTAACTAGTTACTCGAGTAACTCAAGTTCTTCATATTTTGTCGAGTAATTTATATTTTCTCGAGTATTCGAGTAATTTATATTTTTTCGAATACTCAAGTAATTTATATTTTTTCAAATACTCTATATACTCAAGTGAATTGAGAAATTCATATTTTTCTGAGTACTCGAGTAATTCGAGTAATTCATATTTTTTTCGAGTACTTGGAACGAAAACTCAAGTACGCCTTCAAGTGCGCATACTCGATTGTCAAGTACTCGCGAGTAATTCTTTCTTCAAATTCGAGTTAAGTACTCGAAACTATCAGTACTCGATAAAAATATGAACTCGAATAACTAGTGTTACTCGAATAATTCGAATCACTTGAATAACTCGAGTTACTCGAACAACTCGAATAACTCAAGTTACTTAAATTTTTTCATTAATGAAAACTATTTTAAAAAGTAGACAGTTGCTTGAACAATTAATCGATCGGTTACCATTGGAAATCAGCTGTTTTTTTATATAAATAATTGTACATAAATTTCGTTCAATTCTATGATTTTATAAGCTAGATTCGGCTGCCCTCTCAGGGCCCCGTTTTGCCGCTATGCCTCACGCCGATGCCACTGTGGCGACAATTCGGCAAGAGTTTCAGTGCCACTGAGGGTAATTCGGCATCGACTTCGGGCCCTCTGCACGCCGAAGTGAAAAGGTTACTCGGGTATTTACATACACGTATCTATATAAAATTTTATAATTTGAATTTTTATGTTTTAATAATTAATTGAATTCAGTCAAATTAAATTTAATTATTCGTTCTATAATTTACTAAGAATGTTATATGATATGATTTGCATTTCATTCATTATATTCGTCACATTCGATTTGAGTGACACTGTTATGTAAGTTACGCCGTGCGCACGATACAGCTAGGTCACATAAAGTTCGACTACTGAGTATCTTCTACGTCACTGGCCGTTGTTATTTGTCTCATTTGTTATGAATTAGGTCATATTCATATATATATATATATATATTTATATATATTTATCATATATATTTATCATATATATATATATATATATGTGTAAGAATATTTATTTAATTAAATTTAATAACACGAAAACATATTATTATGATTGATTTTTATTCATTAAAAGATTTTTATTATTATTTACTCTAGATATTAATCTTACAATAATTATTGTAAAGTTAAGAAAAATAGTTGAATAATTTTATATAAAATTTCTGAATAGTAGCTAAGAATAGTCGTATAAATTTATTATTCTAATTTACTATTTATATGTAGTAACTGTTGTTAGTTTGGTTCGTAAATTTCATTAATATAAGGAAACTCACTAATTAGGAGAGAAAGAGTAGAATTTGTGTCTGACTCGATCGTCCTGATGTTTTCTATACTTGGACTTCTTAAACTACACAGTGTCCGTAACAAGATAAAATTTGGTTTCCTCCTTTAATCGCTCGAACGGTCGGTTAATATTTCAGATGACCTCGAACGTCACCTTGATTCACCTTAGATTTTAAGTTTTCACTCGTTGTCACTATTAACTAATTTTATTTTAATTCAAAATTTTGTAATTAAATTTAAATCTTATATCTTAGTGATTTCTTATTTTTATTTATTAGTGGAGTAGAGCTCTAATCTACTTTTTAATATTTGTTAATATTAAAATAACTTAAGTAATAAAGACTTAAAGTAACACTGACTTTCCCAGTGGACCTGGTAAAGCCGACTCTTGCGGTTGCCGTCTTGTTGTGACTAAAGGCAATGTAGTGATGTAGAGGTTTGTTTTTATTACTTGGCGCCTGGGCGATTGAGAGACGGAAGTTCCAATCAAACCCCGACATGTAGTCGAAATTTTCAGGACAGGAATCCTTTAACTTTTTAAAAGTTCATTAGCCTGCTTACTAATGAATTTTTCTTTTCTTCTCCGTCTCTCCTCTACATTTGTATACAGTTGACGGTTGAGTTTTCACCGTGAGTCGGTATTGATAAACGCTGACTCGGGACATCGCATGGAACTAATTTTGGTTGTTAATATTTTAAAGAAAAATGAAATTCAGATCTGTAATTTTTAAATTCAAAAATGTTTTAATAATATTATATTGATTAGAAGGGCATAGTTCCATGGGATGTCACACACATATATATATATATATATACTAGGGGGGGTTCCCCCTGCTCGCTCCGCTCGCCAACCCCCCCGAATACGCACATTCCAAAGTAAATAGGAGAGTAGGACATAATGAGTTGAAATTTCATATTTGTGAATGTGAAAAAAGTTCAATAGAAAACATCGATACATAAAAATATAAGATATGGAGTTATAGAATTAGAATTAATAGAAAAAAGATGGTTTAACGCGATATTCAAAAGTTTACAATGAATCAAACTTATATATTTTTGAAATAAATTAAAAATAGAATATAAAATAGAATATTAAAAATAAAAATGAAATTTAACTTGATATTATTCGAAATTTTCGAGCTTTTTAAATTCGGCTCTGGGCGTCTCAGATCCTGAGTCGAGATTTTTGATTTCTGTAGTATTCTTGAATACGTGACTTCTATAATAGCGATTAAATAAGTACAGGTATTAGAGCAAGTTGTTTGGAATAAGTGTACAAAAATTCATGATATTTATGATTATAGTAATTTTATTTTATAATTATTCATTCTTTTTAATTTTAGTAAACTAAACTTCTAAATAATATAATTCTTTTCAAATAAATAAAAGTTTTATTTTACTGCTATTATCATTGATTAAATAAATTCATTTTTTTAGACATATTAGTGATTTTTATATTTTTTTTCTTGAACATATGATGTAAATGATATATCTAAGTTATAAATTTTTTATTTGAAGTACATAAAGTGTTATTATAAAATTTATATTGACACTTTTCAAGTTTCAATTATATTACATGATGTACTTCTATATAAATTAAATGAAATAAATATTTTAATTTTTTTCGATTGTACACTGTTAGGAAAAACATAAATAATTTTACGTTATGTTTTGTACGATTCCATAAAAATTATAAATTTTACCATAATTTAATTATACAATTACATGAAATTTAAAAGAAAAATTTCAGTGATTCACTCAAAACAAAATTCTATTATTTTTAACAGTTTAAATTTCGTTCATAAACAGCAATAAACATGCAGACGCTTGAAGCGTCGCCACTCTACTCTCGGGGTAATCAAATACTATAAACTGCGTATAGCAGGATCTTATATCTCGACGTCTGAGACGTCCAACACGAAATTAATTTTTGCTCAGCTTCGTATTAAGAGTTTTCAAGCTTTCCTAGAATTATCATCATTCGATATACGATAGAATTAAGTAGATTTTAGAATATATGATTTACGATTATCTTCGTTTTGCAAATTTTCGCGAAATTTTTTATCAAAATGTTATATATAACTTTATCGCAAAAATTTATGAAACTTTACTAAAAATTTATACACAAGACACGTTAAAGTTTTTATAATATTGTCTAAAAACTGTATAGTAAGCTATTAAGGGGATGTAAAATGGACACTACACCTGTACTCATAAATATTTACTATCTTTACATTTCATAGCAAAATTTTCAATAAAAAAATGCATTAAGTTGTAGTATGTACCATGAAGATTATTCAGTTAAATTTTTAAATGAATTCATTCATTAGTTATTGAGAATTTTGGGTTCCAAAATTATTTATTAAAATTTTTTAATTTTGTACAGGAATCCAAATATCTTAAAAGCTAATGAATGGATTTATTTCAAAATTTATCAAAATAATCATCATGGTACATACTACAAGCTAATGCATTTCTTTTCTGGAAATTCAGCAATAAAATAGAAAGGAAGCTAATATCTATAAGTACAGGTGTAGTGTCCGTTTTACATCTTGATAAAATCTTGAAAAATTTTTCATTATCCCATATGAAAATAATTTTTGTGAGAAATTGTTAATAACTGTTAATAATTGTAATAAACTACCGCAATTGAGACATTAATAAAATTAATATTAATAATAAAATTATAGTTATTAACAGTTATTCATATTTTATCACATTTTTACACAATTATTAATAGTTTTTCACAGAAATTATTTCCATATGGGATAATCTTACAAAAACTTTTTATGATAATCTTCTATTTTTCATTAAAACATTATCATAGTATTACACGTATTAACTTCGCTGTAAAATTAATAGAACTTCAATGAAGGACTTGTATAATACATGAAGATTACGATACATTATAAATATTTTTTAACAAAAATATTGTTGAAAAATATTTTGTGTTATGAAATAACTTATTATTATTAATTTTATTAATTTATTTCTATGTATTTCTTTTATATTTTTTAAAATAGAATGCAATCTATCTTCTGAATTTACACAAAAAGCAGTTTAAAAAAAAATTATACATATTTTCTAAAAGAAGAATAAGAAAAATTTTTAAGAAGGAAAAACAATAGGTATGTGATTAAATAAAAGTATATATATTTATTTTTTATATATTTTAAATATCATGTCAAATAGTATAAAAATAGAAACTATTGGTGATGGAAATTGTTTATTTCGTTGTTTTTCTTTTTTTTATATAATAATCAAAATTATCATAATGTACCAAGAAAAATTGTCGTAAATAATATTATTGATAATTGGAATCGCTATGAATCTTTTATTATAGGAAGAATATATAATGAAATTGAAATTAAAAACATGGATTGTTATAAACAATTTATGTCAAAATGTGGAGAATATGGAACAGATACTGAAATATATAGTTTCTGTGAAATTTATAATGTATTTATTACAGTTTGTTTTAATAATTGTAATATTATTCATTATTTTGGTAACAATGAAAGTATATGGAAATTAAAACTATTATTTAGTAGAAATTATTATAATGGTCATTACGATATAATTAATTTATATAATACTAATTTTAAATAAGAACAAAATAAAATAAAAAATGTAAACAATTATAAAAAAATAAAAATTACAAATCATGAAAATAATAATGTAACTATAGAAAATAATACTAATAAAAAAATTATAAACAATAAAAATATATTAAAAAGAAAAAATGAAGAAAAAAATCTTATAAGTAAGAAGATCAAAATAATTAAATCGACAGATAATATAGAAATAATAACTAAAAAAAATGATTATATATCTGATTTTGGTGAAATTGATTTTAAATGTTCCTACTGTTCTGCAATATTTTGGAAATAAGAAAAAAAAAATTTACGTGTTCGCAAAGGAAAAATTAAATTATCACCTTTGAGTTTATATAATAATAAATTTAAAAAATTAATCTAATATAATAATGTTTTTAGACATTTAATTAGGTATCATAATAACCTATTTTGTTTTGCTACTTTTAGTGCTAATATAATTTATGAAAAACAAAAATCAATTTATAATTTAAAACTTCAAGGTCAAGTACATCTTTATGTTCCTAAAACTTTAATACCAAATACTAATCAAGAACCTTGTTGTGGTCAATTTTATATTTATGATGATAATACTGCGATTAAAAAAAATTAAAAACTAATAAAAATTTAATAAAAGATCATTTGGATTTATTAACAAAAGTATTTAATAGTTATCCTTATGCTAAATATTATAAACATTTACATCAATTAACAAACTTAGAGAATTTACCAAATTATAAATTATATTTTATAGAAAAAATGATAAACACAAGCATCGTTATAATAAACCTCTAACATCTGAATGTGGGGCTATAATAGTATCACAATCTGCAATTTCAGAAGATTATGATTTATGCATTTATCCTAAAAATACAATAAAAAATGAACCAAAACATGTTTATTTAAGTAAATTATCTCAACATGTAGATCCGTTAGTTTTTCCAATTCTTTTTCCATCTGGGGACTAAGGTTGGAGTATTGGTCATACTCAAAGTCCTAAATCTTTAGAAAATTTAACGATGTTACAACATTATTTATATAGATTGGCTTATAGGCCAGATTCTATTAATTTTAATCCTTTACTATATTGTGGACGATTAAAGCAACAATATTTTCTACATGTTGCAATTCAAATTGAAAATAATAGAATGAATTTTCTAAGAAATAATCAAAGACAATTAAGAATTGAATGTTATCAAGGCTTATTAGACCATGTATTAATAGCGCTTGTAATATATCAAATAATTTTGAGAAAAAAGAAAAAATAGGTAATCTATTTATATTGCCATCAACTTATATAGGAAGTCCTAGATATATGGAACAACATTATCAAGATGCAATGGCCATTTATAGAGAGGTTGGTAGACCTGATATTTTTATTACTATGACTTGTAATCCAAGGTGGAAAGAATTGAAAAGAGTTTTAAAAAAATTTCCAGCAGGTACTACTCCTAATGATATCCCTAATATAACAGTTGGATTATTTTATACTAAATTCAATAAATTACTTGATGATATCGTTAAAAAAAATATTTTTAGTAAAGTTATTGCTTATGTATACACAATTGAATTTCAAAAAAGAGTTTTACCACATGCTCATATTCTTATAACGTTACACTCTGATGATAAATTAATAACTCAAGAAAAAATAGATAAATATGTTTCAGCTGAAATTCCAAATAGTGATGACAAGGAATTACAAAAATTAGTAATTAAACACATGTTGCATGGACCACATAACAATAATTTACCATGTTACGATAAAAATAAAAATACTTGTACAAAAAAATATCCAAAAAATTTTGTTAATAATACTATTATTCAAAAAAATGGATTTCCGGAGTATAAACGAATAAATAATTCACACGAAAATCATTATTATAAAATTAAAAATAATAAACAAATTATTCCTGTAGATAATTCAATGGTTGTAGCTTACAATAGTTATTTACTCAGAAAATATAAGTGTCATATAAATTTTGAAATATGTGCCACTATACACAGTATAAAATATGTTTATAATTATATTCATAAAGGTGGAGATAAAGCTTTTTTTAAAATAAAAAAAAATGATGATAAAGACGAAAAAGAGACTTATGATGAAATTACACAATTTATAGATGGAAGATATATGAGTCCTATGGAAGCAGCTTGGAGATTATCTGAATTTCCGATATGTGGAAGAAGTCATACAGTTGTTAGATTAGCTGTTCATACGGAAAATCAGCAAAAAATTATATTTGAAGAAAATAAAGAATCAAAAGCTTTAGACAAATGGAAAACAACATTAACTGCATGGTTTAATCTTAATATTAAAGATGAGTTTGCAAAACAAATAAAATACAGTAATATACCTAAATATTACGTATTCAATAACAATAAATGCTGGATCAAACGTACTCGTGATAAAAAACATAAAGCTATTGGAAGATTAAATATTGTGTCTCCTAAAGATACTGAAAGATTCCATTTAAAATTAATTTTAAATCATGTTAAAGGCATAACTTCATTAACAGAATTAAGAACTTTCGAAAACATAACGTATAATACTTTTAAAGAAACTGCAGTTGCAATGGGGCTAATAGAAAGTTCTTTGCAAATATTTGATATATTTTCTGAAGCTTGTACCATTATGCTACCGAGTCAGTTGCGTCAATATTTTGCATGGTTCCTTTTATCAGAAAATATTCAAGGTAATGAAATATGGAATAAATTTAAAGAATATTTTAGTGAAGATTTTGAAGATGATAAAGAAAATAAAGCATTAAATGAAATTAATAAAATTTTATTGACAGAAGAAATGTCTTGTAAAAATTTTAGTTCACCAGAACCAATAGAAAAAATTATCCATAAAAATCAGGAAGAAAATTAAAAAATTATTGAATATAATAAACATATGTTTAATGGCATGTATTTAGTATTAAATCAAGATCAAAAATTTATTTTTGACGACATAATAAAATATTTCTCTGAATTATATTTTATTGATGGACCAGGTGGTACTGGAAAAACATTTCTGTATAAAACATTAATTTATTATTTTTAATACAAATGTAAAAAAGTATTATCAATGGCATGGACTGGAATCGCATCAATTTTATTACCTAAAGGAATGACAAGTTACAGAACTTTAAGATTACCTTTAGATTTAGATAATGTAGAAATCACATTCTTTAAATTAGAAAGTGACAAAAAAAAATTACGAGATGCAGATATTATTATATGGGACGAAGCTTCAATGATACCAAAAAAAGCTTTGGAAATTGTTAATAAAACTTTACAAGATTTATGTGGTAATGATTTACCATTTGGTGATAAATTAATAATTTTAGGAGGTGATTTTCGCCAAATACTTCCTGTTATAAAAAATAGTTTTAAAGATATAATAGTACAAAATAGTTTAAAATATTCTTTTTTATGGCCGTTATTTGAAATTAAAAAATTAAATAAAAATATCCGCTGTAATAATAAATCATTTAATTCTTTATTATAACAAATAGGTGAAGGTCAAATTGAATCATTTCAAATTCCTGATAAATGGAAAACTAATGATATTTGTTTAAAAATATATAAAAACATTAATAATAATGACAACATATATCGAGTAATATTAGCAGCTCATAACGATGACATAAATAATTTAAATTACTTAACGGCGAATCGACAACTTATTATAGCATAGATTATGCTACTCATAAAGGAGTCGATTAAAGTGATGATAATATCGAATTGAATTATCCAATAGAAACTCTTAATAAAATAAAAGAAGGTTTACCACCACACATATTGGAATTAAAAGTTAATGCTATAGTTATATTAATAAGAAATTTAAGTATTACCGAAGGTTTATGTAATGGAACAAGATTAAAAATTATAAAATTATATAAATATAATCTTGAAGCTGAAATCATTACTGGAGAAAAAATTGGAAATAAAGTTTTTATTCCAAGAATAACATTAAATACTCGTGAATCATCGTCTTTACCCTTTATACTTGATAGAAAACAATTTCCTGTAACATTAGCTTTTGCTATGACTATTAACAAATCTCAAGGTCAAAGTTTTGATGAGATTGGATTATTTATTAAAAGACCTTTATTTTCGCATGGACAGCTTTACGTTGCACTGTCGAGATGTAAAAATCCTAACAAAATATACATACAAAATGAATCTGAAAATAAATATGAAATATTAAATATTGTTTGGAAAGAAATTTTTAATTGTTAATTAAATTTGAAAATATTGTAAAAATAAATACAGTTTATAAGAAAATAAACATAAGATGAATTATTATTTAATTAATATAAAATAAATTTATATATTAGATAAACATGGAAAACAATGAACAATTGAATGTTGATAATAACGCAAATTGGCAAATTATGAAATGGGATCCAATTAATAATATGTATATTGAACCCGTATCTAACGAAGAATTAGAAGAATTGTCTAACTTAAATGCTAAAATTAATGAATATGAAGAAATAGAATATCTTCAAGAAGTAGAAGATGAAGAAAATTATCATCAATATGTAAAAGAACAAAAATTACCTGAGTGGTCTGAATTAATACAAAAATTTGATATGAAATATTATATACATTATTATAAAGAATGGAAAGATGTTCCTGAATGTTTTCAATTTCAGGTTCAAGAAATTTTTCAATATCTAATAAATAATGTCGATTTCGACACAAAAGGTATTAAAAATGATGAAAATTATTATAAAAATTTATTAATAATAAGTAATATAATCTATGAATTATATTTTTAAAATGACAATTATTTATATACACCTTTAAAATGTTTCAAAAAATTGAAACGGCTCATATCAATTCTATTTAGAATTATTAAATTGAATATGAATATTTTATAAATAAATGAACATTATTTAAGACATAGAAGGATCTTCTGTAATAATAAATCTAAATTACGTTAAAGGTATAAGTAGGACTTCATAGTTACCTACTGAGGCCGATAACGAAGACAAGTCAAAATGTATATATATAGAGATAGTAAAATGAATATAGAAATGGAATGTTCTATTTCTGTTAATGAAAAAGTATTATCAATCTTTGATTATTAATAATAAAATATATTAGATGTAATTTTTTAAAAATAATTGTTTATACATAAATAGAACATCCAATTTCTATAATATGTATAATTTAAAGTTTGAAGATAGGAATTAAAATATAAAAAATTAGTTTTTCTAGATAATAAATAATAAAATAGATTATTAAAAATAGTTTTTGTTTATGTAAAGGAAATAGAATGTTTCTTTTGCAAATATATTTATCTTAATTAAAGGTTTCTTTGGCAAATATATAAAATGAATTTTATCGAACATTCTATTTCCTAATGTATAATTCTTTAGTGAGAAATAGAACTTCATAGAAGGTTTATGAAATAATATAAAAGAGCGTGAATTCATCCAAGCTCTCTCATTCTCTCTTAGATGTTCGATCATGTAACATCTAAGATGTATTATATCGGATTCTTGATCCGACTCTCTACACGAGAGCATGTAGAAATTAGATTAATTTAACGTTCTCATTTCATTTGTAAATTTTTATAAAAAGATATACTTTACTAAATAAAATTTAAAACATTAAAAGATATAAAATGATTTTAAATTCATTAACTTAAACTTATTTTCAGATAATAACAATCAAAAAACATCTTATCGTGAAAGTACACATTATCGCACATTCAATGGTAAAGCATCCAGTGAATGTCGTCGATTATTGTACCAACATAAATTGCATCTAAAATGAGGATATAATATCGCACTTCCAATAGTAAAGCATCTAATGGAAGTCGTCGATTATATAGCCTTTCATAATAATTAAAATATCAATTATCGCATCTCTAATAATAAAGCATCTAGAAGAGATCGTCGATTCTGGTGTTTTAATTCTGCCTGCTGTATGGATTATGTGACTAATGCATGTCAAGAACTTATAAACGTAACTTTAATTTATATTTTGGTAATTTATTATTAAAATGACCTGGCGACGTGCATCCAGCAAAACGCGCCCGTTACAGCTGGCGACTGTGACAGGACATGCACTTATAATCATACAGCAATTAAAATATTTATTAAAATAATAATTTAATAAATAAATTAAAATAAAAGATTAACTACAAAATTCTTTAAATGATATCTTTATTTAGAGGAAGGATCTTCGAGGGCATGAGCTATAATCAAATAGTCTCATTAGAGGAAGTTGGAGCCCTGATGAAGAATTTAAAAGCTAATTAATTAAATAAATTAATTGGATTTAATGATTATTCAAATAATAATGTTTAAAAATAAAAATAAAACTATCATACGAGGATTCATACATAGCTCGTATTGAATGAAATACAATAATAAGCCTCGTTAGCTTAATGGCACAGCTATTGCCTGGCACGCAGTGGTCGGCGGTTCAAATCCACCTTAGAGCATTAAAATTTTTTCAATTATTTTTCTGCATTTTTTATATTTAATTAATGTAATAAAATTAATTAAATCAATTTACATTTATAAATTTGCAATAAATAAATAATTAAATTATTTATTAATAATTAAAAGAAGAAATTTTAAAAATAAAATTTAAAGACCGAATAAAGTAAAGCACGTCTAAGTGTAAAACACACATAGATATTACGTGTATTAGTTTAAATACAAAATAAAGGTTGTTCTCCACTTAGGAAACTTCCATTAAAAGAAGATAAGATGCTTTATTAGTAAATTTAAAACACATTTAAATTTAAAATTGGATTTAATACAAAATAAAAGTATATCTTATGTGAAATTAAATAAATGTTAATTTAAATATAATAAATTAAATCCTTTAAATAACATAAATTAAAAGAAAAAAAAAATCATAGAATATTTTTCTTTTTTGGATAAATTCATAATTAAATCAATTTAAAATGTCGAAAAGAAGATCGATTTTGAAATTGCATGAGAAGACATCTGAAGAGCTTCTAAATGAAATAGATCAGCTCTCAGATGCAAGTTCTCCTGAAGCAATAAGAAAATCTGGTTCATGGAGAAGAGCAGTAGCAGAGGAATTAAAATGTCTCGATGAGAATCAAGATAGCTTAGAAGCCAGAATAATAAACGTTGAAATAGATGTTACAAATCAGAGTGCTTTGCAAAACAATATGCAAATAAGCCAAGATTCTCTAAAGGAATCATTAACTTTTCTGGAAGGGTTAATAAGTAAAAAATTAGAAGAAGCCAAAGCTGAATGGCAACAAAAGATTCAAACTCTAAAAAATGAAAATGAGAACCTAAAAAAAGAAATAACCGTTGTCAAAACGGAAGTTCAAGAGTTAACGGTTAAAAATAAAACGTTAACTAAATTGGTTCAAGAAAATGAGGATATCATTGCTGTACTTAGACATCAAGAGATAGCTGAACTTGATGATGCACTAAGAAAGAATGAAGATATCACGCGAAAGTTACAGGAACAAATAGAGAATTCGATACCCCATCGTACCTGTAATGAAAGCTCAATTGTATCTAGTGATGCAACCAAGAAACTACAGTTAAAAATTCCTAAATTTAAAGGGACTTCAGAGGAAAGACCTATCAAATTTTTAAATGACTTGAAAAGGTATATAGAAGTCACAAATCTCGATGAGAAAGAGATAAGGTATATATTTTCTCAAAGTTTAGAAGGAATAGCTCAAAGCTGGTTCAATCTAGATGAAAGAGAAATCTCTTCAATAGATGATTTTGAAAGAGAATTTAAATTGCAGTTCTGGAATGATAATACCCAGAGGGCTATTAAACGAAAAGTTGAATTTGGAAAATATGACTTAAATAAAAAATCAACACGATTAGCTTATGCAATGGAGATATTTAATTTAGCTCAAGAATTAGATTTGCATGAAGATGATTGCGAAATTATAAATCAGCTGAGTAGGCATTTTGATAGAGAAATAAGAGGCGCCATACGTGGACAACGCACTCGAAATAAAGCTGAATTTTTCAGTATTCTGTCTGAGTTTGACTTTGAAGATAAAGATGAAAAAGAAAGCCAAAGTCAAATAGATAAGAATAAAAATTATTCTAACAAAAATACTAATTATTATAATAACAATTATAATAAAAATAAAAATAATAATAATAAACCTCGTAATGAATATGAAGTAAATGAAATGAGAACGCAACGAGGAAATAAATCAAAAGATATAAACCCAAAGCAAAAATCATCAAGTCCACAAGACTTTATTAATGAAGCTTGTAGAAGATATGAAGAAGATGTAGATGTTACAAGCTTATTTCCAGAAGCAGGTACATCAAGATCGGGAAACGGACAGTAGTTGCATTTAGTAACTCGGATCTTAGAAAAAGCAAAATAAATCAGCAAAATGCAACTGATAAAAAAGAAATTTTTGAGGTTAACACTATATTTAGTGATCCTCGTAGTGAACTCTTATATGATATTGAACCTTACGGTGTCAACATCATAAAAAAGAAATGTCCTCAGATACCATTAGAGGTGGAAGGCATCAAAGTTCAAGCATTAATAGATTCAGGCAGTGAGGTGACCTGTATTTCGGAAGAATTCTACAAGAATAATTCTCATATTTTTAATGATCGTCCAACTTTACCTATAGCAGGAAAAGTTATCAAGGGTGCAACTGGTTTAAAATCAACAAAAATAACTAAACAAGTTATGTTAGCTGTTAAGGTGGCAAGTATCGAATTTAATGCCATTTTTATCGTAGTACCAAAGCTAGTGAGAGAATGCATAATTGGCTACGATGTACAGAAAGGCTTAAAAATGATTTTAGATACTGTACATGAAAAAATATGTATCAGTAATCAAAATAAGAAGAAAATTATTCCTTATATTGGTATCATTCTTGGACAGAATGAATATCAAAGTTTGAGTATTGAGTACAGTGAAAGTGTCTCAAAACTAAACAATAAAAATTCTAATGATCCTCAATACGATTTAATGTATGAAGAGATCGAAGAAAAAATACTGCCAAATGAAAGCCTTACAGATGAACAAAAACAAAAGTTAATTATGTTAATATTTCAATATTATGGAATATTTAATAAAAAACCAGGTTTGCTAGACGTTTATGAGCACGAATTGCAGCTCAAGGACGACAAACAACTGTCTATTCCCATTAATTATAAGGAAAAGGTAGCCATAGGAGATCTGCATAACTCAGTAATAGCCTTTGTTGATAATCTATTGTGTATATCTCAAAGTTTTGAAAAATACTTAGAGAATCTAGAAGAATTGTTTAAACGATTAGAAAAGCACAATTTAAGATTAAATTTTAGAAAATCTAGTTTTGTATTAAAGGAAGTAAAATTTTCAAGTCGTGTACTATCCTTAGAGGGACCAAGACCCCTAATAAAGAAGCTTCTCCTAGCATATAGAAAAGTAAGGAAGAAATAAAATAGCTTTAATGAAAATTATAATACAGAAGAAAGAAGACAGAAGAAAGAAGATCTCTTATAATTTTAGATAATAAATATTAGTATTAATTTAATTCTATTATTCAATTTTATTATTTGAATAAAGAATAATAGTTTTCTTTTTCATATATCAGTAATTCAAATAGATTTTATTTATATATTTATTTCTTGTTAAAGAAAATTTAAAATTTTGTTAGTAAAAACTACAGTTAATATATATATTTGTATCGATAAGACTACTTAAAATGCATCGAAGATAAAAAATTGTTTGTTGTTAAACCTACAAAGTTAGCAATTAAAAAATTATTGTTTTTTGAATATATTATATATAAATTTCTTTTTTTTAAATTCTATTTTAGTGGGGGGCTATAAAACATTCTGGAGTAGTTTTAAGAGTGATAGAATTAGGTAATTGAAACACTTATTTGCTCATTTATTGAAATACAAAATAGTTTTAATTATATTTAAATTTGAAAAAAGTAAAATTTCCTGAAAAGAATGTAACTTTATAAATGAGTGTTTCAATTATAAAAAATTCAAATTTTAGATTAATAAAATTGATTAAAATAATGAAATGATAATTGAGAATTAAAATCATATTTATTTGTAAATATGATTAACTGTTTATATTTGTAAATTAAATTCATTATTAAAACTTAATATTTATTATAACAATAAATATAAGCAGTAAATCATATAGTATCTTTTAGTATTATAAAACAATTCAGAGATAGAATTGAAAATTTCTCTCTTTTAATCAAATGATATGTTGCATGCAAAAAATTTTCAATTCTATCTGGGGGGCGATGAAACGGCTCATATCAATTCTATTTAGAATTATTAAATTGAATATGAATGTTTTATAAATAAATGAACATTATTTAAGACATAGAAGGATCTTCTGTAATAATAAATCTAAATTACGTTAAAGGTATAAGTAGGACTTCATAGTTACCTACTGAGGCCGATAACGAAGACTATTCAAAATGTATATATATAGAGATAGTAAAATGAATATAGAAATGGAATGTTCTATTTCTGTTAATGAAAAAGTATTATCAATCTTTGATTATTAATAATAAAATATATTAGATGTAATTTTTTAAAAATAATTGTTTATACATAAATAGAACATCCAATTTCTATAATATGTATAATTTAAAGTTTGAAGATAGGAATTAAAATATAAAAAATTAGTTTTTCTAGATAATAAATAATAAAATAGATTATTAAAAATAGTTTTTGTTTATGTAAAGGGAATAGAATGTTTCTTTTGCAAATATATTTATCTTAATTAAAGGTTTCTTTGGCAAATATATAAAATGAATTTTATCGAACATTCTATTTCCTAATGTATAATTCTTTAGTGAGAAATAGAACTTCATAGAAGGTTTATGAAATAATATAAGAGAGCGTGAATTCATCCAAGCTCTCTCATTCTCTCTTAGATGTTCGATCATGTAACATCTAAGAGGTATTATATCGGATTCTTGATCCGACTCTCTACACGAGAGCATGTAGAAATTAGATTAATTTAACGTTCTCATTTCATTTGTAAATTTTTATAAAAAGATATACTTTACTAAATAAAATTTAAAACATTAAAAGATATAAAATGATTTTAAATTCATTAACTTAAACTTATTTTTAGATAATAACAATCAAAAAACATCTTATCGTGAAAGTACACATTATCGCACATTCAATGGTAAAGCATCCAGTAAATGTCGTCGATTATTGTACCAACATAAATTGCATCTAAAATGAGGATATAATATCGCACTTCCAATAGTAAAGCATCTAATGGAAGTCGTCGATTATATAGCCTTTCATAATAATTAAAATATCAATTATCGCATCTCTAATAGTAAAGCATCTAGAAGAGATCGTCGATTCTGGTGTTTTAATTCTGCCTGCTGTATGGATTATGTGACCAATGCATGTCAAGAACTTATAAACGTAACTTTAATTTATATTTTGGTAATTTATTATTAAAATTACCTGGCGACCGTGCATCCAGCAAAACGCGCCCGTTACAAAATAAAAATCAAAATATTTACATGTAATAACAAAAATAATTTTTCATATTTTGTTAATGACAATATATTTTATTTTTATGAATTTATAAATTTTTTTCAGCGATAGTTTAAAAGTAGTTTATAAAATTAATTTTAGCAAAAATAAAAAAAAAAATACTAAAATTTTTAAAATAATATAAATCTGTATGCTTTTTATAACGAAAATAAAAATAAATTTGTAAACTATTTTTAAAAATAGTAAAAACAGATATACATATTTTTTAACGACACTAAACAATAAATTTGTACGCTTTTTTCAGCGACAATAAAATATAAATTTATAAGTTTTATAATAAAAATGATTTTGTAAGCTTTTTTTAGCGACAACAAATAATAAATTTGTACGCTTTTATAATCTTTTTTTAGCGACGATAAACAATAAATTTGTATGCTTTTTTTAGCGACAATAAAAATAAATTTGTAAGCTTCTTTTAACGACAACTAATAAATTTCTATGCTTATATTAAATTTTTTTAGTGACAACAAACAATAGATCTGTACGCTTCAACAACAAAAATAAATAAAATTATAATCTTTTTTAGCGACAGTAAACACTAAATTTTTAGGTTTTTTTCAACAACAATAAGATATAAATTTATAAGTTTGTTCTAGCGATTATGAAAAATAAAATTGTAAGCTTCTTTTAGCGACAACAAACAATAAATTTGTATGCTTATATGAGGTTTTTTTAGTAACAACAAACAATAGATCTGTACGCTTCAGCGACAATAATAAATGAATTTGTGATCTTTTTTAACGACAGTAAACAATAAATTTGTACGCTTTTTTCAACGACAATGAGATATAAATTTATAAGTTTCTTTTAGTGATCATAAAAATTAATTTGTGAGCTTTTTTTAACAACAATAAACAATAAATTTATATGTTTGTATAAAGTTTTTTTAGCGACAACATACAATCGCTTCAGCGACAATAAAAAATTTGTAAGCTTTTTTAGCGACAATAAAGATGAATTCGTAAGCTTTTTTTTAGCGACAACAAACAATAAATTTGTATGCTTATGTAACGTCCGGGATTCGAACGTTGGTAGTTAGCGTCGTTGCTTAGGAGTAAGGGCGAAAGGTTTCCCTTTTGCCTTGGTTATTCGACGAAACGATTATCGGTTTTTCGTTATGCTTTCCTTTTCTTGCGCGGGCGTCAGTCAGTCGTGGTCAGAATGGTCAGAAAATGGAAGGATTTATTTAAGGATTGGAAACACTAGCGAATTCTTATGCTGGAGAACCCTAATTACTAGTGCCGTCGAGATTCTATCCAACTTGGCGAACCTCGGCGAGGAAAGGTGGGAATACACAAAAATAGTAAAATTTGTAAAATATTATTTAATAAAAATTAAGTAAAGAAAAATAAAAATAGTCAAAATTGAATGAAATGAATATTTTATTAAATTTAAGAATTGAATTTATAAATAAATTAATTATAGAATAGCGAAATTGGAAATAGTAAAAATTGTTTAAGATTACTTATGAAAGATGTAAAATGTTAATAATTAGTTGATAAAATAGTTTGAATAAAAATAATAAAATTGAATATATTAAAAGATAAAATAAGCTTGTGAAGTTTAAAATTGAATATATATATATATATATATATTTATATATATATTAATAAATAGTAAGATTAAAATAATAGAAATTAATTAAATTGTTTATAAAAATGTAAAAAGTTAAAAATTGGTTGATAAAAACAAATTGAGTTACAATGGAAAAAAAATAAATAAATTTTTGAAAATGTTTGTAATATTAAAATTGATATTTATTAATTAGTAGAAAAACTTACTCTTCCTTTGGAGGTTTGAAGACTAGAGAGAGTGTTGGCTTCTTTTGAAAGTTTGAAAAGATGAGTACTAGTTGGCTTCCTTTGAAAGTTCGAAGACTATGAGTGCCGCTTGCTGCTTTGCCTTGGATAAAAATGCTTCTTTGAGTGTTCTTCCTTTGAGTG
Source organism: Anastatus disparis (assembly GCA_017163975.1). Classification (NCBI taxonomy): domain Eukaryota; kingdom Metazoa; phylum Arthropoda; class Insecta; order Hymenoptera; family Eupelmidae; genus Anastatus; species Anastatus disparis. Next base: position 1,431,625 of record JAFFSR010000034.1, on the reverse strand, counting down.
AGTAGTTGGTTGTATGAGTGCTTGAGACAGAGTGAGTAGTTGGTTGTATGAATGCTTGAGACTGAGTGAGTGAGTGTCCTCCGGCCTTTTTCCTTTAACCTCTTTGGGAAAGCTGTCCCGCACAAATCAGAGGGCTGCATTTCCTTCCGGTTTTTCAGGGGGCGGGGCGGAAGTGTTCCGAAATATTACAAAAATTTGTCCTTAAACTTTGAAAAATGAAATTTTCCTATGAATTTTCTTGGTGAATTTTATTTCTCTCTCTCTCTTCTAGTAACTTCACCTCAAGGAAGAGTATACATTATTTGTATACGCACGCTATGAAAATAGAATCTTAACTTATTTATAATAAAAAGGTGATTAAACTAATAGGTTATGGTAACAAAAAAAATTAAAAGAATTGATAATAATAGAAAAAAAAATTATTAATATTAATAAAATGCTAATGCGCAAAAGTTAATAATAAAAAGAAAGAAAAAATGATAGTTTTTAACAATGAACGCTAGAGTATAAAAACTTATAATATAATTTTAACTAATAATAATAAGAGAGAAGAAAAATGATTGAACTAACTTAAAAACTAAATTGTAATTATAATAACAAAAGAAAAATGTTTAATAAATCGTATGGCATAGTTGTATTTATAATAGTTAGGCTAAAAATTTATGTATAATTAATTATTAATATTTTATAACAAATGTTAATTGCTGTATGGAAAATATTATATGTACGTATATATGTACATGCGTATATGTTTCTTTTTTTTTTTAAGAAATATTGTATTTTTTTTTAAACAATTTATTGTAGAAAGGATTCTAATTAAAAAAAAATTTGTTTGAATAATTGAATTATTAAAACGTATAAACATGCATATATACGCGCATATGTACAAAAATTATAAAAGGAAATTTTATATAATATTATTATTTTGTAATTTTTAAAAGATAATTATTGCAATAATTCCTTGATGTAATGAATCTTATAAACTAATGGTTTAATTAAAATTATGCGTGTGAAATTTTGTTTTTAAACAACTTATTATTAAGAATAAACGCTATATAAAAAAAAGTATTTTATCATTAGTTATCAGATTAATTTACTTTCGATAACCCCTGAAAGTACTCTGATTATTATTAAAGGAATAATAATAAAAGTATATTTAACAATTAATAAATATTTAAAATAAAATATTGAAAGTGTAGAAATTTTATTTATGAAAGTGGAATTTTCCAGAGGCTATTGAAAATTTTCCCTGGCGACAGTTTTTATGGCCTGTCGAGACAATTTTTATTACGGTCGTCTGGACGTACAGGGCCTTATTTATTTTTCGGCTAACACGTGTTGTACCTATGTATAAAATATTCTTTCTATTTTGACGAAATATAGAAAAAAAATGGTCAAAAAGAAATAACACTCGTATAGGCCTGTTTGCTTTAGATAAAAAAAATTATTTTAGGGTATATTATGAAAAGTACTTTAGTGAAACTTAAGCTCTGTCTATTTTAAAGAAAAGAAACAAGAGGAACATTATTTCACTAAACATTTTCATTTTGGTTATTAACACTATTCTTAATTATAAATCTTTAAGATTCTTATATGTAAAAAGAGACATAAAAAGAAGAAAAAAAAATTAGTAAAATAGAAAAATTATTAATAAGAAAAAAAATTAATTGTAAAAAGAAAATTAATTAAGCGTGACGTTACACCCCCCTTAGTAAACGGTTGCTAGGTGCCTGGACAGATAGCAATCGTAGGCCTCAGTTGGATCCTTAAGACAAAAAGGTGTGTTTAGTCTTGTCGTTTAGTTCGTTCAATTCTTTGGTTGGATAGATGGTGTCTTCATCCGGTGCGGTGGCGGTTTCCATTCTTCTGGGGACTGTTTCTTTTGCAGTATCGACTGTTCCCATTTCGACATCGTTGGTGGAGGTTCCGTTTTTTCGGATAAGTAGTATATGAGCGATAGTTCCCCATAAGGCGCTAAGGATATAGATAGACCATCCAAAGACCGAATGAAGAGTGTATCCTCTGATGATGATATTCACTACTGATTTTATTAGCTGTAAGATCATTAGTACGCTCATTATTCCTGCGCTTACGGTTCCGAAAGTAACAAACTGACCCCAAACTCTAGACCAGGTTGTTTTCGCTATTTTTGCGATGGCTTCTTCGTTTAATAATTTGATGATCGTTCCTTCTCCTTCGTAAAGATGGTTTCCGCTTATCTCTCGTGCTATGTCGTTAAGTAGTGCTGGCCTCTCGACGGGAAACATGATTCGTTCCCTGAGTTCATTTAAGTCTTGTTCTGTATAGATTCCACTTGTAGCAAGTTCAGCTGGGTTAACATACTTCCAAGTTGGTCTATTATTTGGTTTCAAGGTGACAGGAGATAAAGTCTCTGTAGGCCTTGGTAATATCTTATACCAAGTGTCCCCTATGTGGTACTGTGCTGGTAATAGGGCATTACAAGCTATTTTTGTGCCCTTATTTTTTAAAATGTGTGTCCTTGGAGTTAGATAGTAGGTTTGATTTTTGCGTGCTACTTGCAACTCCGTATAGCAAGAAGTTCCGTGTTCTAGTCGGACCTCCACTGGAATGCACTTCACTATATGCACTACTTCTCCGGCTACAACTGCCATGTAGCCAGGGCCTTTCATCAGGTTGAATGCGAATTCATCTGGGGCCTGGGTTGCTATCGTTAAGGCATTTTTCATAGTTTGACGTTCGAGGTTGCAACGTTGATAGATTACATCGCGGTATAAATTTTTTATCTGAGTTCGTATGTGTCTTTCTACATATACGAATTTTGAATTCATATAGACAAAAATGTCTAGATTTGACAATGATGGCTTGGACACGGACGCAAAGGTGTCCCCTCGATTAGTTTCGAAAATCAGTAACTTAGGGTGTTCTGTTCTTATAAGCGAGTATCCGCATACATTCTGTTTTGATTTAGCGGTTAATGCGAAGGTTACATCCTGTGTCGTTAGAGAGTACACTGTCTGGAATTCTCCCATTTCAGTATCTATCATTTTGTTTGCGTACCCTTCGTAGAGTACTCCATAGTTGTTAAATTTACAATTATCCATAGGGAGTGGATTCCAGAAAGTGTATCCTCCCTCGGTGTCTATACAATGTCCTTCACCTAATCTACATGTGGTTCCGGATCTTAAATAAATCGTGTTTCTGTCAACCGAAATTCTAGTGGTATAATCGTTTAGTGTGATTTTTACAGTGCCGAGTACTACTACATTATTCCATGTACCGTAAGGGTCGGAATAACTGGCACCCTCGCATTGGCCTTGGCTATCTACTTTCCCGGCAAAGGTTACACTATGGATTGCGGTGTTGTTGTTCCTTAACCCGTGGATGACGTGGGTGTCCGTTATTTTCACTATTCCGGTTATGTGTGCGTCTTTACAGGCTATCTGGCTCGTTTCCTGTATATATTCGCTCTCACCGTTGTGTACGATCGATATATGCGAAAACATTCCACACGTGTAGATGGTTCGGCGAATTTCTAATTTGCATTGGTAGACCGGTGTTTCTATATATTCGTTTAATTGCAATAATTGCACGTATTTCCTTGTGACGTTGATTGAATCGTTCGATATTTCACAGTCACCGACGTTAAGTAAAGATAGAGTGGTCACATTTAAATACCTAGACCCACAATCGTAACCTATCAACCCTTGCGTTGTTGTTACAAGTAGGAACCATAAGATAGGAGTAAGCATGATTAAGTTTTCTTTTCTGGAACAAAAAGGAAAATGGTGTTAAATTTTTATTCCCCCTTTTTTTTTTTTTTTTTTTTTTAATTTTTTGTCTTTTCGTCTGTTTGACTATTTTGTGAGGCAATTTTTTTGTTATGTTTTTTTTTTGTTACTTATTTCTTTGTTTATGTGAGACAATCGTAACCTATTCGCGTTTACTATTTTACTAGTGTTATTAATTTTAATGCGAATATTGTTTTCGTTAATTATCTCTACAATTTTATGTGGTCCGGAATATTGGTTACCGAATTTTCCCGGCTTCGGGCCCGATAGTAGAAAAACGAAATCACCGTTTTTGAAGTTTTTTGGATTAATTTTTTTATCATAATATTTCTTGGATTTATGTTTTGATTTTATTAAATTTTCGTAGGCTAATTTCCTGATTCCATTTAATCGAGATACTAAATCAATTATGTAATTCTTGTAAGTAGGTAATAATTCGTTCTCTCTTAGAGGATTTTCCGATGGTATTTCTGCCACATGTCCAAATACTATTTCAAAAGGAGTGTGCTTGGTACTTTCGTGTACGCAGGTATTATAATTAAGAGTAGCTAATTCTAGCCACTCATCCCATTCGTTGTCTAAGTCGGCGTATTGTTTAAGATATTCTATTAAAGCGTGATGTGATCTCTCTAACGATCCATTAGATTGCGGATGAAAAGCTGTGGTTTTTATCTGCTTGATTCCGAATCTTTTGGCTATTCTAGTCATTAAATTGCTGAGGAAATTTTGTCCTTGATCGGTTAAAATTATCTTCGGACTTCCAAATATGCATATGAATCGTCGGATAAGTGCATCAGCAATTGTTGTCGACAAAGCGTTCGGGAGAGGTATAGCTATACAATATTTTGAAAAATTATCTTGAATAGTTAGGATAAATTGATTCCTATTCTTTGTCAATCTTAAAGGTCCTACTATATCCATAGATATTTTGTGGAACACGGTTCCTGGTGTGTCTGTGATTACCATTGGTTGTTTTGTTTTTAAACGCACCAATTTTTTTAATTGACAGTTTAAACACTGTTGTATTCTTCTCTGTATGTCCTCTTTTAAATTCTCCCAATAATATTTTTGTCTTATTCGATAATAAGTTTTTCCGACACCTCTATGCCCTCCTATTGGTGAGCTATGCAATTCTCGGAAAATATCGTCTCTTTTGTTTTCAGGAACGTATAATACGGTTCCTGTACATATTAATATTTTGATTGACGTATTTTCAAACACGGTATGTATTATGTTTAGGATTTCCTTCCAATCTATATTTTCTATTGTAGTGGATTTTCCTAAGTTTATTTCCTTTATTTGCATTTTAATCAGCAAATCGCGCAATATGACTAAGGTTATATATAGAGTGGTGGAAGTTGAAGTGATCGATTCTTGTTCCTCTCCTTTCAGGCATAATAAAAATATGTTGCTATTCTTTTTGCCTTTTACGTGATGTACTTCCCCTTTTTTAATTTCAGGAATTTGAATATTACGGTGATATTCTAAGAATTTTTTAGTATTTTCATCACATGGTATTTTGGATTCTGCTATAAAACATATTATATTGTTTTCCCTGTATTGTAAGGGTTCTCTTATTTCTATTATTTGATTTTCTCTTGACATATTGCTGATGTTCGAGATTTGATCAGTTATCTGGGCTTTTCTTCTGCTGTTATTTCCTGAAGGAGGTATTGTGGGTAGGATCGGCTGAGGTCTTCTTTCTATCAGGGGTATATCCTCAGTATCAATTGTTGAACTAACAGTTGTTTTATCTGGTGGTTCGCGTTTTCTCTTGATCAGCGGTATGTCTTCCGTATTGATTTCTGAATTCGTTGAATTGTTGATTTCGGTAGGAGGCGACGATTTATGCCCTCTATTAATTAACGGTATGTCTTCGGTGTTAACTTCTGTTACAGCTGGATTAGAGTTTTTATCTTGTAACGTATTTTTGAAGTTTTCTGCGTCACCTGTGTTCTGTTTATTTGAGTTTTCCTTATAATCCTTTTCGTTCATTTCTGTATCCTTTAATTCTTCTTGCAATTTTTTTGATTGCGTGTTATTGCTGTAATTACTGCAGTTTCTACTGGGTTGCGTGATAATGCATCGGCATTGTTATTTAATCTCCCAGGTTTATATATTATGTTGTATTCGTATTCCGATAATTTGAAGCGCCACTTTTGAACTCTTGTATTGAGATCAGCGGTTTTAAACCAAACTAACGGTTGATGGTCCGTGTATATGGTGAATGGTTTTCCATATAAATATGATCGGAAGGTCTTTACGCTGTCTATTACAGCTAACGCTTCTTTTTCATATACCTCATAGTGTAGTTCTGGTCCTCGTAGAATACGGGAAAAATAAGAGATAGGGTGATCCTTCCCTACTTCTCCTTGTGAGAGTACTCCTCCTATGGCGTAACCAGAAGCATCTGTAGTAATATTGAATTTTTTTTTGAAGTCAGGTGATTGTAATATTGGTGCTTCGCATAAAGCTTCTTTTAAATAATTAAAAGCTTTTTCAGCTTGATCGTTCCATTCAAAAGGCACGTCTTTTTGTAGTAACTTTGTCAGAGGTTTTGAGATCCTTGCAAAATCTTTGATGAAGCGGCGATAATAGCCGACTAAGCCTAAAAATTGGCGTACGTTTTTAACGGACTTTAGACTAGGAAAGTCTTTGACTGCACTTATTTTCTGGGGGTCAGGCTTGACTCCATCTTTATTCAGGATGTGTCCCAAATATGTGACATTGCGTTTTAAGAATTCGCATTTGTCCGTCTGTAATTTTAGATTTGCTTTAGTTAATCTTTCCATTAGTAACTTAAATTTTGTGTCGTGTTCTTCGATTGAGTTGGCATATATTACTATATCATCAAGGTATACGAATAGTATATTTCCTTGTAATCCAATCAAGATCTCGTTCATTAAACGCTGAAAGGTGGCTGGAGCGTTGCGTAAACCAAACGGCATTTTTTTGAATTGATAATGTCCGTATGGTGTACTGAAAGCTGTTTTTGGAGCATCATTTTCATCCATATTAATTTGGTGAAATCCTGAGGCTAAATCTAGTACGGTGTAGTACTTAGCTCCGCCTACTTGGTCAAAGATATCCATAATGTTAGGCAGAGGATATGAGTCTGCTACAGTTTTCTCATTCAAAGCGCGGAAATCAAGTACCATTCTCCATCTTTGTTTTCCCTGCGAATCGGGTTTCTTGGGTACCATCCAAACTGGCGTATTATACGGAGATGTTGGAGTGTTCTATTATTCCGGCTCTTAATAATTCTTGAACTTGTTTATTTAACTCATCTTTTAATGAGTGTGGAAATCTGTATTGTTTTACATTAATAGGTTCTTCATCTGTCGTTTTAATCGCGTGTTTTATTACGTGTGTGCCAGGCAGTTCGTCACCTGGTAAGTAAAAGTGATCTCTATATTTTGATATTAGATTTCTTACGTAATTTTCCTCTTCTATGTCGAGATGTTCTAAGCGTACATGATCTTCTAATAATAATTTCTGTACATTAAAGATTTTTTTGTCGTACATTCTTTTATTTACAGTATATATATATAAGTTTTGGTTTGGATCTGAATAATCTTCGAGATTTAAATCTTGGTACATTTGTTGTTGTTCAATGTAATATTGACTTCTGATGTCTATATATTCTCCTATGGAGATGTCAAATTCATCCAAGTCAGATTCCGATGGTATATAAGGTTCTGTTTCCGTTTTATAATAGGCCTTTGTGGACGAAGAGTCGTCTTCGGTGAGCTCTATTTGAGTTTCACCTTGTTCAGCTATATTTGACATTACTTCTTGATCCGATTCGTCTTTATCTGATGCAAATTCAATAGGTATAGATATGTTTTTCACTCGAAGTAGTAAATTTTCGTAGTCTATAATTGACTCAGATAGATTCAAGTATTCTGCACCGATTATTCCTTGTGCTGGAAGTGGAAAATTTTTAGGCACTATGTGAAAGATAGATTCTTGTCCAATCATCCCAATAGCTACCGAGCCTATAGTGGTCATTAATTCTGTCCCTATTCCTTTCAACATAAGTCGTTGGTCGCGATTAATTTTTGAATCAATTGGTAATGAATTTTCTTTGAGGAGATTCACTTCGGAACCTGAATCTACTAAGAATCTGTGATCTTTGTTTTCTTCTAATCGTAAGTGAATCATTGGTAAAAATCCATTGAGATTATTTGTTTCGACACACACCAGTCGCGGATTATTCACTTTGATTTCACTGTCAAAATATTGAAAAGGTACCGATATCTGGTCGATTCTTAATGCTTTCTTTTCAAAATCTAATTTGCTTTTAGTATTCAAAAAAAATTCTGAACCTAATATACCTTCAAACGGTATAGGAAAATTAGCAGGGACTATCAAAAATTCTGTTTTGTGTCCACCTAATCTTATGTTAACGATTCCGAGAGTGTAAATCAGCGTGGAATTGATTCCTTTTTAACGTATGTATGATATTTCTATCAATACATGAAAAGTCCGGTATTGCATTTATCCTTATTAAATTGGCTTCTGAGCCACTATCTAGCATTAATTTTAGGTCGGTCCCTGTATTAAATAAATTAATATTTATGTACGGGATATTCCTCCCTGGGAATCGCAACCTAATGGTAACAATTCTGAGAGAAGGTTGTTTATTTCTTTCTCCTCTATTGGGCGTGCTGAGTTGAACGTCTCGCGTGTAACGCCCTGGTTCCGGAGACTTTTCTCGTTTCCCGAATTTTCGTATGCGTTCTTGTATTTTAGTTTTCGACATTCGGTTATATCATGTCCTTCGTGCTTACAGAATCTACATTCTTTTACTTGATGTTTATTTAAGAAACACGTAGAAGCTGTGTGTCCAATTTTTTCGCAAATTTGACACATCATTTGAGATTTTGTTCCCCTTATTCCAGTGTTTTTAAGACAATTAGACGCTGAATGGCCAATTCTATTGCATAATTGGCACACTGCTGAATACGCCTGATTGCAATCTTTTGCTAAATGTCCGATCTTATTGCAGATCTGACATTTTTGTATAAGTCTGCATTGTAGAGCGGTATGTCCAGCTCTTTCGCATAATTGACAATTCGCAGTGTTTTTTAATTTTAAGAAACACATGTTTTCACTGTGTCCCGTCCTTTTACAGAATGTACATGTTTTTTGTTTATTGCAATCCTTCGTTTCGTGGGATTCTTGATTACAAATTCCGCAAAGGTTAATTCCTTTTCTCGCGTTTATATGCCTATCGATCGGCGATATCTTTCTTAGTGCGTTTCTCGCGTCTAGCCGTTTCTCTATTTTCACGGCTTCTTTGACTATATCTTCTATCCGATCTTGTGTAATCCTCTGTTCTATTTCCGGTTTTAATCCTCTTTTAAAGCATTCGATTATGCTCTCATCCAGGTTGGTTTTTACAGCTGGCGGTATTTGTCCGTCATGATTCAATTGCTCAGCTTCTAGGATCTTCTGTCCTAGATCTCGCATTCGGTTCGCAAATGAGATTACACTTTCGTGATCTCGTTGGTATTCGTTGCCCAACTCTCCCAATAGTTGGTGAATAGTTTTTGGTGAACCGTATATGTCCTTAAAATAGTTTTGTAATTCTTCTATTGTGGCAAAATTTTGTCCGTTAATAGCTTGGAGAGCTTCTCCTTCTACTCGAGCTCTTATTAGTTTTGTTAAGTTACCTTCAGCATTAGGGTCTATCATAGCCCTTGCTTCTCGGCAACCTTGCAAAAATTGACTCAACGGTATGTTCTTTCCGTCGAATTTAGGTACTACTTGTAGTGCGTCTTTGAGAGCAACTACTTGATTTGATGCCAATACCGGCGCGGTTACAACTCCGTCTTCTCCTGCCATTTTAATCGGTTTGTTAGGTTTACTTAATTCTAAATTATTTGAATTATCTTTATTGTCGCTTTCTGATGTCGTTATATTATCAATAATCTCTTTGATTAATGATTTTTCAAGTTTTTCTTTATCAACGTTGTTTATTAATGTTAAATTTTCGATATCGGCCTTTTTCGCGGTTAAATTCTCGTCTTTTGACTCTTCAGAATCTGTTGAAGTTTCTGGATTCTGTATTTCATTTAAATTTTTCACCGTGGTTGAGTTTTTTTTATTAGGTCTCGGAGTAGAGACGTATTTGGGTAAAAACGATTCTACCTCTTGTTTTAATTCGTCGTTATTTTGTGCCTGGCTTCTGGTAATTCTTTCTCCAGACATCCAGACTAATTAATTAAACTGTTGAAGCTTATATTATAACTCTTAATTTTTTTACAAGATAGTTATATATTTAAAAAAAAAAATTTATTTGTTGCTTCTTCACAACTTTGTTAATGATTCATTTCTAATCAATTTTTATTTTTTCGATTTTTTTATCGACAGCTAAAAAATTCTTTACCATATAACTAGTTATATAGCCGAGGCGTCCAATTATTTGATCTAACCTTCCTGTGTTCCTATTCACGGCTTTTGTGATGAATTTACTCTCAAGCGTTAATTGTTGAACCTTTATCTTTTGATCTTTAATTATTTTGTTCAATTCTGAAATGTTTTTCCTATTAATAATGTGCGCGTTTTCTAATTGATTTAGTCGTCCCGTTATATTATTTAATCTGGCCGCAGTGTAAAATTCGGTAGTACTATTAGTGGGTATCATTTAATATAATTAGTTGTAAAGGGAAAATAAAAATGTTATTGAGATTTATTTGTATGTATTTTTATTGACAAGAGGATTATAAGTAATACCGTTTTTATAAGGACGATTGAATTATTATAATTGTTTTTTGTTATTAATTTTCGGCGCAACTAACGGTGTTTTGTTCTTGTCGCGTCTTACGATTTTGATATTTGATATTTTCAAATATTTAGCCTTCCTTTGTTCTAGAGTCAAAATTGGTATTGCAGGTTCCTTCCTGTCCTTAATTGATTTGGGTGGTTGTTGAGATGCAGCTTTCTCGCTCCAATTATGCGTTCGAGTGCGCAAGCACTCAGCGCATCTCTTGTCTTTTCGTCCGTCGGAAGAGTGTATACTACAGAACTCTAATAAGAAGGTTTTCACTTTATCGATAGGGGATAAAGCTTCGTCCAAATTGGGAAGTTTGTTTTTCTGTTCCCAATAATGTTTTATGCCTTTGAATTCGACATTTCTTATTTGACAATCTTTCTTTAATCTCTTGATATATCTTTGCTGTTGCTTTCTTGAAAATCTTTTTACCGTTTCTCCGGGTATATAGCCGTTTTCCGACACTATAGTAAAGGAGAAAAAGAAAATGTATACTTTCTGCAATATTTCAAATGTGCATACACGGAAAAATAAAATTATTGAAGAGATCGTTAAAAATTATGATAGTTATATTTAGTTTTCGCAAGGAATGGAATTTTAGCCTCTCTAAATTTGATTAATACTTATACATTTGAGGAAGGTAATTTCCTTTGTTAGAATTGTCTTTTCTTTTACAGAGGAAAAATTTTGTTTTTAAATAAACGATTGTTCAATATTTGAGAATAGTACTATTTATTTATTAGAATGCAATTTAATATTTGAAATTTTTAAATAAAGTGATTATAAAGCGATTATTTATCGCGAAGGAATAATATGCAATAAAAATTATTAATATGAGTGTTATACTTTGTATTGTAATTAATACTAAGGTCATATTTTAACTGAAGTAATGTATAATTATTTTAATTCCCAAGATGGGGGTAATTTGTTATTCGTTTTTGTTTTCAAAACTTTATTATATCATACGCAAAAGAAAAGTTTTAAATTTCTCGATTATTTCAAGTAACCGTTTTTTTTTTTAATTAATTAATTATTCTTTTATTAAAGATTTGTGTAAATATTAAAAGAAAAGAAAAATTTACAATTATTTTATGTTATTTTGTTTGTGTTTGCTGAGTTAATTAATTTAACCCTTTTTAAAAAATAAATAAAATTTCGAAGTGAAACTGGATTTGGATAATTATTAAGTTTAACTAAAATTTTTGGTGTTGGCGAGATAAAAAAAAATTTGTGGTTGGAGAAATTAAATAATTTAATGATGTTGGTTGTAGGTTTAGTTATTTCAATGAGTAAAAGACAGTTCTATTTTATTGTTTAAAATGTTAAATTTTGATGAAGTTAGGAAATTAGAAAAATTAATAATTTTGCGACTAAGATTTTGTTTTAGTTGGTAATTATTTCTTATGTGGTTTTTATTTATTGATTTTATATATATATTTTGTTAATTAATTGTTTTAACTATTTTTTAATAATTCCTGGAAAAATGATTTAAAAAAAAAATTATTTTATTTTCCGATTGTCTCACGAAAAAAAAGAAAAAGAAATGAGGTTTCCGATAACCCTTTCATTTAAGTTAAAACCAATCTCTCCGGTTTGGCCTCCAAAAAAGAACTATGTAACGTCCGGGATTCGAACGTTGGTAGTTAGCGTCGTTGCTTAGGAGTAAGGGCGAAAGGTTTCCCTTTTGCCTTGGTTATTCGACGAAACGATTATCGGTTTTTCGTTATGCTTTCCTTTTCTTGCGCGGGCGTCAGTCAGTCGTGGTCAGAATGGTCAGAAAATGGAAGGATTTATTTAAGGATTGGAAACACTAGCGAATTCTTATGCTGGAGAACCCTAATTACTAGTGCCGTCGAGATTCTATCCAACTTGGCGAACCTCGGCGAGGAAAGGTGGGAATACACAAAAATAGTAAAATTTGTAAAATATTATTTAATAAAAATTAAGTAAAGAAAAATAAAAATAGTCAAAATTGAATGAAATGAATATTTTATTAAATTTAAGAATTGAATTTATAAATAAATTAATTATAGAATAGCGAAATTGGAAATAGTAAAAATTGTTTAAGATTACTTATGAAAGATGTAAAATGTTAATAATTAGTTGATAAAATAGTTTGAATAAAAATAATAAAATTGAATATATTAAAAGATAAAATAAGCTTGTGAAGTTTAAAATTGAATATATATATATATATATATATTTATATATATATTAATAAATAGTAAGATTAAAATAATAGAAATTAATTAAATTGTTTATAAAAATGTAAAAAGTTAAAAATTGGTTGATAAAAACAAATTGAGTTACAATGGAAAAAAAATAAATAAATTTTTGAAAATGTTTGTAATATTAAAATTGATATTTATTAATTAGTAGAAAAACTTACTCTTCCTTTGGAGGTTTGAAGACTAGAGAGAGAGTTGGCTTCTTTTGAAAGTTTGAAAAGATGAGTACTAGTTGGCTTCCTTTGAAAGTTCGAAGACTATGAGTGCCGCTTGCTGCTTTGCCTTGGATAAAAATGCTTCTTTGAGTGTTCTTCCTTTGAGTGAGTAGTTGGTTGTATGAGTGCTTGAGACAGAGTGAGTAGTTGGTTGTATGAATGCTTGAGACTGAGTGAGTGAGTGTCCTCCGGCCTTTTCCTTTAACCTCTTTGGGAAAGCTGTCCCGCACAAATCAGAGGGCTGCATTTCCTTCCGGTTTTTCAGGGGGCGGGGCGGAAGTGTTCCGAAATATTACAAAAATTTGTCCTTAAACTTTGAAAAATGAAATTTTCCTATGAATTTTCTTGGTGAATTTTATTTCTCTCTCTCTCTTCTAGTAACTTCACCTCAAGGAAGAGTATACATTATTTGTATACGCACGCTATGAAAATAGAATCTTAACTTATTTATAATAAAAAGGTGATTAAACTAATAGGTTATGGTAACAAAAAAAATTAAAAGAATTGATAATAATAGAAAAAAAAATTATTAATATTAATAAAATGCTAATGCGCAAAAGTTAATAATAAAAAGAAAGAAAAAATGATAGTTTTTAACAATGAACGCTAGAGTATAAAAACTTATAATATAATTTTAACTAATAATAATAAGAGAGAAGAAAAATGGTTGAACTAACTTAAAAACTAAATTGTAATTATAATAACAAAAGAAAAATGTTTAATAAATCGTATGGCATAGTTGTATTTATAATAGTTAGGCTAAAAATTTATGTATAATTAATTATTAATATTTTATAACAAATGTTAATTGCTGTATGGAAAATATTATATGTACGTATATATGTACATGCGTATATGTTTCTCTTTTTTTTTTAAGAAATATTGTATTTTTTTTAAACAATTTATTGTAGAAAGGATTCTAATTAAAAAAAAATTTGTTTGAATAATTGAATTATTAAAACGTATAAACATGCATATATACGCGCATATGTACAAAAATTATAAAAGGAAATTTTATATAATATTATTATTTTGTAATTTTTAAAAGATAATTATTGCAATAATTCCTTGATGTAATGAATCTTATAAACTAATGGTTTAATTAAAATTATGCGTGTGAAATTTTGTTTTTAAACAACTTATTATTAAGAATAAACGCTATATAAAAAAAGGTATTTTATCATTAGTTATCAGATTAATTTACTTTCGATAACCCCTGAAAGTACTCTGATTATTATTAAAGGAATAATAATAAAAGTATATTTAACAATTAATAAATATTTAAAATAAAATATTGAAAGTGTAGAAATTTTATTTATGAAAGTGGAATTTTCCAGAGGCTATTGAAAATTTTCCCTGGCGACAGTTTTTATGGCCTGTCGAGACAATTTTTATTACGGTCGTCTGGACGTACAGGGCCTTATTTATTTTTCGGCTAACACGTGTTGTACCTATGTATAAAATATTCTTTCTATTTTGACGAAATATAGAAAAAAATGGTCAAAAAGAAATAACACTCGTATAGGCCTGTTTGCTTTAGATAAAAAAAATTATTTTAGGGTATATTATGAAAAGTACTTTAGTGAAACTTAAGCTCTGTCTATTTTAAAGAAAAGAAACAAGAGGAACATTATTTCACTAAACATTTTCATTTTGGTTATTAACACTATTCTTAATTATAAATCTTTAAGATTCTTATATGTAAAAAGAGACATAAAAAGAAGAAAAAAAAATTAGTAAAATAGAAAAATTATTAATAAGAAAAAAAATTAATTGTAAAAAGAAAATTAATTAAGCGTGACGTTACACTTATATGAAATTTTTTTGGTGACAACAAACAATAAATCTGTACGCTTCAGCGATAATAATGAATGAATTTGTAATCTTTTTTAGCGACACTAAAGAATAAATTTATACGCTTTTTTCAACAACAATGAGATATAAATTTGTAAGTTTCTTTTAGCGATTATGACAAATAAATTTGTAAGCTTTTTTTAGCGACATTAAACAATAAATTTATATGCTTGTTTGAAATTTTTTAGCGACAACAAACAATCGCTTCAGCGACAATAATAAATGAATTTGTAATCATTTTCAACGACAGTAAACAATAAATTTGTACGCTTTTTTCAACGACAATGAGATGTAAATTCAGAAGTTTTTTCTAATTATTATAAAAAATAAATTTGTAAGCTTTTTTTAGCGACAATAAACAATAAATTTATATACTTGTATAAAATTTATTTAGCGACAACAAACAATCGCTTCAGCGACAATAATAAATTTGTAAGCTTTTTTAGCGACAATTATAAATTTGTAAGCTTTTTTAGCGACAATAAAGATGAATTTGTAAGCTTCTTTTAGCGACAACAAACAATAAATTTGTATGCTTATATTAAATTTTTTTTGGTGACAATAAACAATAAATCTGTACGCTTCAGCAACAATAATAAATGAATTTGTAATCTTTTTTAGCGACAGTAAACAATAAATTTGTACGCTTTTTTCAACGACAATGAGATATAAATTTATAAGTTTCTTTTAGTGATTATAAAAAATAAATTTGTAAGCTTTTTTTAGCGACAATAAACAATAAATTTATATGTTTGTATAAAGTTTTTTTTAGCGACAACAAACAAACGCTTCAGCGACAATAGTAAATTTGTAAGCATTTTTTAGCGACAATAAAGATGAATTTGTAAGCTTCTTTTAGCGACAATGAAGATGAATTTGTAAGCTTCTTTTAGCGACAACAAACAATGCTTTTTATAAGCTTTTAATGCAGTCATATATTTTTATGCTGGTCTCAAGCCCAAAAATCTTTTATTAAGACAAATATGTAAATATCTTATTTCTAATTTAAAAAAAACATGTTTTATTAAAATACAATTGTTAATAAAGTACCTATGGATATTAAGCTAAATTCATTTTGTAATTCATAGTTTATTATTGTAATTAATAAATTTTTTCAATAATAAAAATAAATATACAATATACAGAAATAAAAATATCAGAATAAAAATAAAAATATTATATATTTATCTGAATAAAGAAAATGCAGAGAGGAAGCTTTGTATTATCAATTAATTATGTTTGCACTTATATTAATAGAATATTGATAATAATAATTTTTTTTTTCATTTTTGAAATTCAATTTTAGAATACGAAAAAACTTTATAATATCAAATAATTACAGTTACAATCATAATAATAAAATATTACTAATTATAATAATATTAAATTACTTATAATTGTTATTATAATAATAGAATATTATTAATAATAAGAATATTTTTTTATTACTAATTACTTAATCATAATTTCATAGTGGGGAGGAGGGCATAATGAGGGGGGGCTATAAAAAGTGAGGGAGAGGGGGAGCAAATTGAGGGGGGGGGGCTGAGGGGGGCTACAAAAATCAAGATGGGTGAGGGGGGGTGAGGGGGGCCTAAGTAACGTTAATTTTTGAATAGTCATTTATAAGAGGAATTACAACGTAATTTGAGGGGGGGCTATGCCGACAGACATTTGAGGGCGGGCTGAGGGGGGGGGGCAGGGTCGGTTGAATCTTGTCTTACGACTATATATGGGTAAATCTTTCATAATGTTAAAATTTCACCTGCAACAAATTAAAAAAAAAAATACAGGCACACGTATGAAACTAATTTTCTCTGAATGTTGACGTATTATAATGAAAAAAAAAATCGTGTTACTCACTTTTAAGGGTAGTCTTTTTAACAAACATCAAAAGACAGATTTTCGAGTAAATTTTTCATAGTGTTAAAATTTACTTTCAATAAATTTAAAAAAATTGAAGACACATGTATCAAATTTATTTTTTTTAAATGTTGATATATTAAAATGATAATAAAAGAAAAAATCGCATTACTCACTTTTGAAGATAGCTTTTTTTAATATAAGACATTTAAATATATTCATTATTATCACACCCAGGTATAATATTTTACATATCTCAGATCAGTTTTTTAAGTATTTTGGGCTATAATAGATCATTTTCCATTGAGCTTTTTCATTTTTACATGTTTAATATGTTACAGAAAATTTTTAAATACGCAATTTACATTAATAATTACAAAATTTTTTGTAATAAATAAAATATGCCAGAAATGCCAATTTTTTTGGAAAATTCATTTTTGGCGATTCGGGTATTAAAATTGAGTGATATTAGTTACCCAATGGCTTTTGGGATTCCTGATTACAAATCATAAGTGAGTGGAATATCAATTTATTTTTGCTAAAATTGTCAATCTTAGGGTATGAAATTTGACATGGATTTGTATATGATTTGTATAGATATGTTTTCGAATAAAAATACTTATATTCCTTTTAACCAAATATTTTAGTTTATTTAATAAACATTTAATCTAAAAATTTTAAATTTAAAATCTAGAAACTTTAGTGATGATTCAACTCAACGTTCTAGGTGTAAGCTATTAAATACATACTAAAACTGAGCTTTTTAAAGTTTAAACTCTTTAGAATTAAAACATTGATAGAAACTAGGTAATCGATGTAAATTTGGAAAATTTAATAGCCGGGAAAAAATTCAATGATTTCCAGAATACTCGAAATAATACTTCAAAAGCAACTTAAAGATTACATTGAGTATTATAAAATAGTAAATTACAAAGTTCACAACAGAGAAAAGGTGAATCAAAGCTTAGGTTTTCATATTAGTGGATAAAAACCTATTTTCAAAAGTGAGTCACGTTTTTTTAAGTATAATTTCAAACGAACAAAGAACTTTATCTACACTAGGCACACGTTCCTAATAAAAAAATTTCTCTTTGTGATTCTAAATATTACCTTTTGATGTAGTTTAAAATGTCACCGCTGAATAGTCTTTTTTACAGCATCGTATTTTCCAGAAAAAAGTAAAATATATAAATTTTTGGTAACATTTTAATAACCTTTCAGAAAGTACTTTTGTTAACAGGCACACACACCATGCTCTTGATTTTCCAAAAGTATGTGTATAGATAAAGCTTTGCGTGAATTCCAAATCAAAAAAGCAGTAGTCATTTTTTTATAGCGGTAATTTATCATTTTACATGGCCTGGTAACATTTAAATTTCAAAAAAAAAAACCTCTTTTCCCCATCCGCCATAAAATGACACGTCTAATTATCATTAAAAATATAACAAAATTAGTTTCTAATAACTCAGTAAATCAGTGAACATTTGCTAACAAGATGTGCTATCTCATATTTAGGAGAAATGACGCAGTAACATGATTTTTAAAAGTATGAAAGAATTACCCATATATATGTTAAGTCCTGGCTTGCACCAGGACTAAATAAACGTGTGTAAATAAAAGTGTATATGGGTAATTCTTTCATACTTTTAAAAATCATGTTACTGCGTCATTTCTCCTAAATATGAGATAGCACATCTTGTTAGCAAATGTTCACTGATTTATTGAGTTATTAGAAACTAATTTTGCTATATTTTTAATGATAATTAGACGTGTCATTTTATGGCGGATGGGGAAAAGAGGTTTTTTTTTTTTTAATTTAAATGTTACCAGGCCATGTAAAATGATAAATTATCGCTATAAAAAAAATGACTACTGCTTTTTTGATTTGAAATTCACACCAAAGCTTTATCTATACACATACTTTTGGAAAATCAAGAGCATGGGTGTGTGCCTGTAAACAAAAGTACTTTCTGAAAGGTTATTAAAATGTTACCAAAAATTTATATATTTTACTTTTTTCTGGAAAATACGATGCTGTAAACAAGACTATTCAGCGGTGACATTTTAAACTACATCAAAAGGTAATATTTAGAATCACAAAGAGAAATTTTTTTTATTAGGAACGTGTGCCTAGTGTAGATAAAGTTCTTTGTTCGTTTGAAATTATACTTAAAAAACGTGACTCACTTTTGAAAATAGGTTTTTATCCACTAATATGAAAATCTAAGCTTTGATTCACCTTTTCTCTGTTGTGAACTTTGTAATTTACTATTTTATAATACTCAATGTAATCTTTAAGTTGCTTTTGAAGTATTATTTCGAGTATTCTGGAAATCATTGAATTTTTCCCGGCTATTAAATTTTCCAAATTTACATCGATTACCTAGTTTCTATCAATGTTTTAATTTTAAAGAGTTTAAACTTTAAAAAGCTCAGTTTTAGTATGTATTAATAGCTTACACCTAGAACGTTGAGTTGAATCATCACTGAAATTTCTAGATTTAAAAACCGATTTTCTAATTTCGAGATTTTGTTTATATAACCGTGATCTTTTTATTATTCATAATGCTACAATGCTAAGATTATTTATCAAAATTTTTCGATTTTTATATTTTTTAATGTTTATTAAATAAACTAAAATATTTGGTTAAAAGGAATATAAGTATTTCTATTCGAAAACATAAACTACACAAATCTATGTCAAATTTCATACCCTAAGATTGACAATTTTAGCAAAAATAAATTGATATTCCACTCACTTATGATTTGTAATCAGCAATCCCAAAAGCCATTGGGTAACTAATATCACTCAATTTTAATACCCGAATTAATTAATGAATTTTCCAAAAAAAATGCCATCTCTGGCATATTTTATTTATTACAAAAAATTTTGTAATTATTAATGTAAATCGCGTATTTAAATATTTTCTGTAACATATTAAACATGTAAAAATGAAAAAGCTCAATGGAAAATGATCTATTATAGCCCAAAATACTTAAAAAACTGATCTGAGATAGGTAAAATATTATACCTGGGTGTGATAATAATGAATATATTTAAATGTCTTATATTAAAAAAAGCTATCTTCAAAAGTGAGTAATGCGATTTTTTCTTTTATTATCATTTTAATATATCAATATTTAAAAAAAATAAATTTGATACATGTGTCTTCAATTTTTTTTAATTTATTGAAAGTAAATTTTAACACTATGAAAAATTTACTCGAAAATCTGTCTTTTGATGTTTGTTAAAAAGACTACCCTTAAAAGTGAGTAACACGATTTTTTTCTTTCATTATAATACGTCAACATTAAAAGAAAATTAGTTTTATACGTGTGCCTGTATTTTTTTTTTTTCAATTTGTTGCAGGTGAAATTTTAACATTATGAAAGATTTACCCATATGTTATTTAATTATATTAATTAATTGCATTAAATATATATATAAATTATGTATGTTTAAAATATTGAATTTATTTATAAAATGTATAAAGATAGAGATGTATGAATCTAGTGGTGGAAAAACTCCACCAATATTTAATTGAACAAAATCGCTCTCACTGTAAATTGTATTATATGATTTTAAATCGCGCAATTTCGCGTATGTAAAAATTATTTCAATTACGCACCATGCGTATTATATATTAATTTTACACTATTCGTATTTAATGATACACTTCGTGTTTAATAATTTATTTTTAATAACACTATTTGTATTTGATAATACACTTCGCGTTTAATATTTTATTTTTAATGACACTATTCGTATTTGATAATACACTTCGCGTTTAATATTTTTATTTCCGATGACGCTATTCGTATTCGATAATACACTTCGCGTATAATATTTTTATTTTCAATGACGCTATTCGCTTTTAATAATGCACTTCGCGTTTAATTTTATGTATATTTATTTGATCTGTGCCTTTAATATATAATATTTTATTTGACGCACTTGGCGGTTAATCAACACACTTTTGAACACTGTATTATAAGCCCTTTGAATATATTTTTATGCACTTTATATATAAATAGGTAAAGAATTATAAATTTTCTTTGATTATCCTTCAATATTTTCAATACGATTTTTCAATTAGAAAATTTGTACCGGAACCAAATGTTAAGTCCTGGCTTGCACCAGGACTAAATAAACGTGTGTAAATAAAAGTGTACATGTTATTTAATTATATTAATTAATTGCATTAAATATATATATAAATTATGTATGTTTAAAATATTGAATTTATTTATAAAATGTATAAAGATAGAGATGTATGAATCTAGTGGTGGAAAAACTCCACCAATATTTAATTGAACAAAATCGCTCTCACGATTGAATAGTATTAAAGGATAAACTTGATTCTTGAAAATAAAGAGTTTATTAAATAATTATATATTCTTACCTTGTAGTATTTCTCAGTAGATTGGTGCTAGGTATGGGCGGACAAATGAATAGGCACAATATGTAATAGATCCTCGAGGTTTATTGATATTTTTTAACACTTTAAATATAATTGATTTTTATGCGCGTATATATATTTTAATAATTGATACAGGTATATTTAATAATAGCAATTGCTTTGAAATATAAACTTGACGGGCAGTGTAAACGTATTACCAATAAGACACCCGGGGTAATATTCCGTTTTTTCGATGATCTCAATTTGGTTTTATACTTATCTTTGTTTATAAGATTTTATTGTCTTTTACATCAATTTTTATTTGTAAATTTTCTTAAATTTTAATAATATGTTTCGTAATGTTTTTGAGGTTTGTAAAATTCATTTTGAAATTTCGAAACATACGTTTCGATTCTTTTCTGGTGATCTACTTAATTTCGCTTAATAATGAAATAATACGAGTGTTCAATAATTGAGGAATTTGATTTACCAATGTTAATAAAAACGATACGTTTGTGACGTAACACCTCGGTGCTCAAGAGATTGCATATCAGAAGAATAGGCAATCGAAAAAATAAAAGATAGGTCAATTATTGAACATTTACAATATTACGATTAAAATCTAAAAAATTAATCAGGAGCTGTATATGTGTTTATCATTATTTTTTTATGAGTGGCCAACAGAAGGGTACGTTTTATGACGTAACACCTTGGGGCTCAAAGATGTTGCTTATTGAAACAAAAGCAACATAAAAACCTGAAAACAGTTACTGATTAATAAATCTTAAAAGTCTATTTACAATTAGCATGAATTAAAGTTTTATACAATTATTCATGTTGTAAAACATAGGTTAATGACATTGTAATAACAATTCAGCAAAGTCAACGAAGAGAAAAATGTATGCCGCTGACACGTCTAAAACAATTTTTTTTTTTTTTTTTTTTTTTTTTTTTTTTATAAATACTTTTTCTTATTTAAGTCTTATTAATTTTAAATAATTCAATTCCTTATAATATTATTAGTATATTTGCTTTAAAAAAATATTATTTCAAATTTCTATGTTACTTTTTCATTTGTTTTTTTTTTTTTTTTTTTTTTTTTAAACTGTCCTTATACCTTTGATAATTAAAAATTAATTTAACATAAAGAAATAAATTTTGCTTAAAATTAGAGTATCATTTTTTTCTTATAAATACTTTTCCTTATATAAGTCTTATTAATTTTAACTAAGTCAATTCCTTTCAGTATGTTTCCTTTATGACAATATTATTTAGAATGTCTATATCACATTTTCATTTGTTGTTTTTTTTTTTTTTTTTTTTTTTTTTTAAATAGATAGATCTATGATCATTAAAAATAAAAGAAATCAATTTTTCTTAAAATTGAAGTATTAAACAACGTTAATATATTGTATAGGTGAATGACATGTTCGCTTGGTGTCATTCACCTCTCTCCACGCCAAAGTTGAATCGCACGCGATTTAACAACGTAGAAACTTATTATGAAAATAAAACGCTAAACTGTCAATTATTTAATACAGTCAAGTTTTTCTTATAAATTTTATAATCTATTATAAGTCTAAATGAATAATTATTTATATAATTAAAACTTGTTTTAGTTTTTAGATACTTATATATGTATCTGCCTTATCGTTTATATATATAAATATACGTATATGTACATATAATAAAATAAAATTGAATGACATTAATGGGCTAATTTCGATTGTATGAAATTACAAAATTTGTATAATTAATTAATCCTAAATAATATTAAATACTAGAATCTCTTTTTTTTCTGGTGGCTTTGTGACTGAGGATTTATTTGTGGGAGTAATATATGGTGACTTCTCTGGTAGAGGTGGGGGGGTTGGTTTAGGTAGAGGATGCTGAAGAATAGGTTGTGATATATCTTGTTTCTCAATTTTTATTCCTTGTAATTCAATTTCTTCATACTTGGTTTCTCTTTTTATTTGATTATTCTTTAATGTAATCATTAAATGAGTAATAGAGCCGAAAATTGCTCCCAATAAATTAATAGACCAGCCATAAATAGTGTGTAGGGTATAGCCCCTTATAATTGTGTCCATGGTGAATTTAATTATTTGAATAATAATTAATATCATTATTATGGCTGAGCTTATAGATCCAAATGTTGTTAATTTATTTATAAATTTATTCCAAGTATTCTCTGCGATATGAGATAATGTATTTTCTGTAAGTAGATTATTTAATAGATCTACTTGTGTGTTTTGTTCTCCCTGTATTCCTCTTGCTATGGCATTAAGTAGAGCTGCTTTTTCAAAAGGAAACATGATATGTTGTTGTAATTCTTGTAAATCATCTTGTGAGTATATTCCGCTTGTTGCCAACGTTGTTATTTTTTCTGGTGTCCATGATCTTTTTGTATCTGGTTTCAAAGTTTTTACTATATTTTTTGTTGGTCTTGGTTTTGGTAGAAGGTTTATCCAATCTTTTCCGATTTTGTAATATTGCGGTATTATTGAATTACAATTTATTTCTGATCCTGTTTTCAGTAATATATGTGTCTTTGGTGTTAAAAACCATGTTTCATTTTTTGTTGATACAGGCAATTGTATGTAACATTTATTTGTATGATATAGCTGGACTTCTACTGGCGTACATTTTATTACATGTACTGCTTCGCCAGTAAGTTTAGCTAAATATCCTGGTTTTTGCATGATATTAAATGCAAATTCGTCGGGAGCTATGGATGCAAGGAATAGAGATTCACGTATAATTTTTTTTTCAAGTTCGCATTTTTCTTTTAAAATGTTAAAATATAAATCTGTTAGATCAGCCCTAAAATGTTTTTCAATATATACAAATTTTGAGTTTATATATGTAAATAAATCTAAGTTTGTTACATCTTTTCTTAGTGTATTATCGTCAAATAATATTTTATTATAAGCTATATCTAAAATGAATAATTTAGGGTGTTCCGTTTTTGTTAATATTCTATCGCAAATTTTTACATTATTTAAAGCGGACAAAGAAAATGTTATTGATTCTGTGTTTACAGTATATACGGGATTTTGATTAGGTGAATTAATTATAGTTGCAGGGCCTCTGTATAAAGTCTCATATTCTGTTTTAAAACCTTCTTCTGTAGGTAAATTTTCCCAAAAAGTATACCCTGCTTGTGAATCAATGCAATGTTGATCCGAAAATTTACATACAGTCCCTGAATTTAATCTTAATTTATCATTTTTTAGACTTACTTGAGCATATTCTTCTAATAAAGTTATTCTTATAAGACCCTGTACTAAAACGTTGTCCCAAGATCCAAAATTGTCTGTGTATGAAGCTCCTGTGCAAGTTTTATCCTTTACTGAGCCTGCAAGGTCTATTCCAACTGCTTTTGTTGAATTTATTTTCAGGTCTGCTATAGTATGTATATTATCATATTTAAAGATTCCTGTATCGTGAATAAATTTGCATTTTTCATGGCTAATTTCGTACAGATATTTTTGCAAAGCATGAGGAGTGGATCCAAGGTGACTGAACATCCCGCAATGAAAAACCGTTCTTTGGATTTCTATTTTACACTGTATAACTTTAATTTTTTTAAATTCCGCTATTTGTAATAATTCTATTGTAGAGTTGGTTATTGTAATATTATCCTGTTGAAAATCGCATTCTCCTGTGTCTAGTAGAGAATATGTAGTGATGATTGGGTCCGTAGACTCACAATTGAATCCAATAATTGCAACATTTTCTCTAACAATAGCTAATAATATGAATAAAATTAACAGCATTTTTTTTTCTTTCTTTTTTCCTTTTTCTTTCTAAAACATAAAATAATATTAATTTTTTCGTTCATGTAAAATTAATTTATTTGCATGAACTAATTTTGAGCCACCCTTAAAATCTATAGAGATATTGCTATTTTCGTGGACTTTTAATACTTCAAAAGGTCCAAGGTTTTGATTTTTTTCTAATTTACCTGGTTTTGGCTCTTTTATAAGCCATACTTTATCACCTATTTGAAATTCTACAGGTTTCATGAATCTATCGTGATATAATTTAGACTTTTCTTTTGATAGTATTAAATTTTCACGAGCTATTTTTGCAATATCTTTCATATTTATTAATAATTTTTCTATATAGTCATTAAATGTCTGTAATTTTTCTGATGATTTTAAAGGTTCACTAGATGGTAATCTAGCTGGGTAGGCGAAAACTAGTTCATGTGGTGTAAATTTATGACTTGAATGAACACTAGTATTATAGTTGAATTGTGCAAGTTCAAGCCAATCATCCCATTCTAATTTTTTATCAGCAAAATTTTTTAAATATTCACATAAAGAATGATGAGCCCTTTCTAATGAACCATTAGATTGTGGATGAAAGACAGTAGTTTCGATTTTTTTTAATTTAAATCTTTTTGAAATAGCTTTTATTAATTTGCCTGTAAAATTTGCACCTTTATCTGTAAGTACTAGTTTTGGTGAACTAAAAATGCAAATAAATTTTTTTATAAATGCGTCGGCTATAGTCTCTGCTGTTTGATCTTTCAGCGCGACAGCTATTAAAAATTTTGATAAATGATCTTGAATAGTTAATATATATTTATTATTATTTTTAGTTATATTAAGAGGTCCTACTATATCTAGTGAAATTTTATCGAATGTTTCCTCTGGAGTATCTGTTATTATCATAGGTTGTTTTGTTTTATTTCTTTTTAATTTATTTCTCTGACATATTTCGCAGTTTTTAATACGATTTTGTATATCAATTTTAAGATTTTCCCAGAAATATTTATTCTTAATTCGATTATATGTTCTATTTACTCCCGAATGACCTCCTAAACTTGAAGAATGATATAGTTCAAAAATTTCATTTCTTTTTTCCTTTACAACATATTCTGTATTATTTAAGCAAACTATAACTTTTATACTTGTATTATTAAAAATATTGTATAATATTTCTTCGATTTCATTCCATTTTATATTTAATATTTTTATATTTTTTGATATACTAAATATAGTACAATTATTTTCAATCAATAAATCTTTTAGCGTGTTTAAATTATTTATTAATTTTTCTTTTATTAAAATTGATGATTCTTTTATATTCAAGCACATTATAAAAATTTTTCTCTTTTTATAATTCATTATTTTGATTTCATTATCTTTTAAATTGTTATTTATATTAATATTCTTATGTGAAAAATATTCATCTTGAATCTCATCCAAAGATATCTTTTCATCCGTAATTAAATGTAATATATTATCTTTCCTACTTTGAATAGAATTTTTAGAATATATAATAGTATCAGATTTATTTAAGTAAATTTCTTCTTGTTTTTCGACTTCGTTTTCGACACTTTTAATTTCCTCGTTGGTTATTTCTTTGATTACTTTTTTTGGTCTACCACGTTTATTTTTAATACGTGTACGTTCTTCGTTTAATTTTTGTATTTTTATTTCATTCAAAGGTATATTTGTTAATTTAATATTAACTTCATTTTCCTTTGCTTTTTGAGCTCTAGTTATCACATTGATTTCTACCGTATCTATAGGATTTCTAGATAACGCATCACTATTCACATTCATTTTTCCCTTCTTATATATTACATCAAAATCGTATTCTGATAGTTTAAGTCGCCATCTTTGAACTCTGTTATTTTTATCTGCAGATCTAAAGGATAGTAATGGCTTGTGATCTGTTACTATTGTAAAGTTATTTCCATATACGTAATTTCTAAATGTTTCTATTCCAAACAATATACCTAATGCTTCTTTTTCATAAGTGTGATATTTTAGTTCAGGACCTTTTAATACTCTAGAAGCGTATGCTATAGGTTTATCTTTCCCGATTTCACCTTGTGATAATATAGCGCCTAAAGCATATCCTGATGCATCTGTAGTGATTATAAATGGTTTATCTAACTGTGGAAATTGCAATAAAGGTGCAGAGCATAGTGTGTCTTTTAGTTTATCAAAAGCCTTTTGTTTCTCTGAATCCCAAGTAAATTTTACATCTTTTTGTAATAATAACGTTAAAGGTTTTGTTATATTAGCAAAGTCATTAATAAATTTTCTGTAATAACCTGCTAAGCCCAAAAATTCTCTAATGTTTTTAACCGTTTTTGGTGTTGGAAACAATTTTACTGCATCAATTTTTTTTGGATCTGCTTTGATACCCTCTTTGCTTATAATATGACCTAAAAATGTCACTTCATTTTTCATAAAATCGCATTTTCTTGGTTCTAGTTTTAATCCGGCTTCCCTTAATTTTGTAGCTACTAGATTAAATTTAATATTATGTTCTTCTTCTGATTTTGCAGCTATAATTATGTCATCTATATAAACATGACATATTTTTTTATTTATTAGCTCACCAAGAGCCGTATTTGCTACCCTCATAAATGTTCGTGGTGAGTTAGTTAAGCCAAAAGGTAATACTGTAAATTCAAATCTTCCTAAAGGATGTACACTAAAAGCTGTTTTATATATGTCTGATTCTTTCATTGGTACCCAATGAAAAGCTGAAACTCATGTCTACAGTAGTAAAATATTTATTTCCGCCTAAATCATCAAAAATTTCAGTTATAGATGGTATTAAATAAGGATCTGGTATAGTTTTCTCATTTATTTTTCTATAATCTATAACTAATCGCCATTTTTCTTTCCATCAGGACCTGGTTTTTCTTAACTACAAATGCTGGAGCGTTATATGCGCTTTTAGATGGCCTTACTAAATTATTATCAATTAATTTTTGAGTTTCTGTAATAGCGATTTCTCTTGATTTATGTGGCAATGGAAATTGTTTAACATATACTGGTCTGTTATCTGTTAAATTTATCTCATGTTGTTCTAAATTGCATTTTCCAATATTTTCTCCTTCTAACCAAAATACGTCATCATTTTTTAAAATTAAATTCTTTATATTTTTTCTTTCTCTTCACTTAAATGATTTAAATTTATTTTACTTAATAATTCTTCTCTACGATCATTTTTTTCTTCACTAATATAATTTACATTTTTATACATTAGATTTTCTTGTAATTTATGAAATTCTTCTTCATGATTATTTAATATAAAATTTGTTAAAATATCTTTTTCCATAAAATATGTTAGAAATTGTTTGTCTTTATCATTAATGTTGAAATTTGTATTTTCTTCAAGTTTTAATAGAAATTGTTCGTATTCTATATTCTTATTATTTTTACATTCATCTTTTTCTAAAACACAGTTGATTTCTTTCATAAAATTTTTAATATTTTCATTCTTATTCTGTAGAAATTGTGTAATCGAAAATATGTGATTATTGTCTTGCATTAGCATGATATAATGAAAAACGTTATTAACTGCTGTGTCATTAATTTCAATGTTTTCTGTACATAAATTTATCAATGAATTTTTATCGTTTTTATAATCTGTTTGAATAAAGAATTTTTTACCATTTATTTCTAAATATCCCTTGTCTAATCTCAACTTATTTTTTCTCAATACATCTATTCCTAAAATACCATCGTAAGGTATTGAAAATTTTTCAGATGCTACATGGAAATTTGTATACGAATTATTAATAGGAAAAGTGATTAAACCACATGTTTTAACCGGAATATCAGTAATTCCTGACAAATATATTTTAATATTATTATTAATAGAATTTTGTGGTACTAATTTTTCTTTTATGATGTTAAGTTGGGCACCTGTATCTATTAATAATTTGCATAAATCATTTGTATACGGATTTCGTATCTCGATAAATTGTAATGTCTCACCTAG
Organism: Anastatus disparis; assembly: GCA_017163975.1. Taxonomy (NCBI): domain Eukaryota; kingdom Metazoa; phylum Arthropoda; class Insecta; order Hymenoptera; family Eupelmidae; genus Anastatus; species Anastatus disparis. Next base: position 1,402,756 of record JAFFSR010000034.1, on the reverse strand, counting down.
TTTAAATATATAAATTGGTATATTATTATTATCATTAATATTTTCAGTTTTCAATTGTATAATTTTTTTCAATTCATTATTCGTTATATTTTTTTCATTATGTAGTTTTACTGTTGTTGAATCATTCTTTATTTCTGGTTTAAATTCCATTGCATTATGTAATGTTTCTTTTTGTTCAATAATTTTAACGTACTCATTATTAGTTTCATTTTCATTAAACTCATCACATACTCCGAAGTCATAATCAATTTCGTGTGTTCTTGCAAAAAATTGAATATCAATATAATTCTTGAGCGACTTTTGTTGCGAAACTCGTCTTGTACGCTCTTTCCAAGTCGAGTTTATGCGTTTCCCTGTATATGAGCTGATGTGTTTAATTTAGCTTGACATTCTTCCTCTGTGTGATTCATGCTTTTGCAAAATGTGCAAAATTTACTCAACTTACTTTCTATATTCTTTAATGTAAAGCATGAATCGATTGAATGTCCTAATTTTTTACAATATGGGCATTGTAAATTTTGATTTGCGTTTTGAGGTTTTTTGTATTGTATTCTTCTACATTTCTCTATATTATGCCCTCTATTTTTGCAATATTTACAAAATTTCATTTGAATTCGTTGTCCATATGAATTATTATTTCTGTTATTTCCGACGAACATTTTATTCTGATTAAAATTATTTTGACCGATGTTATTATTTCTGCATTCTTTACCTGAGTGACCCCATTTGTCACATAATTGACATCGTATTTGATTATCTGGTTTAGCCTGATTTAAAATATCTCTAAATTTTTCACAATCAATAGTATTGTGTTCACTGTTACACAGATTGCATATTTGCGTAGGTGTATTACTTTTTTCTGTAATTTGATTACACAAGTTGGTATTATGTCCGTTCTTATTGCATTTCAAGCATAATTCGTATTTTTGTATGATTGGACAGTGGCCTATTTGATGATTATTTTCCTGGCAATATTGGCAATAATATTCATTGTCTTCTAAATATTTACACATGCTTCTTGAATGACCTACTTGATTACAAAACTTGCATATTAATATAATTTTATCTTTTGCATTTGTGCATTTAAATGATGGATGAGTTGGCTGTTTGCAATATATGCAGCCTGCATTGTTGCAACATAATGCCTCATGATCTATGTCTTTACATATTTGACAGCATTGAATTTTTTTAGGTTTATCTTCAAAAATTTCACTATACATGATTTTCTGTCTAGACGAATTTGTCTTTATCCTAATATTCTTCTGTTTCTCCTGTTGTTTTTCAATTTCTATTGCTTTAATGGTTGCACTTGAATAATCTGCTACCTCTCCTAATTCAAATCTGATTTCATTTTTTAATCCTTGTTTAAAATATTCTAATGTATCCTTAGCTAAATCATTTGTAAAACGTTGATAAGCATCATCTGCTATACCCGCTTCATTTTGTTTTTTATCTTCAATTTTTAATGTTAACTTTGTTATTCTCTCTACATATTCAACCACTGATTCATTTTCTCCTTGTTGTATTTGTTCCAATTGTGCATATAATGAATGTAAATTATCAATTTCAGGATATAGTTTCTTTATTGTTTTGATAAAATCTGCAATACTTTCAATGTTACTACCTTTTATAGCAGTACGGATCGTTTCTGATACTTTAAATCTTATATAATTCATAAATTTCTTTTGTTCATCCGCAGTCAGCATATCTTTTGCAATTTCTAACGAATCTATGTACTTTTCTAAAGGTATATTTTTACCCGTAAACTCAGGTACTAACCTTGACACCTCTTTCAAAGAATATCCTGAAGTATTTGCCATGTTTGTATTATTAGGCATATTATTATTATTTATTATATTATTATTTCTATTATTATTATCAAAATTTATGTTTTCCAGGTTTCCAATACCTTCTATTTCGTAATAACTCTCTTGTTTAATAGAAAATTCCTCTAAGTCGTTATTTGTTTCGTCAATCGTTATATTATTTTCTGATGAAATTGTCACGTTTTTGTCTGTTGTATTAGTATTATCAGCTAAAGTAATATTTTCTTCGTTTTCACTACTTTTTATTTCTTGATGTCCTGTCTGTTTAAATGAAAATTCCTGAGTATCGTTAAGTGATGTATTATTTTCTGATAAAATCGTCACGTTTGTCGCTAAAGTATATTTCTGTGTAAAACTGTCTTCTTTATTATGGCTCTGTTTCGTCTTAGTAATTTGTGGAAATGTTTTTGGAATTGTGCCTGTATATTTATTTAATAGTGTATTTTGTTCGCTTGAATTATCTGTATTAATATTTGATTGAACGTCCGTAATTATATTTGAGAGATTATTTTCAGATGTTTCTTCTAAGGTTGTATTTGAAGTATTATTATCAATTGTTTCGTCTAAGGTTTTATTTAAATTATTACTTTCAATTGTTTGATCTAGAGTTTTAGTCGGAGAGCGTGTAATTTTAGTGCTTTTGCGAAACGGATTAATATTTTCGTAGATATGTTCTCCTAAAACTGCTTGTCTAATATGATTTCTAATTCTTTCACGAATAACATTAATATGTTCGTCTTTTTTAGTAGGTATATTAAATTTTTGACAAATTTCAGATAATTGTAATTTAGAGTATGATATTACCCACTGTGTTTTTCCTTCTTTTATATATTTTGCTATCTGATCAAAATTTATTTTATTCATTTGAAATCTTCATTATTTACTTAACAATGAAAAATTTTATTTATTCAAAATATTAAATTTTGTACATAAAATTGTAAGTTTTAAAAATTATAAATACTGCTGTTTCTCTCTTTTTTTTTTTTTTTTATGCCGTTTGTAAACATACGTTATTAACAATTCTTTGACACTGACCTACTATTCTTACATAAAAGTAAAGAATTTTGTCGAACTATGTTTTGAAATTTGATATTAACTCACTGCTGTTATACCTATACGAGAGCGTACGGTAAAAAAAAGGAAATTTTGCTGAGCTTGTATTTTCAAAGTTCAATACACTCGTAATGTTTTTATGACAACTGTTTATGCCGTTTGTTTACTTTATTTTGATATCTTTAAATTTACTTTATATTCTTTTCATAAAAATTTATATGTTTTAAATGATATTGAATTTTTACTGTTTAGTCAACTTTCCTTTTTATTTCTTTTATTAATCGTGAACTTGAAATTTACTTCACTTTTAAAATTAAATTATTATGCAAAAATTATTAATATCTGTTGTAATTTCTCAATGCACTAAATAAATGATATTATTTAAAATCAGTTTATAAAAGAATTTGTAATTTTTACTTGATTTTATAATTATTCTTGCTAAAATATAGATTTATTTATTGATTTAATGATTTTACATTTATTTTTATTAACAATTTTTTTATGTAAATTGTATTATATGATTTTAAATCGCGCAATTTCGCGTATGTAAAAATTATTTCAATTACGCACCATGCGTATTATATATTAATTTTACACTATTCGTATTTAATGATACACTTCGTGTTTAATAATTTATTTTTAATAACACTATTTGTATTTGATAATACACTTCGCGTTTAATATTTTATTTTTAATGACACTATTCGTATTTGATAATACACTTCGCGTTTAATATTTTTATTTCCGATGACGCTATTCGTATTCGATAATACACTTCGCGTATAATATTTTTATTTTCAATGACGCTATTCGCTTTTAATAATGCACTTCGCGTTTAATTTTATGTATATTTATTTGATTTGTGCCTTTAATATATAATATTTTATTTGACGCACTTGGCGGTTAATCAACACACTTTTGAACACTGTATTATAAGCCCTTTGAATATATTTTTATGCACTTTATATATAAATAGGTAAAGAATTATAAATTTTCTTTGATTATCCTTCAATATTTTCAATACGATTTTTCAATTAGAAAATTTGTACCGGAACCAAAATGTTAAGTCCTGGCTTGCACCAGGACTAAATAAACGTGTGTAAATAAAAGTGTATATGTTATTTAATTATATTAATTAATTGCATTAAATATATATATAAATTATGTATGTTTAAAATATTGAATTTATTTATAAAATGTATAAAGATAGAGATGTATGAATCTAGTGGTGGAAAAACTCCACCAATATTTAATTGAACAAAATCGCTCTCACGATTGAATAGTATTAAAGGATAAACTTGATTCTTGAAAATAAAGAGTTTATTAAATAATTATATATTCTTACCTTGTAGTATTTCTCAGTAGATTGGTGCTAGGTATGGGCGGACAAATGAATAGGCACAATATGTAATAGATCCTCGAGGTTTATTGATATTTTTTAACACTTTAAATATAATTGATTTTTATGCGCGTATATATATTTTAATAATTGATACAGGTATATTTAATAATAGCAATTGCTTTGAAATATAAACTTGACGGGCAGTGTAAACGTATTACCAATAAGACACCCGGGGTAATATTCCGTTTTTTCGATGATCTCAATTTGGTTTTATACTTATCTTTGTTTATAAGATTTTATTGTCTTTTACATCAATTTTTATTTGTAAATTTTCTTAAATTTTAATAATATGTTTCGTAATGTTTTTGAGGTTTGTAAAATTCATTTTGAAATTTCGAAACATACGTTTCGATTCTTTTCTGGTGATCTACTTAATTTCGCTTAATAATGAAATAATACGAGTGTTCAATAATTGAGGAATTTGATTTACCAATGTTAATAAAAACGATACGTTTGTGACGTAACATATATATAGATATATAAATACAGTGCGTCTTATAACTATAAAACCACCTCAGATTTGGATGAAAATTTTATCGTAATGTCCAAAAAATTGCGATATCGTTTTAAAAACTATGGAATATTTTTAAAAATAACTTTTAAAAGAAAAAAAATATCATCTGAAAGCTCATTAGAAAACTAAAAATTTTTTATTTCGTTATAATTTAAAAATTAATACAATATTACATTTTTTTTTTTTTTTTTTTTTTTTTTTTTTTTATTATATCTACGGGCATTACTGCCCTTTTTAACACATAGAAATTCATTTTTAAAACAACATAATTTGACGTATTATTTAACGTGGTGTCAGCCCACGGCAGAGACAGCGAAAAAGCGACCAGACGGGGAATCGATCCCGCGCCAACGGGAATACGAGTCACGCGCCTTAGCCACTACTCCACTGAACTCTACTCTATTTTTTATCCTATTCATAAGTATAAAACCATTTTGGGAAAACAGCGCAATTATATTTGTTAAACATAAAACCCACACAGCATGTAAGCTTCCTGGAAGCTTCCTGGAAGCTTGCCGGAAGATGTAGAAGAAAGGTTGGAAGCTTTCAAGAAGTTTCCAGTGGAAACTTCCCGGAAGATGGATATGTCCTCGATCAGGAGTCTTCCGTAAGTCTTTCATGGAATATTTCAGTGGAAGCTCACTGGAAGCCTCCGTAAGTCCTTCATAGAATATTTCAGTGGAAGCTTACCGGAAGCTCCCGTAAATTATTCATGGAATATTAAAATGGAAGCTTACCGACTGCTTCCGTAAATTATTCATGAAACATTTCAGTGAAAACTTACTGGAAGCCTCCGTAAATCTTTTATGGAATATTCCAGTGGAAACGTACTGGAAGCTTCCGTAAATTATTCATGAAATATAGCAGTGAAATATTAAATAAGAGATGAACTAATATTTCTTTGGAATATTTCAGTTTATGAATATTAAATAATTCATTGAAATATTTCTGTAATATTTCTGGAACATTTCATGTTTTATTTCGAAAAATTTTTGAATCTGACACTGAAATATTTAAGTAAGTTGTTACATTATTTCTTGAAATGTTTCAAATTATTATTTCTCAAATCTTTCAAGAAACATGTCATAAAGTATTCCTTTTATATTTGAAAAATATTTCATGAAGTATTTAAAAAAATGTTTGAACATAACACTGAAATATTGAAGAAATATTACTGCACCATTTCTTAAAATATTTTAAATCAATAATACGCAAATTTTTCAAGAAATATTTTATGAAATATTTCTGTAATATTCCAGAAGCATTTCATGAAGTATTCCAAAAAATTTAGGAATATACCAGTGAAATATTGGAGAAATATTGTCTAAATATTTGTAGTTATCTTGCGTGCATAGCAATTCTTCTATCTTGCCAGCAGGTAGCTGCTTGATTATATTTCCATGTGATCGTAAATGCGGTTGACAAACTCTTGCAAGTGGTGGGACGTTCTCCCGTTTAGTATATAAGACCGGAAATTCTTGATATAAATAAATAAGTGCTTAAATTCTGAATAACAAATAAATGTATAAGTATCTAATATGGTTTGAGATGCAACTCTTACAAAATCAAAAATAATATCTGATAGAATCTTTCACCAATATTACAAATCAATATTTCATGAAAGATTTTAGAAATATTTCAAAAACATTTCTTGAAAGATTCATAAATTTCCATGAATCTTTCGATCTAATGTTGCTGCAATCTTTCAACAATATTACAAATTAACATTTCACAAATTCATGAAAGAATGTTACAGAAACATTACATGAAATATTTCAAATCAATCTTCTAGGCGGACATATCAATATTTCAGAAACATTTCATATCAATATTTCTGTTTTATTCCGAATCTTTCAATGAAATATTTCAGAAATATTTCATGCTATGTGGGAAGTTATATAAAAAAGGACGTCATTGTTATTAAAAAATGACGTCATTTTTCGTTAACATTTAACATACTAAACGACGCCATTTTTGTCCGAATCCCTAAAATACTAAATGACGTTATTTAAAACGCCTTTTGGCGTGTCAAGTAATGTATTGGGAGAATATCGTCATTAGATATAATAAAAAATTTGAATGGAAAAGGACTTGTTTTTTGTTATTGTAATAAAGTCACTTTCGTTAAAAAAATTACCTAATTTTTATAACAATCATCTCATTTTTATAAAAATGTCTTTTTGGTGTAGCTATAGCGTCATTAACATTGTTTTTTAATAACTTACAAACAAGGATAAGTCATATTTATGAGTGCTAGTGTAGAGTCCATTCTATATCCATTCAAAATAATAATTCCTGATTCATTAGTCTACTGATGGAATCTTCCATGGAATGTTTACGAAAGCTTCCTGAAGCCTACAGCCCTAATGTTTCAATCAAAAATTTCCAATATTCAGCTGCAAGGTAAATGCAGTCTTCCTTAGAGCTCCCGGGGTCTTTCCCTGCAATAATTCATCAATCTTCCAACGGAATCTTCCCTGTAAGGTTTACGGAAGCTTTCAGGAGCCTTCCACTGGAATGTTTCAATGACAATTTCCAATATTTCGCTGAAAGGTAAACGGAGTCTTTCATTCAAGTTTCCATGAAATCTTTTGGTGCAATGATTCATCAATCTTCCAACGGAACCTTTCTTGGAAGGTTTACGGAATCTTTCAGGAGACTTAAGTCGGAATATTCCAGTGAAAATTTCCAACATTTCCCCGAAAGGAAAACGGAGTCTTCTATAAAGCTTCCATGAAATCTTTCAGTGCAATGATTCATCAATCTTCCAACGGAATATTCCTTGGAAGGTTTACGGAGGCTTCCAGGGGTTCTTCGTAGAAAGTTTTCTTTGCAATATTGCAGAAATATTTCTGTTTTCTTCCATAAAGCTTTTATACATATTTCAATGAAATATTCCTTTGGAATATTTCGGAATATTCCAATGATATCTTTGATGCTGTGTGGGAATTGATACCTTGATATGATATAATATTTTTGTTAATAATTTTAGCATTAAAATATATTTTGTTAATATTTAATTGGCCCTCCATGGTTATGTATAACCAGGAAAATTCTATTGGACATTCTGTCAATTAAATTTTTTATGATTCCTTTTTTGATTTCACTCCAAGCTTCTAAAATTGCCTCTTCTAGTTCATTAATTGTATTTTACCGCTTATTTTCAGCATACACTCTACTTACAAGAATAGCCCATAAATTTTCCATCAAATTTAAGTCTGGAGAGCAAGCTGGACATTATAAAACTAAAATGTCATTAATAACAAACCACTGTTTTGTAGCTTTACTTGCATGAATTGATGCATTATCTTGTTGAAAAATTAAATTTTCTGTTCCGTTTTGATCTAAATAAGGTAGTAATCGATTTGGCAGTACATCAATGTATTCTGTTGCATTGATTTTACAAGATGGAAAAGCTAAACGTAGAAGCCCATTTTTACAAAAAGCTCCCCAAATCATTAAGCTTCCGCCTCCAAAATTTCTTCGTGAAAAATACTAAGGTTCCTTTCTCAAATCTCTCTTATAAGAGTGATTGCCATCAGGGCTGTCTAAATTAAATTTTCTTTCATCTGAGAAAATAACTTTGAAATATAATTAAATAAATTAAACTTCAATTCATAATTCACAATATTGTTACGATATTAGTACAATACTTACTTATTTACTTACTTTTTCCAATCAGTGTTCATATTAAATGTTGCGAATTCAAGCCGAGCCTCTTTATGGCGTCGCAATAGCTTTGGAGCTTTTTTCAACTTTTGTCTTACGAGATGTTCTGACTTTTTAATTAATATATGAATCGTACTGCGTGAAATTTCCAATAGCAATCTTTCTTTAATTTTTCGTAAGTTTTTTGTAGAATTAATCGCTGTTTTTATTATTTGTCGCTCAATCCGTGCAGTTACCTTTTTCTTTGGTCCCCCTTTTTTATTTTTACCATAAAAAGCAGTATTTTTAAGAAAATTTAAAACAGCATTGTGCGATGTTTCAAGTTTTCGAGCGATTTTTCGAATATTTATATTACTTTCACGATACGCTAAGATTTTTTCTTTTTTTTGTTCAGATAAGCATTCACCTCGAGGCATTATAATACATTTCTTTTAGATATAATAATAAAATGTGTAAGTGCGATAATAAAAATATCCAACAATGAAAATTTAATTTCAAACCGTTGACCGTTAAAACACATTTTGAGACAGTCAAAAACTCCATTCTAGCCGATAGTGGTAGCGTCAGATCGGGAAATTCAAAAATTTCCAAAATAAAAATATTAAAAAAAATACTTTTCATGATTTTATAGTTAATAATGAATTTAAAGAAAGAAACTTACTATTTTTTTTTTTTTTTTTTTTTTTTTAAAAAAAAAGATTAATATATAAAGGATATTGTCCTCTATATGATTAACCTTTTATATATGATGAAGTCGAGGAAGTCCCCCGCCCGGCATCTGTTTAACACATTACATCAGGCTAGGACTGTCAGACCCACCATACCGAAAACTTTGACTACCGATGGATGGTCAGCCACTTTTGTAACCAACAATCAACCGATACCCAATGAGGTCGGATTTTTTAAAGAGTCGCGATATAAATGGCACATACACTTATTTTCTTTCGAAAAAAAAGTTAGAGGTACCTGGCCAGGATTCGAACCCATGCCCTCCGCGTTGAAGGCAAGAGCTCTATCCATTACGCCACCGCGCTCTCTAAGAAACTTACTATAACAGCATTAATTTATTGCACTTATTTATAATTTATAAATATTGCATAATTTTTAAATTATTTAAAAAATTATAAGAACAATAAATTTATTTTGTAAATTTTTGAATTTCCCGCTCTGACGCTACCACTATCGGCATCACTGATTCTATGATGAAATTTTCTAACTAGTTTTATAGTTATAGAACAAAATAAGTGTTATTTATGTTGATTTTGTAATTGTTACAGTAAAGAAAGTTTTAAAGTTTTAAATAAATGTTCAAATGATATTTTTTCTCTTTTGAGATAAGTTTTTAAAAATATTCCATAGTTTTTAAAACGATATCGCAATTCTTTTTGACATTCCGATAAAAGTTTCATCCAAATCTTAAGTGGTTTTATAGTTATGGGACGCACTGAATATATACATCTAATATATTTGTTATTATATGTATACAACATACATACACTGAATGTAGCATTTCATCCAAGCCTGTATACTTTTACAAAAGGATTCTTCAGTGAAGCGTTTTCTAAATTTTGAATAACAGGCTCCGCCCCAGACGCTCACTTGGTGATTTTTGATTCGAATGCACTATGTTTAGGAGTTGAATTTTTTTTTATTAAACATCAATTTGAGAAACATGACTCCTAATAATATTTTTATTCAAAGTTCATGAGCAAACGGTACGTCAAATCATATTCTTTCACTAAAGAAAGAAAATTTATAAGATTAATCCTGAGTGCGGACAACTTAAGAAATTTATTAAAATATTACACATAAAAAGTTATGAATAAACTTTCAATGTATAGTATTTTGAGGTTAGGTTTATCGAGCTTGATATCTAATTTTCATTCAAAGTTCATGAAAAAATAACAAGTTTAAGAGGAGGTCGAGTATACCTGTCCTTTTTTAATAAAAAGTGGGTTTTTCTTACAAAAACTAATAATATTAGCAAAAAAAAAGAAAAAGCCGCATTTTGTATCAAAAAAAGCAATATCTTCATTGATGAGAGAGAATTAATTTTATCACTTCGTTTCCAAGAAAACCTTGGAAAACTTAAAACACAGAGGTTATGGTAAACAATTTGGTTTTTCAAGGTTTTCTCGAAAACGAAGCAATAGAATTAATTCTTCTTTATCAAAGAAAATTTTGCTTTTTTTGATACGAGATGCGGCTTTCTCTTTATTTCTTGCTAAAGTTATTAGTTCTTGCAAAAAATAAATTCTTTGATTAGAAAAGGACAGAGATACGTGACCTCCTCTTAAGTGATTTTCTTTTTTAAGGTAGTTCTATTGGTCCACCCTACTGAAAAATATATATGAGATCTCATATAAGATCTCACATGCGATCTCATATGAGATCTCATATGAGATCTCACATGCGATCGCATATGAGATTTTGGCACGAGAACTCATATGAGATCTCATGTGAGATCTCATATGAGATCTCATTTATATTTTACATTTTCAACCCCACTAAAAAATATATATGAGATCTCACATGCGATCTCAAATGAGATCCCACATGAGATCTCATATGCAATCTCATATCAGATCTCATATGAGATCTCGTATGAGGTCTCATAAATATTTTCTATTTTCAACCCTACTAAGAAATATAAATGAGATCTCATATGAGATCTCACATGCGATCTCATATGAGTTCTCGCATGAGATCTCATATTACAATCTCATATGAGATCTCATATATACTTTATATTTTCAACCCCGACTGAAAAATCTATATGAGATCTCATATGAGATCTCATATGCGATCTCATATGAGATCTCATATAGATATTTCGGTAGGGGTTAAAAATATAAAGTATATATGAGAACTCATACGAGATCTCATATGAGATCTCATATGAGATTGTAATGTGTGATCTCATGCGAGAACTCATATGAGATCGCATGTGAGATCTCATATGAGATCTCATATATATTTTTTAGTAGGGTTGAAAATGTAAAATATAAATGAGATCTCATATGAGATCTCATATGAGATCCCATGTGAGATCTCATATGAGATCTGATATGAGATTGCATATGAGATCGCATGTGAGATCTCATTTGAGATCGCATGTGAGATCTCATATGAGATCTCATATATATTTTTTAGTAGGGTTGAAAATGTAAAATATAAATGAGATCTCATATGAGATCTCATATGAGATCCCATGTGAGATCTCATATGAGATCTCATATATATTTTTCAGTAGGGCAGTGGTTTTCATTGTGAAGTAATATGTTTCTTACAAATTCACACTATACGAAAGAGAAATTGGTTGAGTTCTGTGTTTGCATAATAATTAAAAAACATATTTGTGCACAGATTCTGTAAGTATACACAATGCGAATCGTAAGACAGCATGTTTACGTGTAAATTAATATAGAGTAAGGACATTATTTTCCTTTTATTTTGGAATTGAATGTCGATTGCTATAATCTTCAAGATACCATTTTAATCCTTGAGATCTGAAGTATAATATATTTTAATTTCTTTGAAATCTATAGAAAACTTTTTACACAATTTTATAAAATGTTACGTTTCGAGCGCTTCACCCATATACAATGAGAGAAAAGTTTAATAATTGTTAAAATATCTGTATATTTGATTTTAGTTTTGAGTTTTCTTAGTATTTATTGTATTATATATTAATAAGTAATATATATAAAGCTAATAACTTCATATATTTACTATAAAACTTTACGTATCTTTAGAAAGAATATAATTTCTTAACTATTAATTTTTTATTTCAACTATTAAGATTTGTATATTTAATTAGAATCTACAATATATACTTTAAGAAGGGGCCGAACTATCTGTCTTTGTCTAATAGCGTTTTCCATCATTTATGTAAACACTATCCGGTATAACAAGAAAAAAATAGCAGCCCCCGCTAGATATTAGTATAATAAGTAAATTTTGTAATAACAACCAAATTTTTTCACAGCGTAGTTTTTGAATAATTAGAGACCTACCAAAAAAAGATAAGTTATATTCTAGATTGCTAGTAGGTCTCTAATTAGTCGAAAACTATGCGGTAAAAAATTTGGTTGTTATTACAAAATTTACTAATTATACTAATATCTAGCGGGGGCTGCTATTTTTTTCTTGTTATACCGGATAGTGTTTACATAAATGATGAAAAACGCTATTAGACAAAGACAGATAGTTCGGCCCCTTCTTAATAGTTAATATACTAAGTTAACAGTTATGAAATCTTTCTCTTAGTGTACTCTTATGTTAAATTCAGCAAAGTTTAAACTAAAATATCTAAAAGATGAAGGTGGATATCCACCCAAATCAAAATACCATTGTAAAGCGTACATCTTAATTTACAACATATTTCAATTTCAAAAAATTCTATAGAAAAGTGAAAAACCAATAGAACTACCTTAACAAAAATGATAGAATTAATGTAGCTTTAGCGCGGACAAGTCATTATGTTTGTCTAAATATCAATTTAAAGAGATATCAATCAGATAAAAAAAGCAAAAACCGATTCTAACAACTCCGACATCCTGTTAAGCAGACCTGCAAATAAACGTGACGGTAAATCCGCCCACTTGGAAGATGAATTATTAACTTTATATTTAAAGAACAGATATGCCATAAAATGTAATGTTTTTTGTAAATGTAAAATTCACGAACTCGAAAAGGAGTTACTCCAACTTATTATTAAGTCTGTGTAAACGCCAGAATGTACAATAGATTTCATGAATAATTTTTATAATCATTTTCCAATTTAAATGAAAGTAAATATTTATTCCAAGATTTTTTTCTTCAAAAATTGAAGTAATGATTAGTTTTTGACATTACTTATCTCATTGATTGTAAATGTTATTCAACTTTGGGACTGCTATCCGGACCTCAAGGGGATTTGAATGGATTCACTCCGGATAAGCTTAATGCGCACTTTGCTGGGGTGTCAGTCTCGCCGCAGGAGGATAGTGAAGAGCGATTGAGAATTCTTTTTCAATGCAATGAAAGTGGGTTTACCTTTAAACCAATTAGTTTTAATGATGTTGTTCTTGCAATTTTACATTTTTCCTCACAGGCTTGTGGTGAGGATGGCATTCCACAAAGCGTGATAGTTAAAGCTTTACCATTTATTGGTGAACATCTTATGACTCTGTTCAACTCCTCTTTTGCACGGGGGGTCTTCCCTTGCCGTTGGAAGCAAGCACGTATTATACCATTGAAAAAGTGTGCTGCACCTAAGCAACCAAAAGATTTTAGGCCTATAGCCATCTTATGTTTTCTTTCAAAGGTTTTTGAGAAGATCGCCCATGACCAACTGCAGGAGTACATTACATCCAAAAAATTGCTCGATTCTATGCAGACGGGCTTCAGGAAAAACCATTCTACGCAGACTGCTGTACTTAAGCTTACAGACGATATAAGGTCAGGTCTAGACAGGAAACTTGTCACGTTACTGCTACTTTTTGACTTTAGTAAGGCATTCGACACGATCTCTCCCTCCAAACTTCTTGCGAGGCTTAGATCGATGGGGTTCTCCAGGGCCGCACTCGGATGGATTAACTCCTATTTATCAGGTAGAAAACAAATGGTTTCCACACATTTAAAGGAGGAATCGAATTAGCTAACAACCAATCTAGGAGTACTTCAGGGTTCGGTGCTGGGGCCTCTGTTGTTTTGCCTTTACATAAATGACGTACGTGACGCACTGGACTCTGGTTGCGTCGGGCATCTGCTGTATGCGGATGATCTTCAAATTTATACACAGGTCCCTTATGATGATGTGGACGAGGGGATTCGTATTTTACAGAGGGCGGCCAGGGCGGTGTCGGGGTGGGCTGCTGGTGTTTCTCTCACTTTGAATGCTAGTAAAACAAAGACGATCGTCTTAGGAAGTAATCGTTTTATTAAAAATTTTTATTAGGGTGAGCCAAGGACGATTGACCTGGGGAGCGGTATCGGTATTCCTTTCTCTGTCACCGTTACGAGCCTTGGTGTTGTACTCGACTCTAAACTGTCGTGGGAACCGCATATTAATATGTTGACTAAAAAATTCAATAGAGTGATTTATAGCCTGCGGTTTTTCCATCGGTACACCACTGAGGCTCTGCGTAAGCAGCTCGCAACCGCCCTGCTGTTTCCACATCTTGATTACTGCTCAGTGGTTTTGCTCGACGCTTCGCAGGAGTTACGAAGACGGCTACAGACAATGCAAAATTCATGTGTGAGATATGTATTAGGCGTGAGAATGGGTGATCACATCTCTCCCCATAGACATGCTTTGGGTTGGCTACGTACTGATTCGAGGAGACAGTATTTTATGGCTGTACTTATGTACAAAATCGTACGTATGAATACTCCCGAATATCTAGTGGGTCTCTTCACTAGATATATACCCAGAGCGACCACTAGGGGTGAGATTAAAGATCTTGCGGTGCCTTTCATGCGCACTGAGACTAGAAGAAATTCCTTTCAAGTTCAAGGTGCGCATTTTTGGAACTCCCTACCTGCTGATATTAAAAATCTTCCATCAATCAGCAGGTTTAAAGCCGCTCTGAGGAGGTTTTTACTCGACCTCGATTAAACAGTATTATTTTCGGACTATATCATATGTGTTAATTTATTATGTGATGTACCCTTTATAGATTTAAGGCATGATTTTATTTATTGGCGTGTGTGTAGGATGTGTGTGCATAGAGTGAATGATTATATTTTTATCAGATTGACTTGTATATTACTGTACATTCAACTTGCTGTGATTTTAACTTACTGTATACTGCTGATATTTCGACTGCGCTCTTTACACGCTTGATTTTATGTAATTATTTTGACTGATAGATATTGAGACTGATTTTTAACTATATTATTTATACTTTTTGCGTGTATTTATTCGTGTTATCTGTGATATCACTTTTATTTAATTTATTGACTTACTATTACAGTATTACTATCTCTATTATGTTTTATGACTGTGATATTGTTAGAATATAAGTGCGCCCATGCACCTATGTACTATATATATAATATAAAGCATCTTGGGTTCCCCTCCTCTCCTCGTCTCCAAACTTGACCATAGCTGCCGTTTTGTCTTAGCTTTGGTATTTAGTCTTTGCTGCGCGCTTTATTAGAAAGTTTTCCCTTTTCCTAAAGAGTGTTAACGACTGTTCTCACATATAAAGAGTGTTCATATAATTTCACACATATTAAAGAATGTTACAATTCTAATCTTGTTGTTTTATTTTATTAAACCATATCACCAACAGGTTATGCGCCCAGAACACGCTTCAATTGCGCGAATAATAAGTGATATCTTTGCAAATATTTATAACAAATTAGAAATTGTTTTACATTCACGCATCCTAGTGAGTGCATAAATAAATAAGGAAAAATTGCCATTTAAAATAACAAAAAAAAAAGAAAACAGCATAACGAGTGAATTAAAGAGTGTTTTATAATAATAAAAAGGATAATTTATATTATGCCATGGCAGAACAAGCTGAAATTGAAAGTAAGTAAAATTATATTTATGCATATAATTTTATAAAGACGTGTACGAGTGTTTATATGATGTGTTTCAATAATTTTATTCATTCTTGTCTTTTCTCTCCTTATCCATGTAATGCATGAACGTTGAAAATATTATGAGTGTTAAAATCTATCTAATTAACTTATAAGATGAATCCTAAGAATAATTATAATAAGAAAATAAAGAAAAAGAAAGAGAAAAGCGTCAGGACGCTTTGAACATGCAATAAAAGGAGAGAAAACGAAAGAACAAAAAAGAAATTCTTTTATAAAGACGGTCAAAGAGTGTATTGTATTTGTAAAAAGAAAAAGCGAAAACGTGAGTCATAAGTTTACATCTAGGCAAAATATTGCTTGGATGTAAACATGTGTTGCCTAAGAACGAACTGTAAAGGTCTGGGTTTTTCCCGGCTTGCAGGCCCGTGCTTAAACGACAGGTCAAGTATGAGCTTCAATGGCTATACTGTCATAAAAAAAAAGGGCCTTAAAAGAAATAATACACGATGTGAATACATATTGTACGTTGTACAATGAAAGAAAAAAAAAAAAAAAAAAAAAATTTTCTAAAAATTTAGTTATACAAATTATAATTTAGTTATACAAATTATAATTTGTATAACTAATGCACCAAGATAACGAGAGTTTTAAAATACATAAGATGTGCTTATGCCATAAAGAGTGTTAATTAAAAATAAATAAAATAAATATGTAAATGACATGTGTGTATATATGTAAACATGTATGTACATATATATAAATATGATAAATCATAAAACTGCAGTTATGAATAATAATAATTTAAATTATTATTATTTATTTTTAAAGAGTGTACGACTGTATTTAAGAATGTACGAGTGTATTTTTAAAGAGTGTCAAATAATCTTAAAAATTTATGCGCATAAAATAACTTTAAATAATGAATTTTTACATATTATTTAAAAAAAAAATGAGATTTTAAGGCGAAGATTTATTGATCGAAGCCACCGAAAATACTATTCAGTTTATTACGATCAGTAGGTTGGTAAATGAGAGTACTTGAGTAAAATAAATTTATTTTAATTAAAAATATATATACATATTAAAAATCTAGCTAGTAATTACGTCTTTACTCCCTTTATTGGTAAATTCATTATAATAGGAGTAAAGAACAAATGAGTCAGCTGACAGGTATATACATTGTGTATGTATATACCGACGTATATGCACATGTATATATATGTGTGTATATATATTAAGACACCGATACCTTGTTGGGTCAATTGCATACAGGTGAACGCTGTGCGTATTACCTGTATGTAAGAGACTAGGGTGATTGGGCTTGTGATTTTGTGTTCAAACACAAATCTAATTACCTGTTACGAATTTATTGTACTTGATGTTCGGTCAATAAGTTCAGTAGCAAGGCTTCATACTTAATCTTTATTGCTGCTTTACAGATCGACCTGCAACGAAAGAAAACGGGTGGAAGCTCGTAAATGACAGACTTCAAAGACGTGCAGAGGAGAAAAAGAGGATTGAGATCAAGGAAGCCACAATCCAACGAGAAGGAAAATCTGTTCAGGAAGCTGGAAACATGATATCAAGGATTGTCCTAATGATATCCACGGTGACAATAACAACACAAATATTAATTTTAATATTACAATGACAGGTAAAAGAGATATACTGATATTATAATTAAGTCACATTGAAATTAAAGAACAGTATAGGATCAGTAAGACGGTATGAAATTCTGCATTAAGAGTGTTGAAGAGTGGCACGTGCATGTGTGAGTGAAGTAAGAACAGTATGAGTGTAAAAGCAGCAAAGTAAAAGAGAGTTTATTTAAAAGAGATCAACCGAAACTTATGGTGTCTAAAGTTTCAGGTAACGAGTATGATGCAGAAATTATACGATACAACGAAATTCTTGAGGATATAATGAATTTGTGTGAAACTACAATAAAGTTCACAAAACAATTCGCAGCTTCTATAACAGATTTCAAGAATACGCTTGCAAAAGCATTAAATCAACAAAAGGTATACTGAAGGCAATAAAGCATGAATCATGAGAGTAACATGATCAAACAACGAGTGTTCTTAAAGAGATTAAGATCAGTTTTGACACGACTTGGTTTAGATACGTGTAATGTACACGAAGTTATTGGAGAGAATTACGAAGATTTAACAGAATCGCAGACTCAAGATGAAGTTCAGGACGTAAAAGAATTTAACAACAGTGGCACAAGATTCGATTGAAAATAATTAAGTATCTCACAGTATTCAAAATGCAATGAGTCTATTCAATCGCAGTTATCGCAGAATTTGACAATTATTAGAAGAAAAATTTGAAAGATTGAAATATAACAAACTCAACGAACAATTGGATGTCTTCAATCAACTGAAAAATAACTGCAAAAAGCACTAATATATAAAAAAAAACAAGACTATAAATCTACAAGCCAAATGAGTATCTGAATATTTTTATGACTGTTTAAAATCAGAATGAAGATCATGCGATTGATTTAATATTACAAAGAAAGAAATATTAATTATTGTCAAGGATGAGCAGGCCATAGAAAAAGGGTGCATTTAAAATGTGCGATATAATCATGAACCTAATTAATCAAAATTATCATGCTACGATCTGAATATCAATGATCTGAATTTAATGATTAAAAAAAAAAAAAAAAAAAAAAATCATAACGATGTGAGAAAGAATTAAAATGATGTGAGAAAGAGTTAAAACAAAGGTTAAAACGATATGAAAAAAAAACAACAGGTTCAATTAGATAGTAGCCATGCATAGGACAGACTTCTTACAAAAAAAAAAAAAAACATTTAAATGTTAGGATGGATTCAAGAAGATTGTTCGATGAAACGAAAGACACGCTGATCAAATGTCAAAAGAAGAAAAATATAATGCTTTCTATAACATCGCTATCACTACACTGCCTGAAGTTCAGGCCGTACAGTTTGTGATTAACAATATAATAAAAAAAAGACTTCAGTTGGG
The DNA here is from genome assembly GCA_017163975.1 of Anastatus disparis. NCBI lineage: Eukaryota > Metazoa > Arthropoda > Insecta > Hymenoptera > Eupelmidae > Anastatus > Anastatus disparis. Next base: position 1,383,756 of record JAFFSR010000034.1, on the reverse strand, counting down.
ATCAGTTATATTATACAACCTGAAATTTGAACATGTGATAAAGGTAATGGCTCTCTATAGATAGTTCTCTCAAGCTAGGATTGACCTTAACGATGCAAGATGTTATGATTATAAAGATCGAGAACATTATAGAAGGAGTTGTCTAATGAAGAGTGAAATCAAAATGTTATAACGACAATAGCTTTGCTATTATGTAACGTTACCAAGTTGCTTCGAATTGCTTAAAGGAAACACAAACTGGTAGGTTTGTCACGAAAAAGAGCAATTTAAATCGGACAGAAAGAAAAATTTTCATATACAAGGAAAATAGATAAAGTAAAAACATGCAATGATAAATCCAAATACAACAATGCAAAGAAGGCCAACTCCAATATATATGAAAAATCTTAAAGTTGAAGTTGAAGAAAATAACAGATCAATAAAAATAAAGAATATCGAACCGATGACATAAAATCAAGCTTAGAGGCAGTAGAAATTTAAGTAAATGACAGCAGTATTTACAAAATTAATAATGTTCTTTGTGCTGAAGATTTGATAGAAAACTTTATCTTTCTTAGAAAGTTTATTGAACAAGAACTTAACATATACTTAAATTATAAAAATAATGGACATTTTGATCCTGCGTTGAATGAATCATTGATAATACAAGCCTATGAAGAATCTTTTCAGGAAACAATATTAAAGGAATTCAAGAGTGAAAAGAACATAAAAATAAAATTTGAACAAAAATTTTAAAGCACCTAAAAGGATCAATGTAAATACAGCTAGCGTTGTTAGCTCAAAAGGATTAAAAATGAATACATATTTCGCCAGAAATACTATCTTAAAGAAAAGTGACATTCATAATTTCTAAATTTCTATTGATTCATTTGATATCTCTATAGAAAGTTATTAAGGTAAAGAGAGTGGGCCAGGAAAGGAAAAGACAACGCAAATGATAAATGAGGAAAGTGTTAAAAGAATTGAACAAAAAAAAAAAAATTCAAGGTGTTATCAAATTTAACAATATATTCATGTATCAGTATAAACTATATTGAAATACGATCAAAGGTCGAACACTAATTGATGAATTGGCCAAAATTGAATTATTACAGAAAGAAGCAATGTTTAATTCAAATACATCAAGAGACTCAATATTAAACAAAGCTATGCTATGTTACGTAAAATTAGATCGTGTGTCATCACTCTATTTAAAGAATTTGGAAAGAAAGTAGCTTCATTCGAAAGACATGGAAAGTCCTGTTTTTCATGAAGCTATACAAGAATGCGAAATTCACACAATTACAAAATAAATTTAAGAACTTGTACTACGAAAGAATTGCAGATTATACATGCTGATATTGCGAAATCAATCACTTCAACAACTTATCTCCAAGGTTATCGTTACACGACGATATTCACACTCTGTGAAGATAAAAAGATGTGTTTTTAAGTACCTATCAAAATATGAAATTTGCCGAAGAAATTACTATTAAAGTTTTGAATTAATAGAAGCTCAGCTTTAGATTGTCCAGACACGCCTCAATATAATGAAACTGCAGAAAGATTTGATTAAATAATAAAAACAAAAGAAGAGTAAAAGCCTACACATATATAATCAAAAATCACCTAAAAATATGTGGAATTTAAGTTAAAAAGCAGCCATGTATAAAGAACGCCTCATGAAACAAACGACTTGATTATATTCATGTAAAAGTTCTGAAAGAATTATGACATTAGTCAAATCAGATGTTTTAATTATCTAGTGTACGTAAAAGTTCAAAGAAAAGTAGAATCAAAATTTTGAAAGCGGGGTAGAAGAATAATTTTTATTAAATATGCAAAAATTGGATATCTCTTCCTAAAAAGCGGAGGGAGATAAATTTAATGAGAGTAAAGATGTGAAATTTGAAATATAATAAAGACTGCGTAATGATTTGGCCCAATGACAATGAAAAATGAAATGATTTACCTGATTGAAGAAGGACTGTGAAGAATTCGTAAAAACATTAAAAACAGAGGGAGATAAGAAAAAAAAAGGAAAAAGAGAAGCAACAAAAAAAATAAAGATATTTTTGAAAAAGAAGTTTTGTTGGTCGATAATAGCTTTTCAGATACACTTCTCGCCTCAAGCATGTTTTAAGTCTTATTAAACTTATCCAAAACAGCTAAACATGAAAGATGTGGCAATTAAAGGATTGTTAATGAAGTTTTTTTTTTTCATTATTAGCGAAGATTATTGAAGATTTAATGTCATTCAGAGAAGTATTGATATTTTTCGAATAAATAAAGAGGCAAGATGTCATCGAAAAACAATGATGTGTCAATAACAGGAAAAACAACAAAAAATTGTGAATAGATCAAGAAGATAAAAAACGGTATAAAACTCAATATAATAGATTCTAGATGGATCTTTAAGAGTGGAGAAGATGGTCAAAGAAAGCATAAAGCTCAATTAGTTATAAGAGCATTTAAAGATAAAGATATATATATATATATATATATATATATATATAAACTATAACCTAAGAGAAACATATACGTCTGTATCAAGACCTCCAATAGTGAAAACATTATTAGCTGTGGCAAATAAATATAACTTAGACATTTATCAATCAGTATTCTTAAATGGAATCACAAATGAAGAAACCTACACGGAAATTCCGAATGTACTGCGAATGAGCAATAAAATAAAGAAATCTTAAGTATGCAAACTGAAAAGGGCACTTTACAGTCTGAAAATAAGTTCAAAGAAGTAGAATGAAAGATTTTCTGAAGCAACTCGAAAAGTAGGATTGATATTAGATGATCATTGATATCATAATGATTCTTGTCTATTTACCTGGAGAAATGGAAAATATGGTCATATTATTACTTTATGTAGACGACATCCTTCTCACAAGCAACAACCATAAGAAAATGAATGATATAAAATCCAAACTCAAAGAGGAATTTTCAATGAAAGACTTAAGTAAACCTAAAGAATTTTTATCAACAAAATATATAGACCAATTGCTGAAGAAATTTAAATTCGAAGAGATGTATTTGCAAAGAATAACTCTCGTAACCACACAGGTTATTACCAAAGAGAGAAGAGACAGAGAAGATGAACATTTGAAAACAAAAACGATTGTTTCCGCACCTTACTGAAAAGCTATTGGTCCGTTGTTATACTCAGCCGTTGCAATACGACCTGATATTTCTCATGCAACAAATCTACTAAGCATACATCAACCAAATTTTACTATATGAATGAATGAAAAATGATGAAAATAATTTTCAGATATTTGAAGGGATGAAACAGTTGACTCTTTGTTATCGTGCAAATAAAAATGATTTATAAGCATTCGCTAATGCAAGTTTTGCCGATTGTAGTTTTGACTTCAATTACGCGTGGACATGTTATTCAGTTATTTGGTAATGCAATCACTTGACGTACGCACAAGCAATCTTATGTGGCTCTATCTGCTTGTCAAGCTGAGTCTGTCGCTACGAGTGAAACTTGTCAAGAACTAACTGCATCAAACAAATCAATAACCATAATGCTAGACAAGTCTTTTCATCCTATGAAATTATGGTGTGATAACAAGGCAGCAGGTGTAAGTGCAAAGATAACTGGTTGGAATAAACTTCGACACATGACGGAAGTAAGAGAGCATTATGTAAAATAATGCTTTAAAGAGATTTAGTCAAGGTGTGCTGGATTCTCTCAAAAGAACAAAAGCTGATATTTTTACTAAGCCCTTCAGTGTACATAAGAATTTAACTGATAAAATTCTAAGCAGAATTAAAAATGTGTGAAGAGTGGTTGACTTGATTACAATAACCAAAGACGTGTAAAGAGTAATTGACTTATAAAGGTTGGTTTACAATGATTAGAGATGTGTAAGGAGTGGTTGACTTGATCACAATAATTAAAGACGTGTAAAGAGTGATTGACTTGTAAAGATTGGTTTACAACGATTAAAGATGTGTAAAGAGAGATTTAATTTATTTATTTGTTTCAGAGAATAAAAACAAGTAATGTTGAAGACGTGAATCAAAAAGATGGGTAAATTCAAGAAAAGGAAACACTAAAACTCAAAAATTCAAATAGACAAATGAAGTTCCTATTAATCTTGTTTTAAAATTAAAATTAAAATAAATTTTGTTATTTAAATGTCAACAGTATTTTGTAATTTTATACGCAATTTATATGTCAAAATATATTTTAAAGTCTCACGTTAATAAAACCAAAGGAGCATGGTCGGGAGGGAGTGTTAGAATATAAGTGCGCCCATGCACCTATGTACTATATATATAATATAAAGCATCTTGGTTTCCCCTCCTCTCCTCGTCTCCAAACTTGACCATAGCTGCCGTTTTGTCTTAGCTTTGGTATTTAGTCTTTGCTGCGCGCTTTATTAGAAAGTTTTCCCTTTTCCTAAAGAGTGTTAACGACTGTTCTCACATATAAAGAGTGTTCATATAATTTCACACATATTAAAGAATGTTACAATTCTAATCTTGTTGTTTTATTTTATTAAACCATATCACCAACAGATATCATACTGTACTATTTTGATTTTATATGTGCAAGGCTATTTAAAGTATTTTTATCTATTTTTTCAACTTTATTTGTAATTTTCACGCTTTTTTGTAATTATAATACAAAATAAACAATATCTAATCTAATCTAATCTAACTTTCAGAAAAACGTAGAATTTTAAGAATAACATTTTCTGCTGTACTTATACTTAAAAGTCAGTGTATTTTGCAATACACCATATTTTTTTCATTTCATAAAAAAAACTATACCTACATTTTGGTCCCATATGATTTTTTCATGATAAATTCTAATGTTCTGTATACAAAAATGCAATAAAAATGAATTAGGAAAAAATGGAGATAGCCACCTTTGCAGCTACACGCTTCAATTGTAGGTCGTACTTTTTTTCAAATGTGAGACTTATAGACAAAAATATTGTTCAATAGGCTCTTTTTCTCTTTGTGCTTTCATTATCGTTTATCATAAAATAAAAAATTATTCATTATTTTTTTAATAATACAAGTACAAACTATTATAGTTTTTTAGTTTTTGCTATTATTATAAACATCCAAAATACCTTAGTAAAATTATAATTTTATTAAAAAATAATTCATAAAATGTAAAACGAAGGTCTACATTGGCCAAATATTTATTTTAAATGGAATTCACATGGAGGCTACATGCAGACATTTACACAAATTATGTTAAAAAGACTCAAAAAGTCATATAAAAAATAAAAATGAAATTATCATTTATATTGAATGCTTTGTCTCTTCAATATGTTGGATTTTAAGATATTCACGCTTTTGATTTTGTTTGCTTTGACGATTGCAATGATGTATATTTTTCTTCCTTGTGTTGATGTTAAATTGTCTCATGTTTATGCGCAACATTTTGTAATATTTGCCCTTTTGATCAGCGCCGGGTTAACAAGAGTAGAGGCCTTAGGCAAATTCTGGTGGGGGCCTATGTAAGGAAAGTGATTTTTGGGAAAATAAATATTTCAAAATAATAAAATTTTTGTTGAATTTACTTAACTTTTATTAAAAAATAATTAATTATACAAATATAACAATTATTGTAAATGTTTGTTTTGGTTAAATTTATTTGGCTTTTATTGAATTTTTATTTAATAACAAATTATATTAATACTCGTCGTGCTTTCTTTTCAGCAAAATCTTCTATTATATCATCATATGATATTTCTCTTAATAAATCCGACTCAATACTCATCAGCGAAAGATCATTTAATCGATCTTGATTCATTGCTGCTCTAAGTCGACTTTTTATTATCTTCAGCTTATTAAAGGATCTTTCGCCGGTTGTATTTGTAGTTATTAGAACTAGATATATTTGTAATAAAATATAAACATTTGGAAAAACATCTAATAAATTTTTTTCTATTAATAATTTATATAATTTAGCCTCAAAACATATCTCATCATTTTTGTTTTTTTCTTCACTATCTTTGTCTGTACAATTAATGACGAATGTTTGGCTTGATTCCTTAAATTGCACTAGTTCAGATATTAAACTTTCTTCGAGATCATCTTTATAAAACTCAATTAATTTCAAAGCATTTTCTTTAATTTCTTGAAAAGACTGCTTATGTAGTTCTCTTAAAAACCCAAAGTAATTGTCTGCTATTTCATAAGCAGCAATTCTATGTGTTAAAGACATGATGAATTGGTCAATTATAGGTATGTAACATTCAGCACTAAATTTTTGAGAAGCTGTAAATTCGACTTGTTCTGCGTGACCGTAGTCGAGAGGGTCGTAACATTACGTTTTCGTATTCGCTTTGTTTGTTGTGTGTACTCGTCACAATCCGAAAATTTTCGCCCTAAATTTTCATAATTATTAAACTCATCACGCAATGACGTTATATATGATCTTAAGGATTTTAATAGTTCAACCGAAGTATTAAGGTCTGTGTTACAGCTTTGTAATTTTTGGCTGATTTTATCAACGCTTTGTAAAATATCGTGCCAAAAGACAATATATATACCAGTTTCCAATTTCATCATGATTTTATATAATCCGTAAGCTTCATCATTACTATCTGATAGTTTCAGTAAAACAGTCTTGTATACATTAAATCCTTTATATACTGACTTAACAGACTCTGCTCGAGAATTCCACCGTGTTGTACTTACTCTCTTTGGAATAATTGCACGTTCTTTTCTATTAGATGCATCTTCTTTTAATGCTTGAACAAGTATTTCATGTCTTTCAGAAGAAACCGTAAAAAAACATAAATATTCTCTAAAAAATCAAAAAATTTTTTTCCTTCTAGACAACATGTCATTACTGCCGTACCCACTAAATTTAGAGAGTGCGCGAAACATGGTATCCACAGTGCCAGTTCATTTTCGCGTTTCAAAATAGTTTGCAATCCATTAAATTCACCACTCATAACTGAGGCGTTGTCGTAAGATTGACCACGGCAATTTTTAATATCTATTCCATGCTCCTGAAGAAAATCTTTGATAGCGTCAAGCATATTTTGTGCCTTTTTCCCTTTATTTGACATAAATGTTAAAAAACGCTCAATTGGCTCATTATTTTCTAAATATCTCAGAGACAAACTTAATTGATCCATATGACTCACGTCTGTTGTCGAATCAACCGATATAGAATAATATCGTGACTTTTTTACATTTTCAATTATTTTATTTAGTAATCTAACATTTATTATTTGTATAAGTTCCTCATAAATATCATGCGAAAGGTAACTAACATGTCCTGTTCCACGTTGTGAATATTTTAATAAATGAGATTTTAAAAAATCATCATATAAAGCTAGTAACTCTATAGAGCCGAGAAAATTACCATTATTTGGTGCTCCTAATGTTTCATTGTCTCCTCTGAATGGCAAATTTCGCTCGGCTAAAAATATAATAACGCTAATAATTCTCTTTAATAAATTTTTCCAATAATTTCTTTCGTTTTCTATTTGCTTTTTAACCCTGGTAGCACAATCTGACGCAAGTATCAGTGCGCAGATCTTATATAACATGCTTCCCAAATCAATAAGAGTTCTGCAGTCAGAACATTGCATCAGATACTTGCAGCAGATTTGCATCATACTTACAGCAGATAAAGTGCACCCTAAGTGTCTCATGGGATGCACGGATCTTCGCAGCAGACTTGCATCATACTTATAAAGGTCACGTGCAGCAGACACTTTGCAGCAGATGTGCGCCATACTTGCAGCAGATAAAGTGCACCCTAAGAGTGTCATGGGATGCACGGATCTTCGCAGCAGACTTGCATCATACTTATAAAGGTCACGTGCAGTAGACACTTTGCAGCAGATGTGCGCCATACTTACAGCAGATAAAGTGCACCCTAAGAGTCTCATGTAATGCTAAAGATGCCATGCACAAAGCTGCTGCAATTATGACGCCCGAGCTCGTGATCAAATCATTCAGATTAAGCACCCTTAATTGCACAAGACAATCTAATTCTGCTGCTCAGTGTCTGACGTACGTGTTCGAATGCAATTTCATCGCAATTCTGCTGAAAGTCCCCGTGCAGTTAAAAATCCTTGTGTAACTGCACTAAAGCTGCTGCAAGTCTGATGCAAGTATGTCGCAATTAATCTGCTAAAGATGCCATGCACAAAGCTGCTGCAATTATGACGCCCGAGCTCGTGATCAAATCATTCAGATTAAGCACCCTTAATTGCACAAGACAATCAAATTCTGCTGCTCAGTGTCTGACGTACGTGTTCGAATGCAATTTCATCGCAATTCTGCTGAAAGTCCCCGTGCAGTTAAAAATCCTTGTGTAAGTGCACTAAAGCCGCTGCAATTCTGATGCAAGTATGTCGCAATTAATCTGCTAAAAATGCCATGCACAAAGCTGCTGCAATTATGACGCCCGAGCTCGTGATCAAATCATTCAGATTAAGCACGCTTAATTGCACAAGACAATGTAATTATGCTGCTCAGTGTCTGACGTACGTGCTCGAATGCAATTTCATCGCATTCCTGCTGAAAGTCCCAGTGCATTTGGAAACCCTCTTGTAAGTGCACTAAAGCTTGCGCAAGTCTAACGTAATTATGATGCTTAGAGCCGGGTGCAATCATCTTAGCGCAGAAATATAGTTGAAATGGGAAGCATGTTAGTTAAGATCTGCTGTAGTTTGACTGACAGACAGAGAAATTGCAGCAGAATTGCACAAGAATTGAAAAAGTTGTGCTACCAGGGAAGATGAAGATTTACCATTCCAACCATCGAAGCTCGCATCGTAAAATTATATACTGCTTCTAAATGAATATTTGATTTTTCATGATCTTCTAAGCGGGCGTGAGCATTTTTCCAGTCACAATAACCTTCACGTGTAAATTGTGATTTTGTAGTACTAAAAAGTTTGCAGTGAAAACAGTACAGTTTTCCTGTGATTGGAGAGAAACATAACCATGAACGCTTTATTACATCTCCATTTTTAACTTTTTTTTCAAACATAGATAGTTTACATCTTCTTATAATATTTCCTTCTTTTTCTTTCTGTAAAGAGGATTTAGTATCAAGTAATTTTGAATCGTCATTTTGAATACGGGTACTACCTACTCCAACCCAATAATCTATATAATCCGAGGGGCTTCTCACTAAAATACTCTTGCAAAAAGTGGTAAGAGTTTTGTAAGAGTATTGTGAGTACGCAAGAGTTTTATAAGAGTATTGGAGTTTAAAAATTGATCAGAGTATGCGAAGAGTAAGAGGAGTATTCGAAAAAATCAAAGAGTATGCAAAGAGTAAGATGAATATTCAAAATAATTAAAGAGCATGCAAAGAATACAATAAGTATTCAAAAAAATTATTGAATATTCAAAAGATTAAGGAGTACGGAAATTTTAGATAGAGTATTCATTTAAAAAATCGATGTTTCAAGTTCTTTTTTTTAACATATACGTATATATATATATATATATATATATATATATATATATATATATATATATATATATATATGTGTGTGTGTGTGTGTGTGTGTTAAAAGAAAGAACTTAAAACATCGATTTTTAAAATTTTATATATATATAATAAAAATGCAATTAATTATTTACAAAATTACGAAATTAATAAAGAAAATAAATAAGTTTTTTGATAAAGGACTCAGCTGAGTGAGATATTCAAAGGGTCGACGAATGTATGAGTCGATGGATTGATAGATTAATACGTTTAAAAAGGAAAAAGTTGATTGGTTCGTTGATGAACTGTTGGATTAATAAAATGATAGGTCAATAAGTTGATAAATAGTTGAGTTGAATATAAATCTATGTTATTTTGGGTTGTTATATTTATGAATTAATCGGTCGATGGGTTGATAAATCAATGGGTTGATGGGTGGATATATGAATCTATCGATAGCTTGATCGGTCGATGAGTCAATAGGTTGATAATAATCAATCAATAATTAATTATTAATAATTAATTATTGATTGATTAATAATTAATTATTAAATTGTGAAATAAGGTAGGAAACTATTTTAAGTAACATTTCAATTATTTTAAAATTGAATGTTACTATGAAAAAATTTAACTCAAAATAAGTGATTATTACATTAATTTTTAATAAAATAAATCCAGCTATTAATTCGTTTAGAATATAGTGAATAAAAAGGAAATTTAAATTATAAGCTGATACATTAATATGTTGTATGTTACTGGTTACATTTCATATACATATTTTATGTAATATTCTAAAATAATTAAAATAATAGTAATAATTAATTTTCTACATTGTAAATATCAAACTAAATAAAGAATAATTGATGAATCGACCATTTTAGTTAGCAAAAATTTCTATTAGGGCTATTTTTAAATTATAAAATACACAGATATATAAAAATGCATTTTTATATATTTAATAAAGTAGTTTAGTCCAATAAAAACACAATAATAAAAAATCTTTTTATGATTACAATTTTTATAGTTTTTACTATTACTTTATTTATTTTATATAATTATTTACCGACATATTATCGGTTGTACACGATAAGATTTTTTTTTTAATTTTGATAAGGCATTTAATATTGCTTATACCAAACATAATAGCATAATAAGTAACTTTTTCTTATGCACAGTGGCAAAATCTATTAACTATTCGTAGCTTAAATTTAACTATTTCTAAATATAGGTATATTTTACGTGAAATTTTAAACAAAAAATGTTGCGATTTATTTTATTTAAAAATAAATACTTTTCAGAAAATAAAATCAGAAATTTAACTATTAAAAATAATGTTTGGCAAAAAATAAATTGTATATTACATGTCATTCCCAACAAAAAATATTCTTATTACCAAAAGTTAATTACTAGTGAAAAATGGATTTGAAAGTTGATCTATGCAAGGGATAAAGTTGAATTTAAACAGTTGAGAAAAATAAAATATTGGCAAAATGAAAAAATATAACCTTTAGAATTACTATTTTACAATAATATTATAAAAACCAATTATTTGTCCTCACTAGATTGAAATATAATAATATTTCATAAAGTTGACGGAAAATTTTATGGTCTCCTGTTGAGAAAAAGTCGGAAAAAGTTTTACCTACGAAAATTTCATAAATTGATATAAGTACATCAACAATCGTTTTATAGGTACATTTTTTTAAAAAACTATATTTCTCTTATTAAATAAATTTTTTTTAAATTATAACTTTGTTATAATTAATAATTTTTACGTAAACGTAACTAATATTGATAAAGAGATGGGTTGTTAGAAAAAGACTCAGAATTCAGCGTTATATTAATAAGATCTGTTACGATCTGTTCTATTTATCAAACATGATATAAAATGACTTATCGTCGAAATCAATAAAATAATAAAATCAATATTACTAAAATTCTATTTGTACTCTTGCGTACTCTTGAATACTCATTGGTACTCTTACATACTTTTCAATATTCATTCGTATTCTACAAATACTCATTCTTACTCTTGCATACTCACTAAATCTCTTTCAAACTTTTTCGTATTCATTTACTTAAAGCGTTCACCAAAAGAGTATTGGAGAGTACGCATGAGAACTAAAGAATGCTTGAGAGTACGGAAGAGTTTTTCTATGAGTATTTTAGTGAGAAACCCCTCGATATAATCATTCATTTGGTCAGGCCATTGTGAAATATCAAAATTAAGTCCTTTATCTACAATATTATCGTTGTTTTCGTCACATCGACTTTTTTCAATTATTTTCACAATATCTTTTTCAACAGCATATGCCTCTTCCGGTTCTTCACCTAGATCTCGGTTCGATAAATCAATCTACAAAAATGTTAATAAAGCTAAGGAGTAAAAAAAAATACGCACTAAGAAAATATTCTTAGGAAAAATAATTAAGAAAATAGTATTCATAAGAAAATATATATTTTCACGTACCTGCATGTTATTCTCATTTTGAACAGCTGGTAATGTTGAAGCATTCGTTAATGTTCCTGTAGTGTCATTATCAGCAATAAAAAAATCGGTCATTCGACGAGTTTGAGATAAAACTTCTTCATCTTTTTTTTGTTTTTCTTTTTTTTCTTTGGCTTTTTCATATCCAGATTTATATTTCCGTTGTGATTTATGTCGATCAATTGATCTGTCACTCATATTTTTATAAAAACAGTATGTATAAAAATAAAAATTGTCGAAAAACAAACATGCACTAATTGCACGAGTAATTTATTAGGTTAGTTTTTTTGTATTGGTAAAGTTTTTCAATTTTTTTCAGCTCACATTATATTAATTTTTACGTCCAGTATATATATATATATATATAAATGTTTATCCAAATTGGTTTACAAAAGTTCAATTTAAAATCAAATTAGAATTTCACTATAAATCAGTCGATATTTCGGTAATGTGGATACAAAGGTGTCAACAAACCGCCATAACAGAAATCGTGTTTAAGCTATATGCTTTGTAGATGTGAGCAAGCTACATCGATACATTATCTGAAGTCGATAAAGTAGATGATATCTCAATTTAATTTGAATTTCGATCTGTACAACTACAAACGCGAATTGTACGCAAGTTTACTTAGCATTAAAATTAAATTATGACTTTTCTTTACATATTTAGTAGTGATTATGATTGTTGGTTTATTTTTATTATGATGTCAACCATGTATGTATGCATACATTTTTAAATAAAATATAATAAATATTTTTATTTTCTAATTTATTATTGATAAAAAATAATTTTTCTTGTATACAAATTTTTATGTTTGGTGGGGGCCTATGTTTTACAATTTTTGGTGGGGGCCCATAGGCAATGCCTAGTCTGCCTAGTCGATACCCCGGCACTGCTTTTGATCAATCTTGATCAGACTTTAAAATTATTTTTATTTTTATAAGTTAAGATAAGTTCATTTGTATCAACTTTTAATATCGTGATGAATTTTATGAGTATTATTAACTTAATTTTTTGTAAGTGTCTATATGTAGCCTCTACGTAAGATAAAATATATAAAAAAATTTTTTGAGATTTTATAATTTAAATTTATTGTGCTTTAGCACTTTAAAATGGCTACCTATAGTGTCGTCGAAACGTCGTTTATAATTGAAAATAAATATTTGAACAATATAGCTCTTTGTTCAACATTTTATAAATTATTCTTACAACTACTCTTGAATTAATTTTTATAGTTATTTAAAAATAATACATTCCCGTCAACGTACTTTATTTGATTTTTTAAAATACCTATGACTGTTCATTAACTTATATGCATTATTTCAATAGATTCTTTCAAGGTATCTAATAAAGAAATTTATAAGCAATTACATTAATTACTACAATTACAACAAAAATTGTGATTATTTTAGAAAACAAAATGCACCAAATATAATATCATTAGTTGCAAAGGATTTAGGGCTCCTGAATGAGATAACATTTTTACATACTGACAAAATAATTTTTAATTTTAAAAACGCTGCCAAATGCTTTGGCGCAGCGCTTTCTCATAGAGCTTATTGAGTTAGAGTAATTCTTAAATTACTTTCTGTATGAAATAAATTGTGCGTCAAGACTACGTTTCTTAATTTTGTATAGAAATAAGTAATAATAAAATGTTAATTTTATTTCAAACTGTAAAATAAACTTTGATGTATAAAAACGCTACATTTTATTGAAAATATTCTTTTGCAAAAATTTAAAAATTCTAATTGCAAAAAAATTTAATAATTTATTAAATAAAAATAATTATTTTATATATAAAAGTATTCTCATTTTAAGCTTGAACTCGCGTTCGCGTATTGAATAGTACTCTCTGATACTCGACACTGTGAGAGAACCGTTAGAGAGAGATTACAGTATTTGATTAGTCTCACCCTCTCTTTCATTAACGGTGTCATGCGTTTCTATTGCAACCCGCAATCTTACCACTATATATGTAAAACATAATGCTCTTATTTTTTATAATTATTGTTTTAACGGTAGGCCGGAGTAGAACCTGATACCGACCGAGTAACAATTGAGTTGTTTGTTATTTACTCAAGTTTTCATCGGTGTATCTTCAAATTAAAGGTCGAGCGCAATAGATATTATTATTATGAACATCTATGCATAAGAAAAAAAATATCTACCGGTTTGTTTTTGAGAAAAGTAAGTAACGCGAAAATATTATAAACATAAACTTTTACTTTGGCGTCACTTACTTTTCTCAAAAACAAACCGGTAGATATTTTTTTTCTTGTGCATAGATGTTCATAATAATAATATCTATTGCGCTCGACCTTTAATTTGAAGATACACCGTTTGAAACTTGAGTGAATAACAAAAATGCCAATTAGACAAGGACAGCGAATCCGGCCTGCTCTTAATTATTGTTTTAATTGTTATAATTGATATAATTGATGATCAACCGATAAATTGGAATCCTTTTATGCATTTGCATCTTGTTGAAACATCATTCTTTTTACTTCCCAAGAATAACTTAAGTTTTAAAAGTAATATCATTAAATGGCATAGACGGTATCAGTAAAGAAAAATGAAATCTCACCTGGCTCAATCTTTCGTTATATTTGCTAGCTTTAGCCAGTGGTAATAGTGGTGGTTCGAATACAGTATTTAAAGTATTTTTTATTTTCTCTGTGATTTTTTTTTTCATGTCTTTATTTTAATTCCAATGTCTAAACCATATCAGAATTTTATGTTTTCATATGTACTTTTCGTTCTGCTCTTTTTTAAGGTATCAAGCCTGAGTTAAAGCGAGGGGCTTCTCACTAAAATACTCTTGCAAAAAGTGGTAAGAGTTTTGTAAGAGTATTGTGAGTACGCAAGAGTTTTATAAGAGTATTGGAGTTTAAAAATTGATCAGAGTATGCGAAGAGTAAGAGGAGTATTCGAAAAAATCAAAGAGTATGCAAAGAGTAAGATGAATATTCAAAATAATTAAAGAGCATGCAAAGAATACAATAAGTATTCAAAAAAATTATTGAATATTCAAAAGATTAAGGAGTACGGAAATTTTAGATAGAGTATTCATTTAAAAAATCGATGTTTCAAGTTCTTTTTTTTAACATATACGTATATATATATATATATATATATATATATATATATATATATATATATATATATATGGTGTGTGTGTGTGTGTGTGTGTGTTAAAAGAAAGAACTTAAAACATCGATTTTTAAAATTTTATATATATATAATAAAAATGCAATTAATTATTTACAAAATTACGAAATTAATAAAGAAAATAAATAAGTTTTTTGATAAAGGACTCAGCTGAGTGAGATATTCAAAGGGTCGACGAATGTATGAGTCGATGGATTGATAGATTAATACGTTTAAAAAGGAAAAAGTTGATTGGTTCGTTGATGAACTGTTGGATTAATAAAATGATAGGTCAATAAAATGATAAATAGTTGAGTTGAATATAAATCTATGTTATTTTGGGTTGTTATATTTATGAATTAATCGGTCGATGGGTTGATAAATCAATGGGTTGATGGGTGGATATATGAATCTATCGATAGCTTGATCGGTCGATGAGTCAATAGGTTGATAATAATCAATCAATAATTAATTATTAATAATTAATTATTGATTGATTAATAATTAATTATTAAATTGTGAAATAAGGTAGGAAACTATTTTAAGTAACATTTCAATTATTTTAAAATTGAATGTTACTATGAAAAAATTTAACTCAAAATAAGTGATTATTACATTAATTTTTAATAAAATAAATCCAGCTATTAATTCGTTTAGAATATAGTGAATAAAAAGGAAATTTAAATTATAAGCTGATACATTAATATGTTGTATGTTACTGGTTACATTTCATATACATATTTTATGTAATATTCTAAAATAATTAAAATAATAGTAATAATTAATTTTCTACATTGTAAATATCAAACTAAATAAAGAATAATTGATGAATCGACCATTTTAGTTAGCAAAATTTCTATTAGGGCTATTTTTAAATTATAAAATACACAGATATATAAAAATGCATTTTTATATATTTAATAAAGTAGTTTAGTCCAATAAAAACACAATAATAAAAAAATCTTTTTATGATTACAATTTTTATAGTTTTTACTATTACTTTATTTATTTTATATAATTATTTACCGACATATTATCGGTTGTACACGATAAGATTTTTTTTTAATTTTGATAAGGCATTTAATATTGCTTATACCAAACATAATAGCATAATAAGTAACTTTTTCTTATGCACAGTGGCAAAATCTATTAACTATTCGTAGCTTAAATTTAACTATTTCTAAATATAGGTATATTTTACGTGAAATTTTAAACAAAAAATGTTGCGATTTATTTTATTTAAAAATAAATACTTTTCAGAAAATAAAATCAGAAATTTAACTATTAAAAATAATGTTTGGCAAAAATAAATTGTATATTACATGTCATTCCCAACAAAAAATATTCTTATTACCAAAAGTTAATTACTAGTGAAAAATGGATTTGAAAGTTGATCTATGCAAGGGATAAAGTTGAATTTAAACAGTTGAGAAAAATAAAATATTGGCAAAATGAAAAAATATAACCTTTAGAATTACTATTTTACAATAATATTATAAAAACCAGTTATTTGTCCTCACTAGATTGAAATATAATAATATTTCATAAAGTTGACGGAAAATTTTATGGTCTCCTGTTGAGAAAAAGTCGGAAAAAGTTTTACCTACGAAAATTTCATAAATTGATATAAGTACATCAACAATCGTTTTATAGGTACATTTTTTTAAAAAACTATATTTCTCTTATTAAATAAATTTTTTTTAAATTATAACTTTGTTATAATTAATAATTTTTACGTAAACGTAACTAATATTGATAAAGAGATGGGTTGTTAGAAAAAGACTCAGAATTCAGCGTTATATTAATAAGATCTGTTACGATCTGTTCTATTTATCAAACATGATATAAAATGACTTATCGTCGAAATCAATAAAATAATAAAATCAATATTACTAAAATTCTATTTGTACTCTTGCGTACTCTTGAATACTCATTGGTACTCTTACATACTTTTCAATATTCATTCGTATTCTACAAATACTCATTCTTACTCTTGCATACTCACTAAATCTCTTTCAAACTTTTTCGTATTCATTTACTTAAAGCGTTCACCAAAAGAGTATTGGAGAGTACGCATGAGAACTAAAGAATGCTTGAGAGTACGGAAGAGTTTTTCTATGAGTATTTTAGTGAGAAACCCCTCGAGTTAAAGTCTAAAAAAAATTAAATTTAAATGTAATAATAAATTTTTTTCTTATATGAATAGATGAAAAATTTTTTTATCTTAAATATATATTAAATATAATGCTTGGATCCATGAATAATTTCAAAATTTGATGGTTAAAATCCTTTTCTCTTGTCGATGAATCAATATTTTCTATTTTTGTAATTGCCGCAGGATTTCTCAGCCAATTTTCAACCAATCGACTTCAAAATTTGCAGAGATTTTTAATTTATATATCTTTACAAGTTTACTGACCTGGAATTTAGATAAGACAAGCTCAAGTGAATGTTGAACAAAATTACTTACATAAAATTTTAAAAAATACATATTTTTTCTAATATTTTCAACTTTTCTCAAATCAAACTTTTTTAATTCAATTTTTTTTTAGAAAACTGAAACAATAAACTTTTGAAGATATATAAATTAAAGATCTCTGCAAATTTTAAAGTTAATTTATTGAAAATTGGCGGAGAAATTCTGCGGCAACTAAAAAAATAGGCAAAATCAATTCACCGATGAAAGAAAAGGATTTTAACCATCAGATGAGGTCTTTTGAAATTATTCATTGATTAAAGTCTTATATTAATTATATACTTGAGATGAAAAAAAGTTTCATCAATTAATATCATAAAAATAATTTTCGAAAAAAATAAATTATTGTCCAAGTTTGATGCTGGATTAATTACTGTGTAATATAAACGCGATGCCAATCTTACGTTAGTTTTTTATTTTACGTACGCGATTATACATTTTTTTTAAATGTATTTAATAAACTACGCAAGCTCCGTTCGGGCAGTAGGCCGGATTGGAGGGTAGCTGTTAAATATTTTATTAGTAAAATGCCAGTTTATTTATAGAGCTGGACATTTTCTTTGTTAGTATATAAAATATATTTATTGTTAGTAATAAAAGGAAATACGTATAAATTATATTAAATATTCTTTTATTTTAAATATATGTATATATATATATATATATATATATGGGTGATTCTATTCGAACGGGTCAAATTCAAATTTTGAAATAATAGAAAATAAATGTGTTCATTTTAAAAATTTTACTCAGGTTTTTTTATGGTTATATCTAATAGAACAATATTCCAAGTAGCCAAGCTGTCCATAGGTTATTCCCAGAAAAACTGATAGATAAAAAATATACTGATACAGAGAAATTACTTTTATTCCAGGGGAATTACTTTTTTTATTACCATCACTTGATATACTATTTTCTAATAATATTTATGTCGAACAAAGATTCTAAACTATCTGAAATACTTAAGAATTAGCTATTACCATATATGGATGAATTTTTAAAAATAAAAAACGACGCACGGAGAAAAATATATTGCATTAGTCAACAAAAAGATAGTTCCATTAGCGAAAATTTTTGCTAGTTTGAGACAGCAAAAATTTGAATTCGAAAATAGACTATCATTATTTGCTGCCATCGATGTGAATATTAGCTATTGTTTTGCGCTGACATCTTCAATGACATTTATGGTTATTAAATAAATGCATATTTGAAAGTGAATGAAATTTTTTTGTATGGTTTGAATTCTCAAAAGTTTTAATATCAACTTTAAAAAAAATAAAGGTTATGACTGATCGTTTAGCTGTCAAATGGTTTACAAAGTTTTATGCTAATGTAGCGTTTACGTATAGTTGAAATGACGACAAAATCATGCTGTTTCAGTCAAGATTATGACAATAGTTGTAATAATAATCGCTGCAGAACACAAAATTATAGAAGAAAAAAGAATGCCTTTTTTAGCTAATGATTTTTGCTATGATTACAATTTTTTTGGCTACGGAAATCATTATCTCGCGTTAAAATGTTAGCTTTTTCTTTTGTCTTTTTTAGCAAATGGCATTTAGTTGCATTAACTATGAACTTAAAAGTTAATGTTTGAAGTTCACAATATTTAGTTTGTTTTAGCCCAAACTATCGCTGCATGTGTTTAGCGATATCCTTATTGCTGTCGTTACCATAGAATTTTTCTCCGTGCGACCCCAGCGGAAAAAATAAATGAAACACTTGAAATTATTCGAAAAGTTTTAGAAGTAATCAGAAAGAAAATGAGGGAAACTGAAAGAAACAGTAAGAATTGAAATCGGTTGGAGAGACTTTGGTAAAATTGGGACGAGACATTCAAAGTATTCAAGTGTGTTTCCGCTTTTTTCGGTATATTTCATTTATTTTCATTTCTTTTCATTTTTTTACAAAATATCTTAGATTCTTTCCATAATTAAACATTTATTTTCTATAAATATTCAGAATATTTTGGAGTCTCTCGGAAATTTTCGGATGGCTTCAAAATTTTTCAAAATTTCTCAGAAGTTTTCAATTTTTCTTAGAACTTTATGAATTTTTTCATATTTTTCCAGAATCTTAGAATATTAATTGAAATAATCAGAATATTTTAGAGTATTTTAATTAATTTCTAATTTTTTCCAAACTTTTCAAATTTTTCCAAAGGTTTCCCTATTTTTTTGAAGTTTTTGGATTTATTCCAATTATTTAAGTATTTCAATTAGATTATTAAAAAATTTGTAAAGAAATTGTTAGAAATTTTCAGAAACTCTCTAAAACCCTCGGAAATTTTCATAAATTTTCGGAAAAATTCGATAACATTCCGAATCTTACCAAAACTTTTTAAATTTTACGAATGATATTAGAAAATAACATTTATTGATAATAATAATTTGAAATATATACTTAACCTGTTAAATAATTTAATATTTCAGTATTTAAAATTCGACTTATTCAAAAATTTCAAGCTAAAAACTCGATTTTGAGCCCACTTAATAAAGGAATCGAGCTTGAAATTGTAGACTGGGAAATCGTTAATACTCAACTATTTCAACAGACATTTTTTTTTTATTATAAAATTATTTTTATTATAAATTAATTTTACAAATAAAGTTTTGTTTATATATACATAAAAAATGAAATTTTTGTTTTTTAACTTAAATTTATGTTTTTTAACGTCCACAATAGCATCTCTGAAAACTGTAACCTCCTCTTTTAAATAAAGTTAGAATTTGCTGTGTAATAAAACTTTGTAATAAAACCGAAACAGATAGAGACAAACTGAAAAAATCGGAATTTGTATGAAATCTAATTTCTTCCATATTTACTTTTAACATTGAATAAAATGAAAAATACCGAAAACTTGTAATAATTTTAAAACAAATTCAAAATGTTCCAATTATTTTATAATTTTACAAAAATTTTCCGTATGTTTCATTTTGTCTCAGTTTTCACAATTCATTACTTATTTCCAAATTTAAAATGAAATAATCTGATTAATTACAAGAATTTTGGAAATATTCAGAAACAAACTGAATTAGTTTAAGGAAAAATGAAATAAAATAAAACAAACTGAAATTAAATGAAAGAAAACGAGAGAAATGAAAACGAATAGAAAGAAACTGAAACCAAAAGAATGAAACTGAAACAGTTTAAAAAAATTAAAATAAATTTAAAAAAAACTAAAATGAACAAAAATGATTATGACAGCTGATTTTTCTATATCCACTTAGAAAATGATATAAAATGAGACGTTCAGAAAACTTCCGAAAATTTCTGAAGCAGTTTGAAATGTAACAATTGTTTCGTCCCAATTTTCACAAGAACTTTCCGTTTCTTTCAGTTTCTTTCAGAAATTTTCAATTACTTTCGTTTATTTTTTCCGCTGGAAGAGTTACAGCAAGAATATGTATTTTTAAACATTATTAAAAGAAAGTTAAAGAACAAATATATCCATACTTGAGAAAGTTTGCTTTTTCAAAATATATAATAACATTATTTTTGTGTTTGGGAGTGGAGTTAAGTGTACTTGATGATAAAGGATTAGTAGGAAGTTCGCCACGTCCACGTGTAGAAACCATTTTATTACCAATACAATCTAAAATAATATATTATCAATTTATAGATTTTCCAATTCAGATTTTTCAAAAACTTTCATTTAAATTCAAATAATTATATACTTACTTTGATATCAACGACAAACTCTTCATCAAGGCTAATGACAAACTGATATTTTTATTTTCTGAATACTACGATGTAATCTTTGATTTCGCTTTATTTATTTGTAGTTTATACGTAGTATATAGTGCAGTATGTAAATATGACTACAGTGATTGTTTACAAAAAGATTTGAGAATGTGCTTACTCGGAGATTCTCCACAAATATATATATATATATATATTCAATTTTGAATATCTAAAAATTATAAGCAGTATAATATGTATTAAATTTCAAGTGTACAAATAATTTAACACTTCATGGTATGAAATTCATGAATAAAATTGTTGACTTTATTATTTAATTAGAATTTTGTGAGTGCATCTCAAAAAAGACAGGGGAATTATATGCCAGGGGAGATTACCTGATAATTTGAATGAAATTTTTACCGAGTAAACGGTCTCCAACATTCACTGCTATACAAAGCTTTTTAGTTGTACATTACTACTTTTTTAAGAGGAGGTCGCGTATCTCTGTCCTTTTCTAATCAAAGAAATGATTTTTTTACTAAAATTAATAACTTTATCAAAAAATGAAGAGAAAGCCGCATCTTGTATCAAAAAAAGCAATATTTTCTTTGATAAGAAAAAATTAATTTCATTGCTTCGTTCTCAAGAAAACCTTGAAAAACCAAATTGTCCACCCTAACCTTTATGATTTAAGTTTTTCAAGGTTTTCTTGAAAACGAAGCAATAAAATTAATTTTTTCTTATTAAAGAAAATATTGCTTTTTTTGATACAAGATGCGGCTTTCTCTTCATTTTTTGATAAAGTTATTAGTTTTTGTAAAAAAATCATTTCTTTGATTAGAAAAGGACAGAGATACGTGACCTCCTCTTAAACGTCTATTACGTATTTGAATATGCGCTTATATCATCTGTGACAGTTAAATGTTTAGAGCTAGGGGAATCATCGTAGAAAAGGTAACTTAGCTTTCATAAGTGAGATGATGTTTACACGTAAACAAAAATATATTCTATGATCAACAAAGCAATTTTTAGCGAAATAAACATATAATAACAATATTTCCATGTGATAGAAATAGCTTATATTTTCATAAGATTCAAATATAACATTTTTTATTATTATTGCTTTTTATCTATGAAAAAATATACATTTTTTTTATAATAACAAAGGGTCAAAGAAAATATTTTTTTGCAACCATTCTGCTGAAATGTATGTACGGATGGAAAAAAATATTTTTTGATCTTTCCGAAGTATTAATTCATCTATCCTGTATCTCTACAACGTTTAAAAAAAATTTTATATATGATTACAGACAGGGGAGATTACTTTTTATACTGTCTAAGGGTCCCTACAAAAGCTACATTGAAATTAGCGATTAAAAAGTCAACGGATCATAAAGTTACAAGCTGAAAGTATATGAAAAATTTGTGGTTAATAATATTTGAACCTTGTATTGATAGTTTATTAAACGATTACATGTGATTACCCGTTAGAATAGAATCACCCATACATGGGTAAAATTCAAAAAGTTGTCAAAATCATGTTTTTTGAAAACTAAAAAAAAATTCCTGAATTTTACTTGATATTTTTTAATATGTTTATACATACTATAAATAAGAAGAAAACAATAATGGGCGAGCTGTATTTCCATTTTAGAAATATAACATGTGTAAATGTAAATAAATTTATAAAGTGTGACACGAGGACATTTTTTTTTTTTTGTACACATTAAAAGTGATTACTTGGCGAGTAATATACATAATAACAAATATATTTCACAATCAATTTAAAGCTCTTGAAGCCTACTTTCTTTCCCCTTAGTCCAAATCCTGATTATATTTTTTTTTCGTTAAGAAAATTAGCGTTACACGAAGACATTAGAAAAGGTATGTTTTTTTATGGATTGATTTAAATATATTTTTTCACCATATATAAAACCTTTTACATTAATAACTCTTTTAATTACTAAAATACATATTAATTTTTATATTTGACGATATTTGGCTCTAATTATTTGACTTCTTAAATGATTTTCACGATAAACTATTAAAAGTGTGACACAAGGACAAAAAAATTGTAACTTTGACGTCAGTTTTGAATACATTTTATTAAGGTGGATCATCCGCTAGCTATAGTTTGTTGTTCATAAAAATTAAAAGTTAAAAGAATATTTCAATATTTTGAAAATAATTAATTTATACCAAGAAAAAATTCCCCGTAAATTTTCAGCTAGCCTTAACGACTGATTTTATTATTTATGCTCACTTAAAGTTTATCTTTTTACTACACTGAGAGAAAATTCATGCCAATAGAGCATTTAGTTTACGTATCCAAAGTTAGTAAGTAATATCCTATGCTTTCATAACAGCGCCATCTACTCTTACGAGGTTTCTGCTATCCAAAAACTGTTTGTTTACATGCTTTAGTAACTCCCCACTCTAATATTCTTCGATAGCTAGCGCTGTATCCTCTCATGGGACGTGAAGGAAGTAAACGTGGCTTGTCCACTATTCTTTCTTTACTGCTAACTATGGCATTCTTCTATTGCTCAAGTCGCCTCCTCTTTTGGGTGGCGACGCGAGCAAACATGGCTGGTCTATATCCAAAATCATGTTGCAAATTTCGTTAACGTATTTTCGTAACGTGAATCTTTTATTTCTTTTCTTTTCTTTTTTTATGAAGGGAGATACGTTATAAATATAACCTGTTAAACTTTTTAACTTTGAATAATTAATTTTTAACTTAAAATTTAATTATTTTAAACCGATGGGGGGCAGATGAGCATGTACGATTTTACGCCAGAGATATTTCGAAGTAGCGTTGGTCTAGTGCGTAACGTTCGCGCTTTTCCTTTTGAGTACGCGAGTTCAACTCTTGGTTAGAACCACTTTTTTTAAACTTTTTTTTATTATTTCAATAGTTTTTATTGCTTTTTTTTATTTATATTTTCTATTTTTTTATTAATTTTAAAATCTATTTTTTCACAAGTTACTTAAAATATGCTCGTTTTTTTTATTAATATTTTTAAATAAATTATTTCATATAGAAAATAATTTAAAATATTAATAAATAAATAATAGTGATGTTTACAATACTATAGTTCAATTTTGTCTTTATAAACATATTTCAATATACAATATATATTATAACATAAATAATAATACCTCAGTTTTATTTATTTATTGTGATTTATTGTAAATTTTATAAACTTAATTATAAATAAATTAAACTATACTATTATAAAATAAACATCACTATTATTTATTTATCAATATTTGTAATTACTACCTATAAAGAATAATTTATTTTTAAAAAATTTTCACTGAAAAAACGAGCGTACTTGTGAAAAATTAAATTTTAAAAATTATTAAAAAAATACAAAATCTAAAAAAAAATAAATATAAAAAGGAATAAAACATATTAAAACAATAAAAAAAAAAATAAAAAAAAGTGACCCTAGCCGAGAGTTGAACACGCGTACTCCAAATGGAAAGCGCGAAAGTTACGCACTAGACCAACGCTACTTCGAAACATCTCTGGCGTAAAATCGTACATGCTCATCTGCCCCCAGCTGTTTAAAATTATTGAATTTTAAGTTAAAAATTAATTATTAATAGTTAAAAAGTTTAACAGATTATATTTATAATGTATCTTCCCTTATAAAAAAAGAAAAGAAAAAAAAATTCACGCAACGAAAATACGTTAGCAAAATTTTCGACACGATTTTGGATATAGACCAGCCGTGTGTGCTGGCGTCGCCACCAAAAAGAGGAGGTAACTCAAGCAAACAAAGGATATGAGAGTGGGGAGCCATCGAAGTATACCACGCGAGTCATCAGTGAATGCCGTTCATGCTTTAGTTACTCTCCATACCATCTTTTTTAGTATAAGGTAATCCAATACTAATAGAGCTTCTCACGCCTGTCATATTTGTATCAATGTTTTATATGCTCGCATAGATGGCAGTTCGCATGCTCTATTAGCATGAATTTTCTCTCAGCGTACTATAAGATACAAAACATGCAAACTTTAAGTGAGCACATATGAAAAATTTAATCCTTAAGGCTACTTGAAAATTTACGGGGATTTCTTTCTTGCTATAAATTAATTATTTTCAAAATATTGAAGAATTTTTTTAACTTTTAATTTTTATGAGCAACAAACTATAGCTAGCGGATGATCCACCTTAAGTTATTATATTTCTACATCCCACCATTATATTTTTTATTTAAAAATCTTCAAAAATCATTACAGTAAAATTTTAATAACTATGTATCTAAACACTTTTTATTTTGAAAACAAAATACTTGTACGCTCCGGACGCGTGACACGAGGACACTTTTGTTTATTTTTCTTATTTATTCCTTTGGATTAGTCATTAAATCAAAGTTTTAATAGTTGAACAAGTTGATTAGGATTGTTACTAGCTAATTGTTGAATTTAGACACGTACACTTGGCGGAAAGGATATTTTTCGGAATGTGTACCTCAAATGGCAGCGCTGCATATTTTACCACCGACATATGAAAACTTCGAATTATGCATTGAATTTTGCATCATGATTATTTTGTTTTTTCTTATAGGTTATTCATGCAAAATTCAAATGATAACAACTTAAATTTTATTGTTTATATAATTTAAATTCACAATATTAGATTCTATATAATTATTGAACTAAGAAATAAAAATTTTATTCAATAAAATTAGAATTTGGATCATGAAAAAAGAAAGTAAAATTGTTTGTTTACTAAAATTATGTCATTAAGTAATAAGTAACGATGATGCGAAATTTGCTCTATAATTTGGAATTGTCTTATGCCTATGGTAAAGTATGCGATGTTGCCATTTGAGGTTAACATTCGGAAAAATATCCTTTCCGCCAAGTGTACATATTATTTACATAAAAAGTTATTATGTCTAAACACTTATTTTCAATTTTTTGAATATCACCTATATATATATATATATATATATATATATATATATATATATATATATATATATATATATATATATATATTACAAAAAAGGAAAGAAAACTCTCCGATGAGAGAAAAAGAGAAGCTCTTTAGAGACGTAAGCTCAATGAATTTTATTTTATTTATAGCTCTTGATATTAACCTGGGGGTTAAGTCTAGAGTGCTTGTATGTCTCCAGAGTCAATAAAGCTCAATTTAAATGTCTTTTTTAATAAAAACCTTAAATGATAAAGGGTGTTAAGCTTAGGCGCTTATATGTCCCAACTGTTGTTGGTTTAAAAAATTAGGTTTTATTTTTAATTTTGGCTTTAAGAAACAAAGAGCGTTAAGCTTAAGCGCTTGTATGTCCCAATCATTTCTTTTGCTAAGCCAAGATATTATAAGGCCAAGAGAGGAATCAAATAAAATTTTCAATTTAATATCAACTCAGGTAAACAAAGGGTGTTAAGCCTAAACGCTTGTATGTCCTGATGTGTTTCTTGTCAGGATTGTTTCAAGGATAAGACGCGTGAGTCAGCGAGGCTCGTGCTTTTATACGCGCAGAGCTGCTCTCCATCTCTCCCACAATGGTGGGCAGCTTATAAAGTTGCGCACGCTTACGGGCTTTACGAAGTTTTGAAGTATTAATTCTCCGTCTTGCTCGCTCTTATCTGCTTAAATATTAAGACATATTAAGCGCGCTGTGAGATTGCCTCGCGCGCTGTAAGCTAGCTGTGCGTTGACCTATATACAACCTTGTATATAGGTCACGCGCCTACTATGTCTTAATGCGTTTACTATAATTTAATAACTAAAATTTCATTTACTTAAATAATTAAATAGAATTTGAAAATTACAAAATAAAGTGTATCTTTTAAGACAAAAAAAAATAAATAATTTACAAACGTATCACTAAAAAATAAAATAAAGATATTTATAATCAAACGATAATTAAATAATAAAATACCTCTATAAAATTTAAAGAATAAAAAATTGAAAATAAAGGATTTTTGAACAAAATATAAATGATTAATTAAAATAAATAAAAATAAATTATTTGAGAAAATAAAATGAAATAACATAAAAAAATAGTATATAAAAATAATGCCATGACGCTTAGGGCGTCACATTGCCCGCCAAATAAAAAAATACAATTTTCATAACAAATAAAATTTTATTTTATATTTCCTTATAACGACGAATATCACAGCATGCCTATATAAAACACAACATTATATTTATTCTCAAATTGAAAAAAAACGTTTAATGAGTTTCTTCATAAAACAAACAAATCGCGAAGCGATGCAAGGCCCGAGGGCATTTCAGAGCTGAGCGAAACGAAGCTCTGAAAGAACCAAGGTGCGAGCCACCGCGGCCTAAAGGGCCGCTGTAACGAGCTAGTTATTATTATAATAAAACGGATATATTTTTTTTTGCGTTTAAATTTTACGTAAATAATCTTAGCAGGATCACTAGTTGTAACGTACCCAAGTGGGTAACAGTTACTTTTCAAAAAAAAATAAATTATGGTCCAAGTTCGATGCTGGATTAGTTACTGTGTAATATAAACGCGATGCTAATCTTACCTTGATCTTTAATTTTACGAACGTGATTTACATACTTTTTTAAAATGTATTCAATAAACTACACAAGCTCCGTTCGGGCAGTAGCCCAGATTGGAGGGTAGCTATTAAATACTTTATTAACAAACTACAAATAGCTCCGTTCGGACAGTAGGCCGGATTAGAGTGTAGCTGCTAGGTCCCTTTTTTAACAAATTACACAAGTTTCGTACGGGCAATAGGCCAGATTTGAGGGTAGCTGCTAAATATTTTATTAGTGAAACGCCAGTATATTTATAAAGCCGGACGTTTCCTTTGTTAATATATAAAATATATTTATTGTTCGTAATAAAAGGAAATACATATAAATTATATTAAATATTCTTTTATTTTAAATATATATATATATATACTAGGGGGGGGGGGTTCCCCCCTGCTCGCTCCGCTCGCCAACCTCCCGAATATACACATTTCAAAGTAAATAGAAGAGTAGGACATAAAGAAGCTAAATTTTATATTTGGGAATGTAAAAAAAGTTCAATAGAAAACATCGATACATAAAAATATAAGATATGAAGTTATAAAATTAGAATTAATAAAAAAAAAGATGGTTTGACGCGACATTTAAAAGTTTACAATGAATCAAACTTATATATTTTTGAAATAAATTAAAAATAGAATAGTAAATAACATCAAAATTTCAAGTTATGATAGTATATAATAATGTTTAAGAGTCCGCTGTATCTCTGTCCTTTTCTAATTGAAAAATTGACTTTTTTCCCAAAACTAGCAACAAGAGGCAAAAATAAAGAGATGATTTCGATGTGTTTAATAAAATGTAATATTTTCTTTGATTAGTATGAATTAATTTTATTGCTTCGTTTTTAAGAAAAGTTGGAATAACTTAAAAAATTAGAAATTAGTGTCAAATAATGGGATTTTCAAGTTATTCCAACTTTTCTTGAAAATAAATCGGTGGAATTAAATTATTCTTTGTAACGGTAATTTACTACACGTTGCAAAAAAAGAATTAGCTTTTAATTTAATGTAAACTTTAGCTAAGTCCTTAAATTTTACTATATGCAGAGTTGCTGAAATTTGTAAGAATTTCACTAAATATTATACAGCGAACTCCGATTGTGCTAGCTAATCAATCCTATTGATAAACGACAAAATCATATCTGATATACTCGTCGCTTGCTGCACGCACTGCGTCTCTCTCTCTCTCTCTCTTACCTGATCGAGAGACGCGTGGCCGGTAGCGCAGTTTTCCTTCGTGAGGCAGGTTCCAAAATACGTTATATTAAAATATATGATATTACGTTATTAAATAATTTATAACTGCTCACAAGGACCGCGGAGGCGTCGGAGTAAGCAACGGGAAATATATATTTTATGTTAAATATAATCAGGCAATATAAATTAATTGAAAGCACGATTTAATAGAAAAGAATTAATTTATTACAAAAAAAATATAAATATAATCAAGATAAAATGTGAACTAAATGAGAATGAAATTGAATAATATATAAAAAGTAATGTACGCGTCTATTGAGAGAGTTAGCAAAGGGAGGGCGCGTCGCGAACTAAATGATCCTCACTTATGACGCTGATCGGTTGTATAATCGATGATACAATATACCTGAACAAGTATCTCTCGAGGAAGAGATACTTGGATATCGCACAGTATAATTATACTTACAATAACGCACTGGCCAGCTTACACTAATTACCTACGTGCACATAGACGCCGCTCGCCCGTTATCGAAGCTTCTCCCCTGTACGTAACCAATACGTAAATGCTCTGGAGTAGATCGGTGGAACACGTCTCTTCCCGATCCTTAAATTCCGCTGAGCTCTGCCAACGTGGTTGCCTGGACGTAGATCGGTGGAATCCTATGCACGTCGATCAACGTATTTGTTGGCACTTAATGGCTGACCGCTAAGACGCGCGAAAAGCGGTCAAGCAAAACTCTACAGAAAGAATTTCTGAGAGTTGCAACTAGCCAATCTGATATAATACGCTAGTCGATATAAATTAACGATTTTTATTTAAGACAACGTTCCGCGCTATCAGTTGCGAACTTAGTCTAACGTATTATACGACCACGTGGCGAAATTCTCTAATGAGCACAGCGCGGCTTAGGTTTCGTGCTAACGCAGCGGTAGCCGGAAACTCTGTCAAGCGCCTCGCGGCCGGCTCGCTTCTCGCTCGCGTGCCGGTCGTCAAGATACGCACTTCTTTACTCGTCTTAGACAAGATATATGACCGAGCGTTTATTCTATTTTAATACCTAAGCGCGCAAGATTCAAACACGGTAGAATACCGTTACATCTTATCAGAGAAAATATTGCTTTCTATTACACGAATCGAAACCATCTCTTTATTTCTGCCTGTAGCTATTAGTTTTTATAAAAAATAAATTTTAAATAGATTCGGTAAAACAGGTAACTGTGTCGGTATACAGCTGACTCTTAATAATAATTATGAGCGAATAATAAAAAATAGAATAATAGAATAATAGAAAATTATGAATATAAATAAATATTTTTATCTTCTTATGTCCTAAATTTTATACATATTAAAAGATATAAAGAAAACGCTCCCTCTCTGCATTTTTTATTTTTGGGCTTGAGATCAACATATATAAATTTTTGGCTGCATTAAGAGTGTTTTTTTCTTATTGTAGCTAAAAGAAGCTTACATTTTTATTTTTTATTGTTGCTAAAGAAGCCTACACTTTTTTTTCATTGTCGCTAAAAAAGCTTACAAATTTATTTATTATTGTCGCTGAAGGATACACATTTATTGTTTCTTGTCGCTGAAAAAATCTCATATAAACATACAAATTTATTGTTTGTTGTCGCTAGAAGGAGCTTACAGATTAATTTGTTATTATTACTGAAATAATTTTATAGACTTATTTTTTATTGTCGCTAATAGAAGCTTACAAATTTATATTTCATTGTAGTTATAAAAGTTTAGATATTTATTTTTCATTCTCGCTAAAGAAGCTTGTACAGTTGCTTTGTGTTTTTACTAAAAAAAAGTTTAAATAATTTTGAATATTTATTTAATGTCGCTAAATTTCATTGTCGCTAAAAGAAGCTTACAAATTTATGTTTTATTACAAGCTTACATATTTATTTTTTATTGTTGTTAAAAAAAACTTATACATTAATTTTTTCTGTAGTAAATCAATATTATTTTATATTTTTTATTTTAATTATCATCAATTGCTTTTTCTGTAACTTTGAAAAATAATCATTTTATATTGAGAATATTGTATTTATTAATGTTATGAAATGAAATAACAAACTATCTAATTTACCTTATTTAAAATTATTTCATTCGCTAATATAAGTTCTTCTAACTCCATGTTGTATCATTTAATACTTTAACAAATTCCAATCTTTTTACTTTTAATATATAAGTAATATCTATGAAATTTTAAATATATATATATATAATATATATATATATATATATATATATATATATATATATATATATATATATATATATATATATATATATATATATATATATATATATATATATATATATATATATATATAAATGTACATGAATATTTTCATAAGTGTATATGCATATAATATATTATTATAATTGTTTTCACTATTTTTTTCTATTTCTCCAATAATTTCTAGTTTTGTTCCCCTTTCCCAATCCACATATTCATTTTCTAATTTATTTAATAAAACGTCCAATTTATATTTAGTCCAGTAGAATTAGTCGAAATGCATAATGTAATTAGAGACAGGTTCAGACCACCAAAAATGGCTTTGTTGGATGATTAGGAATGAAACTGTGGAATTACCCTCAAAATTTGAGCCGTCAGGAATTAGTAAACAATGATTTAAGGTGCAAAATTCGTAAAAATCACTGTTTTTTTGAGGTAGCTTGAAATCGTTTGCGATTTAGTATATGAAAATTATACTATTTGTAGGTATTTCAAAGACGATTAATTTGAGACGTCATAGATGAAAATCGGTTAATAAATTTTATAAATAATGATAAACAAAAATCGAAAATCGCGAAATTTTAAAATATTTGTCATTTGATAAAAAAAGGATGTACATGTTTGTAATTCCCCAAAAATATGCCTCTTATTATTCTTAAGTTACCATAAAAATTTCATCAAAAAATATTAATTATTTTAGGAGATATTCTATTTGTTTATTAAAAAGAGGTCAAATGTACATTAAAAAATTTACCCAAAAATATCATCGTAGAGACTTTATGATAATCATATAGTATTTAGATATTAACGTAGATTTAACGAATTTCATGTGAAATCGTGTCCATTTTATTATTTTCAACTTAAATATGGCAAAAAAAAAAAATTTTTTTCTTAATGGTTTTTTAATATTTTTGCAACTAATGAAAATATCAATATAGGGATTTGATATTCTTATTACTGGCAATTTTACGCAAATTTAAAAAAAAAATGCTCTAGCTCAATTAGAAGCCGAGATAATTTTTTTTTTTTAAATTCGCCAATTGTTTATTTATAAATATTAAGGACTGAAATTTTAATCACAACTAGTATAATACTTGAACTTTATGATTTTATTGTATCAGAGATGAAATAAACATTTTGGAATGTAAAAAATTAATATTTAAATAATCAAGATTGCTACTAATTAAACAGAGTAATTTTTCGTGCCTTGCAAAAAAATTGATCTGGCGAGTTCTAACTCTGTTCCGATTAAAAATTCATAATATCTTCGTTAATTACCGACCAATTTCGACGTTTTTTTTTAATTTGGGGTCGCGCGTGAAAATAATAGCAACTGTTGTATTTGTTTTTAAAAAATTATTTATTTAACAACAATTATTGCAAAAAAAAAATTGTTTAAACATATTTTTTTAAATATTAATTTTAGCAAAAAGCTTTAAGGATAAAGTTTGTTCGTCTTAAAAAAATAAACAATATTTCATTTTAGTGTTTTCATGATAAAATCAATATTAAATCTGTTAATCTGAAAAACAAAATTAAAAAAATTTTTCGTTGGAAATTTCAACGTAAATTTTCTTTGTCATAAAAAATTCCTTATATCTCCGTTAATCACGGACCAATTTAGACGTTTTTTTTTAATTCGGGGTAGGGCGTGAAAACAATAATAACTGTTGTATTTGTTTTGAAAAATTATTTATTTAACAACGATTATTGCAAAAAAAAAATTTGTTTTTACATATTTTTTAAAATATTAATTTTAGCAAAAAGCTTTAAGAATAAAGTTTGTTTGTCTTAAAAAAATAAACAATTTTTCATTTCAGTGTTTTCATGATAAAATTAATATTAAGTCTGTTAATTCGGAAAACAAATTGAAAAAAATTTGTTTTTTGGACTTTCAACGTAAATTTGTTTTTTCATGAAAAATTTCTTATATCTCCGTTAATTACGGACCAATTTTGACGTTTTTTTTTATAAATCGGGGTAGGGCGTGAAAAATATAATAACTATCGTATTGTTTTTTTTAACAATTTAAATGAAAAAATTTGTATTGCAAATACAACAGTTATTATTGTTTTCACGCCCTACCCCGAATTAAAAAAAAAAACGTCTAAATTGGTCCGTGATTAACGGAGATATAAGGAATTTTTCATGACAAAGAAAATTTACGTTGAAATTTCCAACGAAAAATTTTTTTAATTTTGTTTTTCAGATTAACAGATTTAATATTGATTTTATCATGAAAACACTAAAATGAAATATTGTTTATTTTTTTAAGACGAACAAACTTTATCCTTAAAGCTTTTTGCTAAAATTAATATTTAAAAAAATATGTTTAAACAATTTTTTTTTTGCAATAATTGTTGTTAAATAAATAATTTTTTAAAAACAAATACAACAGTTGCTATTATTTTCACGCGCTACCCCAAATTAAAAAAAAAACGTCGAAATTGGTCGGTAATTAACGAAGATATTATGAATTTTTAATTGGAACAGAGTTAGAACTCGCCAGATCAATTTTTTTGCAAGGCACGAAAAATTACTCTGTTTAACTAGTAGCAATCTTGATTATTTAAATATTAATTTTTTACATTCCAAAATGTTTATTTCATCTCTGATACAATAAAATCATAAAGTTCAAGTATTATACTAGTTGTGATAAAAATTTCAGTCCTTAATATTTATAAATAAACAATTGGCGAATTTAAAAAAAAAAAAAATTATCTCGGCTTCTTATTGAGCTAGAGCATTCTTTTTTTTTTTAAATTTGTGTAAAATTGACAGTAATAAGAATATCAAATCCCTATATTGATATTTTCATTAGTTGCAAAAATATTAAAAAAACCATTAAGAAAAAAATTTACTTTTTTTTTTGCCATATTTAAGTTAAAAATAATAAAATGGACACGATTTCACATGAAATTCGTTAAATCTACGTTAATATCTAAATACTATATGATTATCATAAAGTCTCTACGATGATATTTTTGGGTAAATTTTTTAATGTACATTTGACTTCTTTTTAATAAACAAATAGAATATCTCCTAAAATAATTAATATTTTTTGATGAAATTTTTATGGTAACTTAAGGATAATAAGAGGCATATTTTTGGGGAATTACAAACATGTACATCCTTTTTTTATCAAATGACAAATATTTTAAAATTTCGCGATTTTCGATTTTTGTTTATCATTATTTATAAAATTTATTAACCGATTTTCATCTATGACGTCTCAAATTAATCGTCTTTGAAATACCTACAAATAGTATAATTTTCATATACTAAATCGCAAACGATTTCAAGCTACCTCAAAAAAACAGTGATTTTTACGAATTTTGCACCTTAAATCATTGTTTACTAATTCCTGACGGCTCAAATTTTGAGGGTAATTCCACAGTTTCATTCCTAATCATCCAACAAAGCCATTTTTGGTGGTCTGAACCTGTCTCTAATTACATTAAATTTTGGCTCTTTTTTCGCTAATTCTACTGGACTAATTGTGTATCCGTTATTGTTCCGATGTATTCCGATTCATTTTTTTTGTGCGAAAGAATTTTTTAAATACCCTTGTATTTCTGAAAAATAAAAAAGTATTTATATTATTATATTTTTTTTTCAATAATATTCAATTACTTATTAATCCAGGTCTTAATTTTATTTCTTCAAAATTTATTTTAATTAGTTTGTTATTTTTCAATATGTTGTAATCGCCTAAATAAATAATATTCGAATAATATTTTAATGTTAAGTCATATATATTATTTCCTTATTGTATCCTTTTGCTTTTGAAACATTAACATTCTCTAATAATATTTTCTGAAATATTAAAAAATGTTTAATATTATGTTGTAATTCATAATATTGTATATTATAAAAATAAACTTCGTTTAATTTTAGATTTTTTTTTAATTTTTCAATATTTTCATCATAAATATTGCATCGAATTCTGAATCCTTCAGAATTATTTATTATGAATTTCAAAATCCTGAAATCAGTTTGTTTTTGTTTGTTAACAAAAGTTTGTTCTTCAGAAATTTCTTCAATATATGCAACCAGAGATCTATTATATGTAATAAAAAATATTTATGACATATATTATATTTTTGATTTTTTTAATAAAGTTTTTAATACATACGTTGATTGATCTCCTATTACAATTTTAGTTTTTGAAAATATTATAAATAAGATATTATTTTTATATATTTATTGTATTAATTTTTTTAATGTTATTAATATATACATTACATTTTTAAGTATTTTCTGGTGACGTAATACATTATCTCTTCGATGAAATCCTTTTCCACAAATGTTGCAAATATTATTATAATTAGTTTCATGACTTTGTAAGTGTCTTATTAAATGTTTATTTCTTATATATTTATTTTTGCAAATAGAACATTCTAAATTTTCAGGTTTGTTATGTTTTTTTAAATGTCTTATATAACCTCTTTTATATTTTAATATTGTTCCACATATATTTTTTTTTTTGTTTTATTTTTTAAAAAAAGATTAATATATAAAGGATATTGTCCTCTATATGATTAAACTTTTTCCATGGTGAAGTCGAGGGAGTCCCCGCCCAGTACCGTTTAACACATTACATCAGGCTAGACTGTAAGATCCACCATACCGAAAACTTTGACTACCGATTGATAATCAGCCACTTTTGTGACCAACAATCAACCGATACCCAATGAGGTCGGATTTGTAAGAATCGCGATATAAATGGCACGTACACTAATTTTCTTTCGAAATACACTAATTTTCTTTCGAAAGTTCCACATATATAACAAATATATATTTTCGATGAATGAAATTTCTTATTATGTTTCAATAAATGGTTATGTCTCTCAAATGATCGATTGCATTTAGTGCAAGTTAACATATTTATTACTAAATTGATATAATAATACTTATTATATTATATATAGTGTAATTTAATATTTTTTAATATTATTAAGTTTTATTATTTATAACTTATGTATAATTTACTATATACATATATATTTTATTAATAATTTTTTAATTTTCTACTTTAAATTGAAAAATTTTTTATTTAAAATATACGCAGTTATTATACTTTTTAATTATTATTAAATGGGCCATGTACAAATTACGTAAGGATATTTTCATTACATACGACTTTTCATTATTTATATGTAAGAGTCTGTTTTTTTTCTAATTTCGACTCCTTACTTTATTTAACGTTTTGTTAATTAAGTGGAGCTAGAATAATAAAAATTACATTTGAAAACAAACTTTTTTTTATCATAGAATTTTTTCATTTATTAATAAATGAATATGATAATCGTTAGTTTTAAATCGTAATTTCATAATCTTAAAATTTTTTCATTTATTAATAAATGAATATGATTAACTCCAGCTTGGTTTTAAGAGGCGGTCGGGTCTATTCGCCGCTACATATAGGGTGGCGCTGCGGTCAGGTGAGAGAAATCTATTAAATATTTTTTATCCAGCTATTTACAATTTTCTGAGACGACAATATACTTTTAATGTTGTCATTTCCTCTAGCCATCTATATGTAGAATAATTATTAATACTTATCTTGTTTGAAAAGTCTAAAATATTGTTCTAAAGCGAAAAATGCGATGCAACGTAGGACCGATGTAAACATGCGTGCACCTTCCCTTAGTGCAACAGAGAGAGCAATACTAAAGAATGATGTATGCTAATGTTTACGTCGACTCTACCTCGCGCCGCATTTTTCGCTTTATAACAATATTTTAGACTTTTCAAACAAGATTAATATTAATAATTATTCTACATATATATGGCTAGAGGAAATGACAAGATTAAAAGTATATTATTGTTTCAGTAAATTTTAAATTGCTGTATGAAAAATATTTTATATTTTTCTCTCACCTGACCGCAGCGCCACCAAGCGGCGAATGGTTCCGACCGCCTCTTAAAAGAAGAATATTGTAACGCGATGAGTTTGTTTTAAAATTGAAATGTTTTAATAATTATATATTAAAAATAATCGATAATCATTTGTCATTATTTTTATTTTATAGAATTATTAAAAACCTTGTAAATTTAAATACAAGATTTATATTTATTTTGCTAATTAATAAATATTTATATTTTTGATGTAAGTTGAAATAATTCGTTTGTACAATGATTGTTACATAAATATATTGTTTCTGATTCCATGAAATGTAGCCGGAAAATATTTATTAAATATTTTTTGAAACCTTTCGTAAAATATTTCTGTAATATTTATTTATTCAATATTACGATAAAAACTTTTCAATGGGTATCTCAGAAATATTTTTAAAATATATCATGAAATGTTTTGTTGCAATATTTCTAATATATTTCAAGAAACATTTCATTAAATATTTTCGAAAGATTTCGTGAAATTTAACTATGAATTTTGTAAAATTTAATTGCAAAATCTATTAAATCATTTGAAAACTTTACATGAAATGTTTCTTAAAACATTACATATATAAGGTTTTTATTTGTTATAATTTATGTCAAATAGACAAAAAAGCAAGAAAAAAAATTTTAAACATGTTTTTTTGCTATATAGTAGCATTACTAATATGCTATGTATTTCTATATTTACATTTATTAATATTTTCATCTGTATATAAAGATAAACATAAAATGTTATAAACATCCATCAAAGTTAAAAATACTTTTTTATAAGCGTTTTTTCTTTATTGATAATATGTATGTTAAAAAAACGTTGCTAAGTGCTTTAGTGCAATGCTTTCTCATAGAGCATATTAAGTTTGAGAAATTTGATTTTATTTTTTTAAATGTGATTTTAATGTAATATTCTTAATATCTGCATCAAAGAATGACTTAATATTTAAGGAAATTATATATTTGAAAAAAGGCTATGTTTTTTACAATGTGATTTAAATGTAAATATTCTTACCAATTGTATCAAAGACTGACTTGAGAGGAGGCCGTATCATTCTGTCCTTGTCTAATTTGAATTTTCTTTATTATTAATAAATTAAATATTTTCATAGAAAAGTAAGACAACCGCCCAATAGAGCAAAAGACAAGCAAACGATTCTTTTTTATGAAAAAATATGAAATTTTGATTATTTTTTCATAAAAAAGAATCGTTTGCTTGTCTTTTGCTCTATTGGGCGGTTGTCTTACTTTTCTATGAAAATATTTAATTTATTAATAATAAAGAAAATTTAGATTAGGCAAGGACAGAACTATACGGCCGCCTCTTAAGATCTAAGGAAATTATATATTTGAAAAAAGTACATGTTTTTTACAATTCTTTTCAAACACTTGAAAAAGACAACAAAATGTATTGATTAAAACAAACATTTAGCTATATATTCATTTTTCTATTCTACCGCCTATTCTTCTGTTTTTTCTCTCCATGTGACCATAGGGAGGAAAAAAATCCGTGGAATGGAAAGAAGATGCTTGCGTATTAGGTCGCGTAAACATAAACATAACCTCTTCAAAATTGTAGCTCATACTGAGCGATTTTCTACAATTTGTTTTAAAATGAATAAAGTACATTTGTATTTATAATTTAATTATTTTTGTTTATTTACTTCGTATCGCAACTCGCTTTTCCATTCTACATTGGAATAGAGAATAGAATTCTATTCTTCGCATGAAACTTGCCGAATGGCGCTGATTGGTTGTTTTTATTATGCATCCTCTATTCGGCAGTCTCTTTTCTATTCATCTGACTGCACCCTTACATATTTCTTTTCTTTAGGGTAAATCGTACAAATGATGACATATATTGAATTTTATGTTTAATTACAACAGTAAGCATCCATCTTTCTCAAATTTCATACTTAATCTAAATTATATGACAAATAAATTTCATATATTTTAAAATTTATTTATTTAATTTTATAATTTTAAAATTGTAAATCATTATTGTAATTAGGAAACAAATAAAAGATTTAACAATTTTAATATATCTTATAGTAAAGTTTTTGAGAATTACTTGTCAATGTAAATACCAAACCTAGTAATATAATTTTTGCAAAAAAATTATTCAATATTAGAAGATGATTTTAGAAGTTTAAGCTAAGTTTATTGATTTCTTTTATAAAATTGTAGGAGTATTTGAAGACTGCACAAAAATTAAAATAATGATATTGTGTTTTAATACCTAAAAAAGTAGAAAATAAGTTTTTTGTATCTAATTCTGTTAAAACATTGTCATTTCACGAAAAATAAATTGCATAAAATTGATGGTAACAATGTAAATTTGAAAGTTGATTCCTATAAAAATATTTTTTTTTTACTTAGTTTTTCATATTTCTTTTTTATTTGTAAAAGTTAAGATGATTGAACAAAATGTCTGCCTGGAATATAACCTTTAATAATTTGTATTGATCAAGTTTTAACAGAAATAGGAATTTTAAATATATAATTTTTAATTAATTTCATCAATAAAAATACTTCAAAAACGTAATTGGATAGGAGGTTTTCTGTTTTTATAAAAATATATGTCAACAGGCAATATGACACGATATAAAAGTTTTATAATTAATTACTAATAATTGAATAATAGTGTTTTTTTAAGAATTAAAAATCAAGTACAAAGTATTGATATTGTTAGATGAGATCAAAGGAAATATATATTTTAAAAGAATGATAAATAATTCAAAAAGATGTAAAGTAGAATTATCAAAAGATTGGAATCAAATTACAGATGTAAGATGCATAAAAATATATTTCAAATTATTAAGAAATATACTTATTTGAAAATAAAATTCATATAGTTTCCTTAGATCTTAAGACAGCCTTTGATGCATTGAGTAAGAATAGTTACATTTAAATCACATTAAAAAAATAAAAGCAATTAAAATATTAAACAATGTGAACTAATTAACTGCTTATAAAAAACAAATGAAAATATATAAGATGTGATGTAGTTTTTAATGTAATAAAGCATATAATATAGATCTGTACGCTTTAGCGACAATAATAAATGAATTTTCAAGCTTTTTTAGCGACAATAAACAACAAATTTGTATGCTTCTTTCAGCGACAATAAGATATAAATTCGTAAATTTCTTTTAGCGATTATGAAAAATAAATTTGTAAGATTTTTTTAGCAACAACAAACAATATATTTGTATGCTTATATGGAGTTTTTTTAGCGACAACAAACCATAAATCTGTATGCTTTTTATAAGCTTTTCTAGCGACAACAAATAATAAATCTGTACGCTTTTATAAGCTTTTTTTTAGTGATAGCAAATAATAGATCTGTACGCTTCAGCGACAATAAGAAATGAATTTGTAAGCTTTTAAAGCTTTTAATGCAGCCACATATTTTTATGCTGGTCTCAAGCCTAGAAATCTTTCAAAAAGATAAATATGTAAATATCTTATTTCTAGTTTAAAAAAAACATGTTTTATTTAAATACAAGTGTTAATAAAGTACCTATAGATATTGAGCTAAATTCATTTTGTAATTTATAATTTACTTTTGTAATAAGTAAATTTTTTCAATAATAAAAATAAAAATACAATCTATAGAAATAAAAATATATATTTATCTGAATAAAGGAAATACAGAGAGGAAGCTTTGTATTATCAATTAGTTATGTTTGCAATTATATTAATGAAATATTAATAATAATAATTTTTTTTTTCATTATTGAAATTCAATATTAGAATCTAAATGAAATGCAGTGAAAAAACTTTATATTATTAATTAGTCACAGTTACAATCATAATAATAAAATATTACTAATTATAATAATATTCAATTACTTATAATTGTTATTATAATAATAGAATATTATTAATAATAAAAATATTTTTTATCACTAATACTAAAACATCATATCATAGTGAGGGGAAGGGCATCATGAGGGGAGGCTATAAAGAGTGAGGAGGGGCATATTGAGGGGGGGGGGCTGAGGGGGGCTATAAGAATTGAGGGGGGCTGAGGGGGGCCTCAGTTACGTTAATTTTGAAATAGCTATTTATAAGAGGAATCGCAACGTAATTTGAGGGGGGCTGAAGGGGGGGGGGGTCGGTTGAATCTTGTCTTACGACTATATATATTCGGTAGCTCTTGATATTAACCTGGGGGGTTAAGCCTAAAGTGTTTGTATGTCCCCAGAGTCAATAAAGTTCAATTTAAATTTCTTTTTTAATAAAAACCTTAAATAACAAAGGGCGTTAAGCTTAGGCGCTTGTATGTCCTAATTGTTATCGGTTTAAGAAATAAAGTTTTATCTTTAATTTAGGCTTTAAGGATGTTCAATGGTGTCATGCGGGGAGGTGAAGAGTCAGAGGGGTACACTATGCTTTAACATAGGAAAGAAGGATTGCTGCCAACTTAAAGTAATGAAATATTTTTCAACAAAAAGTTCTTTGAATGGCACTTAGAGACAGAATATATTATTCAAATTACATTTAAACGTTTTTATTTAATAAATAAAACATTTTAAAATGTTATTTAATTTATTATAAATTAATTTAAGTTCGGTAATATGTTGAATGAAATTTGGCAACCCAGCGCTTCTATTTGTAGGTTAAGTTTAGCAGAAAAATATTATCTTGCAATTCAAAACTTATGTTATATATACACAACGTAGCCAAATCTCTTACATAGCAGTAGCGGGTTTTCAAAAATTAACTTTTACTTTAACTTTAACTTTGGAAATCTTTGTCAATTTTCCTGAAAGGTATATAAAAAACTATATGAAATGAATCCTTAAATAATATACTTTCATAATATCTAAAATTTAATTTGATCTGTTAACTTTTGTAACAGAAATTTATATAAAACGCAATCGATTCTCAGATCACCCATAAGAGCCCATGTTATTTTTCGTATTTTTAACATTAAATTTCTCGAAAAAACATGCGGAATGAAATATGGAAAAAAATTGAGGTAATTTAATTTAATATAATAAATCATATTTCCAAATTTCAAAGCATTCTGTTAACTTTTACGTAACCATTGAACATCCTTAAGAGGAGATCACGTATCTCTGTCCTTTTCTAATCAAGAAAATTTTTTTTTTACAAAAACTAATAACTTTAGCAAAAAATGAAGAGAAAGCCACATCTCGTATAAAAAAAAGCAATATTTTCTTTAATAAGAAAAAATTAATTTTATTGCTTCGTTTTCAAGAAAACCTCGAAAAACTTAAATCATAGAGGTTATGGTGGACAATTTGGTTTTTCAAGGTTTCCTTGAGAATGAAGCAATAAAATTAATTTTTTCTTATCAAAAAAAATATTGATTAGATAAGGACAGAGATACGTGACCTTCTCTTAAGAAAACCTAAAATTTCATTATTGGGAACGTGAAAATCGGTCGACAAATTTTCCGGATAATCGCGAAAAATCCTCATTTTTATACTGTTTTATGAATGTTAATAACTTTTATAATAATTGCTATAAGTAATTTATAATACGTTGTCCATGAGGCCATTAAGGGTCTTTATAAGCATAAAAAATTTCAGCCCGATCAGTTTGATAGTTTATGAATAATTGCAATTTTTTATCCCAAAGAAGATTTATTTAAACAATCATAAGACAGAATAAACATTGTGGATTTTCCGACATTTAACAGAGTGGAATAGATTCTTCAAAGCTTAAAGTATAAGATAAGTCGAAAAAATTATTGTTAAACAGTTAATGTAAAATTAGGCTATTTTTTTGCTTATAAATAAATGGAATAACTTTTTGGTTTTTTGTCATACGGACTTCTAATTAGTCTCATTTGATAGCTATTTCACAAACGCATCTTTTTTTAAAAAAAAGTATCTCTTACTATCAATACTATCATAAAAAAATGTTAACGGAGATAACATTTTTTTTTTAAATTCATATCTCCGTTATTTATAAACATTAAGAGTTGAAATTTTCAGGAAATTTTAATGAAGACTTATATTTTTGAATGCAATAAATAGTTATACAATTTATGCAATGAAAATGATTTTCTAGATCTTTAAAGTGAAAGGTACATCTGCAAGATGGTTTTGGTGAGAGTGGCTTCAGCTTCGTTTTCCGCGCGGCGAGTATTAGGATTCGTCGCCTCGAGCGAGGGCCGCGAAAAAATATTAAGACATAATAAGCGCGCTGTGAGCCAGCTGTGCGTTGACCTATATACAACCTTGTATGTAGGTCACGCGCCTACTATGCCTTAATGCGTTAACTATAATTTAATAACTAAAAATTCATTTACTTAAATAATTACGTAAAATTTGAAAATAACAAAATAAAGTGTATCTTTTAAGACAAAAAAAAATAAATAATTTACAAACGCATAACTAAAAAATAAAATAAAGATATTTATAATAAAACGGTAATTAAATAATAAAATACCTCTATAAAATTTAGAGAATAAAAAATTGAAAATAAAGGATTTTTGAACAAAATATAAATGATTAATTTAAATAAATGAAAATAAATGATTTGTGAAAATAAAGTGAAATAACATGAAAAAAAATTGTATATAAAAATAATGCCATGACGCTTAGGGCGTCACAACCTTAAGGTGGCTCAAGCGGTTGGTGCCGTATCAAAGGGCCCTGCATACAACATATATGTGTTTTTATTGAAAGAGCTTTTATAATTGCTTTAAATAGTATTCTTGAATATTGTTTGTTACCAAAAAAGAATAATTATC
Organism: Anastatus disparis; assembly: GCA_017163975.1. Lineage (NCBI taxonomy): Eukaryota > Metazoa > Arthropoda > Insecta > Hymenoptera > Eupelmidae > Anastatus > Anastatus disparis. The sequence goes on along the minus strand of JAFFSR010000034.1, from coordinate 1,339,901 downwards.
TGTTGAAGTAACAAAAAAGAAAAAAAAAAAATTTCGTTTCGTCTGTCACGATAAGTTGCGTATCTTGGTACGTCCCTGAAGCACAAAATGTGGAAACGCCGCTTCGCGCGATTTATTTGTGGCGGACGCTCGGAACACATGTTCGGCTAAGTCGCGAGTTGTTATCGTTATCTCTCCTGTATAATGTTTTTGATTTTTATGTAAAAATGCGACATAATGTGAAAGGAAAAGTTGGCAAAAATAAAGGAAAGTATATTAAGAAAAAATTATCTGTCAAAATTGAAAATTTTTTGTCTAATACATGTGGCAAACAAGGACGACGTATTGCTCCAAAGCCTTCAGAAACAGAGGTTAGTTTTGAAAGATTTTTATTTATTTAATTCAAACTAGATGAAAAAGCAGATACAAATAAATAAAATGGTACTATAGTACTATTGATTTGTATATTTGTTATTAAATGATTATGTATTTTTAGGTTTCAATAAATAATGAAAACAATCAATCAACAGAATTAGATGGTCGTAGAATAATAGAACCTAAAAAAGTAGCTGAAGATATGTGGTGTGATATCTGTAATGTGCCAGTATCTCTACGTCATGTACTTAATGAGAAAAAAATAGGAATAGTAAACAAGTGGTTGATAAAATGTTGGTCCTGTGGAAAAATTATCCAAGTTGAAACATCAAAAAAATCCACAAAGTATAATTATGATTCAAATTTAAAATTAGCAATTGGTGAATAGATACGTTGGACATATGACAATAAATTGTTTTTATTTAAAAAAATATTTTAAAAAATTGTTCTATATTTACAGGTATGTTAGATGCTGGAATGGGAGAGACAAAAGTAAATACATTTATATCTGCTCTTAACATTCCATCTATAGCAGGTACATCACTAAAACGATACGAGAAACGTATAGGACCTATTATAGAAGAATTAGCTAAAAATTCTTGTATTGATGCAATTCAAACTGAAAAAAATTTAACGTTAGAACATCAACAAGAAAAAGAGTAAGTTTCAACATCTGTTTTGGCGCAGGCAAAAATCATGAAAATCATAAAAACTAATAAAATACTTTCAAAGATTATTTTTACACATTTTAAATGAAATAATTTTTTTTAATTATTATGATTTTAGTCATACAATATACTGAATTTAAATTTTTAATTTAGTAGTAATAATATTATGTGTAACAAATTATATATAGTTTTAAAATTTTATTGATTTGAAATGAATATGATTTTTTAAATAAATAAAAAAATATAAAAATACAAACATCAGTTTTATGTAAATTTATTTTTAAAATGACTTTAAAGATTTAATGAGTCTTAAAAGAATGTCTATACATCCACATGTCTTATACCTTTAGTTCAATTTTTATTTTTCTGTTCGGTATAGCACACAAAAAGCAACTAGCGATAGCGACATGATCAATAGTACTCCCACAGCTTTGATTGCTTTGTATGATGCTGCTTGGACGAAGAGAGGTAGACAACATAACAGTCTCAGCGGTGAATTATAAATATATTAATTTAAAGAAAGATTATTTTTTTAAAGTTATTTTTTTAATTTTCTTATAACTTACATAGGCCATGGATCACTCAATGGTTATTATTCTAAAAAAGTCATAGCTTACGCGACGCGTAATATTTATTGTAAAGAATGTAAACAAAAGACTGTAAGAAAGCATGACTGCAGAAAAACTCATCAAGGTTCATCTAAGTCAATGGAAGCTGATATGGCTGTGGAAGTAGTTTTAAAAAATGAGAATCTAGTCGAAGCAAATTGCAGGGTAGAAACAAGTATTGGAGACGATGATTCCTCCTCTATAGCTGCCTTGCGTAAACTTTCTCCATATGCGATAAAAAAATGGTCTGATTTCAATCATGTTGCCAAGTCATTTAACAGTAAACTTTATGAAATTAAATTGTCTGCAAAATTACGAGAATATTTCTCTAAAATATTTGTATTAGCAGTGAAAAAAAATAGAGGTGATGAGATTAATGTTAAGATTGCATTAAATAATATTATACCGCACGCATTTGGACAACACGAAAATTGCACTTCAGATTGTAATAAAAAAGATAATAATACTACTGATTACAAGTACTTTAAAGATGGCAAGTGTTTGTCAGATATGAATTTGAAAGAAAAATTAAAAAAAATTATAAAACCTTTTGTTAATAGTGCGTCACAAATAGCACAGTGTGCATCTAGTCAGTCAAATGAAAGTTTGAACAACACAATCTGCAGTAAGCATCCTAAGTCCATATTTTATGGTGGTTCGGCATCACACTGTTTTAGAGTTGCATTAGCAGTCTGTCAAAAAAACTTAGGATACGATTTTGTTGTTAAAGTCAACATTTTATTAAATCTGTCACCTGGAAAAAACACGGAACGATTCAGAAAAAGGAAAATGGAAATATTTTCTTATGAAGCAGAAAAAAAGAAAATTATACCTACAAAAAAACGGCGTCTTATCTTAAAGAAAGAAAGAACATCTAAAAATGCTTCGATTGCAAGTCGTGAAGGAATATCCTATCAGTCAGGCTGTGGATATCTCAACACTTCAGAATTAATTGACGAAGTGGTTATAGCTGGTGATTATGTAATTATTATAAATATTGTTGATATGTAATTCATTTTTCATATTTTATATAAATGTTTATTGTATATTGCAGAAAGTGTTAACCTCGAAAACTGTCAAAAAGTTATATTTGATATCGAAACAACAGGGCTAAAAATATCAGATGAAATTGTACAGGTTATTACGTATAAAATGAGTATATTGTTTATAATATTACTTATAAGATTACTTGATTTAAAAAATTTATTTTTTAATTTTTAGATTGCTGCTGTATGTGAAACCAATACATTTAATGTCTACATCATGCCAAAAATAAGCATGTCTTTACAAGCGTCTGAAGTCACTGGAATAGAATTATTAAATGGAGAAATGTATTTGAATAAGGAAAAAGTGATAACTTTCTCTGCACGAGATGCCTTAATTAGTTTTTTATATTTTTTAAAATCTTTAAAAAATCCATGTATTTTAATAGCACATAATGGTTCTAAATTCGATGTACCTAGAATTATGAATTTAGCTACTTCTTTAGGACTTATAAAGGAATTTCAAGTTTTTGTAAAAGGTTTTTGTGATACGTTGCATATATTTAAATCCATATTATTAGATAGAAAACAAAAAAAGTTATCTTTTAGTCAAAATGAACTTGCTTGTGATTACTTAAACAAAAAAGATATATTAGTTGCGCACAATGCACTTAATGATGTATTAATGTTACAAAAACTAGTGCAAAAATTATGTAAAGATAGCTCTAAGATTATTACATTTACTATAAGTGTTGATTATATATTAACTTCCAAAGAGAGATTAGCAAAAACCAAAGCTTGTAAACAGTCATTAATTGGTATACCAATATCGAAAAGTATGATAACTAAAATATCAAACGCTGGCATAAAAAGGTCGACGCTCGAAAAAGCCTGTGAAACAGGAGGAATAGATGGACTGACCATTTTATTATCAGAAAATGTACTTGGTAGGCCGCGAATCACAAATAATAGAAAAATTATTAAAATTATATTTGAGAGCTTAAATAAATAAAATATTTATATTAATATGTATAAAAAAATGATTAAAATTATATTTGAGAACTTAAATAAAAATATTTATATTAATATATATCGTTCTTATTCATTTCAATATACCTACACTCTTTTAAAAAAAATATATTCTTTAATAAATAATATATTAACTTTTTAATAATATTCAAATCGTTTTTAATAAATAATATTTAAATAATTAATAAAAACTTTTCTCAACTTATTGAAATTCAGATATAGTGTATTAGAACTATTTGAAATTGACGCTATTTGCTTGTATGCGACGTTGCCACGTCTGACAAACATAAGCAGAAGCTGCCATTTTGACTGACAAATTCTATTTCGCATTCTTTTAGATTTATTTTCTCTTGTATTTCTTCGTCAAGGCCTTTTTTTCTTCTTGAAAAATGATCTCCGTGAAAAAAACTATAAGTGTATAATTTTTATTTTAACTTGTACTTTTTTATATTAGCGTAAAACCTAATTTATGATTCAGTCCCATAAGAGCATATGTATTTATTACAATTATTAAAACATCTTTTTCTTTAAAAATAATTCGTCAACCTCTATTTTTCAAAATAAATATCGAAATATTACGATATAAAGAATATTTTAATACTAATTTTCGATAGTTTAATAATTTTAGAAGAAATCGCTTAAGCCACCTTAAAGCAACAAAACACTTTCCATTATAAAAAAAATTCTTATTAAAATGTGAATTGATATTTTTAAATATATTTTTCAAGAATAAGTTTGATTTGAGAATGTTTGCCATTAATTAGCAATGATTTTTTATCTTTATTAAAAAGAAAATAATACAAAATAATCATATTTAGAAGATTAACATTTTAAGAAAATATTCAAATAGACGATATTTGGTTATTTAATAATCTAATTTTATTTGTAAGTTATAAATACATTTAGCTTGAAAAATATTTTCCCAAATAAAAACTAATATTCTATAAATTATGACTTAATAATATTTTATTTGTAATAAAATTAATATTGAAATTTTGTACGTGCATGTGCGTGTAACACGATGAAAAAAACAAATATTATTTTAGACCTGGATAAATTATTACAGTATTTATTGTTTGCAATATAATATGCAATAAGATATTTTATATGATTGTAACTTTTACATTGTAACTTTATTATAATGAAAGCTTTATTTACATAACTTGTTATTTATTTCGTTAACTTATCGTTTGGTAAATAAAACCTTTCTATAGTTGTTGCGAAATGTATTATTTCATATAATTCTTAATTTAATCATACCTACATACTGCATAAAATTCATCATTACAATTTTTATATAATAAGCAAGGAGGTTTACGTTTAATTTTTTCTAAAAGGAATTAACTCATGTAAATTATTAATCATTACAATTTCATACGCATGGTAATGTTCATTATAAGATTTAGTGCCTAATATATATACGTAGAAATGAGAGATCACGTGGAATATAGATCAAACTCGAATTAGGCCCTTTTTGAAATTATGATTGAAAATGTATCTAGGAGATATTCTTTATATTTTTAACCGACTTCAAAAAGGAGGAGGTTCTCAATTCGACTGAATTTATTTATTTTTTTTTTTCATGTCTGTTACCTCATAACTCCGTCATTTCTTAACCGATTCGAAAAAACTTTTTCTTATCTGATAGAGAATGTCTGCAGGAAGGTTCCATACGTGTCCTATAATTATTGGGCCAATATTCGATTTGTATGACCCAATTATCAAATTAAGAAAAAAACCGGGTGTTTTGTTTTCTCATTTACCTCCCTTATACTTCGCCGACTCTCTCTCTCTCTCTCTCTCTCTCTCTCTCTCTCTCTCTCTCTCCTCTCCCTCCCTCTCCCTCTCTCTCTCTCTCTCCCTCTCTCTCTCTCTCTATCTCTCTCTCTTACCTGAGCTTGAATATGTATACATGCACACATAACGATACTGTGCTGTTGAGCCTTCTTTCTTTCCTGCTATATATTGCTTGGTGGTGTACTAATGCATGCGTTATGAATTAATAATGAAAGTTTAATGTAATTAGTGGGTCTACCTATATTTGCGTTTTTAGTAAGGGGATTCACTAGAAGATAGGAAATAAAAATTTTTTAACAAAAACTAACAATTTAAAAAATTTTTAATAAATAAAAACCGACTTTAAAAGTATCGAATAAAAACAAAATTTTTTACAAAAAATAAGATTTTAAAAACATTGCACTAAAAAATGACAAATAAAAAATTTTTAACAAAAAAAAAAACCGACTTCAAAAAATGCACTGAAAAGTAACAAATAATTTATTATCTTTAGAAATCATACAAATAATTGGTAAAATACAATTTTAGAAGTCGGCGTCTAATTCTAAATCTGTGGTGCGTAAGCAGAACGACTTAGTCCATTTTTTCAAAAATAACGTTCACATTCATTGTTCAAAAATAACGTTTACATTTATTGTTAAAAAATAACGTTTACATTCATTGAGGAATTAGACGCCGACTTTTAAAATTGTATTTTACCAATTATTTGTATGATTTCTAAAGATAATAAATTATTTGTTACTTTTCAGTGCATTTTTTTAAGTCGGTTTTTTTTTGTTAAAAATTTTTTTTATAAAATATAGAAGAATAAAAACGTGTCTCTGTATGTTTAAATGATACAGAACATACAAGAAGGGCCTAATTTGAATTATGCATTATTTTCATTATTTCAAATTTCCCAAAAAAATCTTATGAAAGCTATAAACAAGTTAACAAACATCGATAATGTTGAAATAAAAAAGGCAAAACTTACAGATTTAAAATCTTTAATGCAATTTTTATCAACATTGCGCAAAATTAGTGCAATGAAAATGTTTTTCCCTTCGTGAATGAAAATGAGGATTTAAAAACTGAATGTATTGTTATATCTTGTATTATGTAAGTAAAAGTTAATAATAAATGTATTTCAAATAATCAAATGATTTTCTTATGATTTATTCATTACAAAGCCTTAATTATTCATACAAAATTGGCAAAAAGGGCCAGTTGAAGCGGGCTTGACTTTATTCACGGTCGCCAGGTAATATTTTAATTACCGAATTTAAATTTACTTCATTAATTTAATCTATACATGCATATACAAGGTGCATACAGCAATATTGTAAAAGAAAATTATGTTTATCGACGATCTCCTCCAGTGCAATACTCTTGGAGATGCGATAGTTTATAATTTTCTTTACGTGTGGAGGAGAGGGTAGAATGATAAAAGTTACTATCGACGACTCCGTTGAGTGCAATACTCTAAAGAGTGCGATAATCAACTTTTTTATTATATGAAAAATGCGGAAAAGTGTTTGAATCGACGACATCTTTGAGTGCAATACTCTTAAATGTGCGATAAATAACACTTTTATTCAATGACATATGATTAAATAAATTATTATCGACGACATATCCAAGTGCAATACTTTTCAATGTGCGATAATTAATTTATTTATTTATTTTATGACAAATGATGCATGAAATGAGATGAGTTACTCTATTTTAAATAAATTTTAATAAAGTTTATTTAAGAGGAGGTCACGTATCTCTGTCCTTTTCTAATCAAAGAAATGATTTTTTCACAAAAACTAATAACTTTATTAAAAAATGAAGAGAAAGCCGCATCTTGTATCAAAAAAAGCAATATTTTCTTTGATAAGAAAAAATTAATTTTATTGCTTCGTTCTCAAGAAAACCTTGAAAAACCAAATTGTCCACCCTAACCTCTATGATTTAAGTTTTTCAAGGTTTTCTTGAAAACGAAGCAATAAAATTAATTCTTTCTTATCAGAGAAAACATTGCTTTTTTTATTACGAGATGCGGCTTTCTTTTTATTTTTTGCTAAAGTTATTAGTTTCTGTAAAAAACTCAATTCTTTGATTAGAAAAGGACAGAGATACGTGACCTCCTCTTAAATTTGAATCTTTTGTCTTTTATTACTTCAAAGAATTTATATTTTATAGATTTAACAACATTACATAAATTTTATTACAGAGTGCTAAAGGTCTTATGCCTTTGCCGGTATAAGATCGAAATTTTTTTATTAACAATATTTAACTCGAAAATACCACTTGGACCTTTTGTATTTAAGTATTTTCTATAACATTGTAAAATATCACAATATTTTATAAAGCTGATATCAAGTTAAACAATTTTTTTTAATTACTGAAAACTATACTTTTAGTGTTAGATCTTTCTTCCACGCGATCCCTAAAATATAATTTATCATCTATTTTCACAATATTTTTTAATTTTGCGAAAATGGCCTCTCCATTATCATCGCAGCGATGAATAAATACAGTGCCGTCTTCATACTTATGTCCAAACATAATTAAATATTTGTACAATGTACAAGACGTAGTACTTTGCATGTATTGTCGGATACGAAACCATGTATTTGCATCATTCGTTTTCACTGGATCTAGTTGGTAATCTGCTTCTTCATATGTAAACGTCATGTTCCTAAGACACAAGGATAATTGATTTTTGAGAGCTATTGTATAAGCTAGATCTCTTGAGGAGGAAGTTCTTGCAGCTACTTTTCTGTCAAAGCGATGTTTCCTTTCGGTATTCATGGACCAAAAAGTGTCCCGTTATCCTCCATTGTGAGCGGTATGTGCACAATAAAATGAGTTTTCGGTTTCATTCAGTATAATTTTGCAAATAAATGAAGAAATTTTGAAATTTACGTCCTCAGCTCATGCAGATCAGATTGAACGTAATGAAGATGCTCATTACTTCTGCCGTTTGCGTACAGGTTGGTCGACTTGACGTTTTTGTATGCTTGCGCAACCGATTGTATAGAGCGAAAATAAGTCGTATCTACCTCTCGTGTTTGCGGTTTCTGAGTGTAAAGTAGAGTAATTATTGTGTGAGTATTAAAAGCATAAATGCTTTAAAATAACCTCGATTTCTGTTAAGTGTTAACGATTAGGATACATTGTTATTTTTCTTGCTCTGTGCGCGTGTGTGCTGGTGACCACGTGCGCGGTATTAATTAGTGCGTCCGGTTTTTATTCTAGCTTTCGTTCAAGCTACTTATTTGTGTAACTTCCGAATAAAATACCCAACACCAATTAATTGAACGCGACGTTGACTCTCTTTTCGCCGCGTGACTTTAATATTTGTACGATTAAGATAACTTACGGTGTCGCGTTTGTTTCACGCGACTGGCGCCCTTTTAAGTGTATAGCTAGTGTTTGTCATTTAAAATTTATAAATTTCGTATATTCTAGCTGATTTCCCTTTTTTTTGTTTTATGTGTATGTTATAGTGTAATAACCAATTATACCTCTAGCTATACATTCAGCTAAATTAGTACGGCCATTTGATCCCCACGGCCATTACACTACTATTCAGTCTATTATAAAAATGAAAAAATTTTTCTAAATTCAAGCTTCTTTGCTTATATGAAATCAAAATTTATAATTTGATATACTCAATATTATAAATCAATACAGATATTAGATTTAGTTGAAAGATTTAGTAATGTATTTTTGTTTCAGTGATTTTGAATAAAAAGTTAGATTTTGTAAAAGAGATTAAGTAGTGTATTTTATTTTTAGTGAATTTGAAATTTTGAATAGTAAAAAGTTCGATTTAGTAAAAGAGATTTAAAATGGAGTATTTACCAAGGCTTGTTCCTTTTAGATATTGTCATAGTTGATTCTGAAGACTTTGGAAATTGAAGGTCTAGTAGAGTGTTGAAGTTTTATTGCTGGAGCTATGACACCTCAATTGAGACTGATTCTAGTTTGTGTTTTGCTGAGACAAGTAGACTCGTTTCCCTACCTACAAGAATTTGGTGGTGGTGTTTAAGGGATTTAAGGGATATCCGGAAAGGACAGGTACTTAACGGCATGTCGGAGCTGCAGCAATCGAGTTTTGCTTTTTTTATTTTATCAATATCTTTTTAAATTCTTAAATTAAACAAATATAATGACTTGTCCGCACTAAAGCTATATTAATACAATAATTTTTGTTAAAATAAAAAATCATTTGGACTTGTTATTTTTTTAGGAGCTTAGATTGGAAATTAGATATCAAACTCGACAAACCTAACCTTAAAATACGATACATTGAAAGTTTTTATTATTACTTTATATGTATAATATTTAGGTGAATTTCTTGAGTTGTCCGCACTAGAGTTTAATCTTACAAATTTTTTCTTTGTAGCAAAGAAACTCGATTAAACGCATCGTTTATTCATAAGTTAGGATTGGAAATATTATTAGAAGGCGGACAGCTTCGTCATGCTCTTAGCATTAGTTAAGAAACTTTAATAAAAATAGGCCCAAAATAGGAGGAGTGCTTAAGGAGATGTAAAACGGACACTACACCTGTACTTATAGATATTAGCTTTCTTTTCATTTTATTGCTGTATTTCCAAAAAAGAAATGCATTAGTTTGTAGTATGTGCCATAATGATTATTTAGATGAATTTTTAAATAAATTCATTCATTAGCTTTTAAGATATTTGGATTCCTGTACAAAATTGGAAAATTTTAATAAATAATTTTGGAACCCTAAATTCTCAATAACTAATAACTGAATTTATTTAAAAATTTAACCGAATAATCTTCATGGTACATACTACAAACTAATGCATTTTTTTATTGAAAATTTTGCAATAAAATGTAAAGATAGTGAATACTTATGAGTACAGGTATAGTGTCCATTTTACATCCCCTTAATCCAAACGTTTGGTGCTGGCGCCGAGGTTCTGAGCGTCTCTATCTATTTCTCTTCAGGATGCAGCTATCTCTCTCTCTTACAAAAGTATTTTTAAGTAACTATTGATTTTAATGTTTCTTATTGTTTTTGTTTATAGTAAAAAAATATTAATTTTATATAAATTTTTGAATCATTACACTTGAAATCTTGAATTTCAATTAAAGAGATAGAAAAGAAATATAAAACTAAAAAACATTAATGTAAATCCTCTCATATATATATACTTACATTCACAAAAAATTATTTTTTTTCCTGAATTAAAATCTAAGCTGTATCCAAATCCAGGTATAAAAATTTATTTTAAATAAGACGTTTATTGTTTAAATTTAAAGAACAATCGGAGAATTAATGTGTTAAAAACAGGTGTCTGAAAAAACCGATAGTTATAAATAATGACTTTTATTATATTTCAACATTTAAATTTAATTTTTATATCTTTATAATAAAATTAATCTACTCCCCTGAAGTTGGCTCAGTACTTTCTCTGTACTATAAAAATAACTATTGGATAATTTGCCGTAAATTATCAGTAAAATATTTGTAAAATCAGATAAATTAACGCGGTATAACATAACGGTATAAGTGAGTACACCGCTAACTTCAAAAAGAAGATAGCGGCGTACCTTCAAAAATCAATGAAAAAAAATAGTTTGGACCATCGTAAAATAGCTTAAAATTTGCCGCTTTTTTGCAGTTATCAGTCTGTCAAATCAGAATCACCGATATCTTAGCTGAACGTTCTTCATCGTAATACTTTGATAATTCATGATCTCATTAGTATGGTATTATGTGAAATATCATTGCAGAGTGAAATGTAGCAAGTCGATAATTTGCCGTAAATTTTGCGTTAAATTTAATATTTTGTCGCGGCATCATTTCCTTAAAAAAGTGAGTGCACTGCTAACATCAAAAAGAAATTAGCGGCGTACCTTTAGAAATCAATGAGAAAAATGACTTGGACTATCGTACAATAGCTCAAAATTGGCCGCTTTCTTGCCGTAGTCAGAATAACTGGTATCAATCAGAATAACTGATATCTTAAATAATTATTATTTACCCTCATATTTTGATAATTATTAATCTTATCGGTATGGTATTACGTGAAAAATCACCGATGGGCTATTCACTCTGAGAAATCATTGATTACCTTCAAATGAAATCATTATTGTAATCATGAGAAATCATTAGAAATCATTGAAATCATAAGATATTTAATAAATTTTCTGTGCACAATTTGATTACTGAAATCAAAAATATTCAAACTAAATCATTGAAATCAATTGAAATCAATAAATATTTTGATATCTAGTTTACAATTAAAAATATTCCAAAATATAATACAAAACATTATTCATAAATTACGCAGGCAGACATTGGGAAGGTGTTCTTAAGAGCAGGCCGGATTCGCTGTCCTTGTCTAATTGGCATTTTTGTTATTTACTCAAGTATTAATCGGTGTATCTGCAAATTGAAGGTTAAGCGCAATAGATATTATTATTACAAATATTTATGCACAAGAAAAAAAAAATCTATCGCTTTGTTTTTGAGAAAAGTAAGGAACGCGAAAATATTATAAACATAATCTTTTACTTCGGCGTTCCTTAGTTTTCTCAAAAACAAATCGGTAGATTTTTTTTTCTTGTGCATAGATATTCATAATAATAATATCTATTGCGATCAACCTTTATTTTGAAGATACACCGATTAATACTTGAGTAAATAACAAACAACTCAATTGTTACTCGGTCGGTATCAGGTTCTACTCCGGCCTGCCGTTAATAAGGCTTTCGCTATAAATATAGCTGTTTTACTGTTCAGTAATCATTCCACAACTGAATATTGAAGAAGCAATATGGTGGATTTTGAGCGAGAGAAAAATATATTTCGACAACTTATTATAGTTTGTAAAGCCGTCAAGCGAAAATATGATGTATTAAAGTTTGAAAAAGAATATTTTCAAAAAGCAATTAGTAAAACATTCAAACCCATTGTCGATCCTCTTCATGAACTCCTTGAAGTTTCTAAAAAGAAAAAGATAAGTCACGAAAAACAAAAATCATTGGAAATGGTCAAAGAAGTCATAGACGATAATCTGAATGAAACGAGCTCTGATGATGATGATGATGATTTATCAATAAACAATACTATTCGACATGTTACAGATTCTGAGTTTGAAACAGCAGACAGTGGAGAGGAATCTGATGATTTCGACATATATATATATTTATGCTCAATGATGATCAATCCAATATTGATAAGATTCATGGTGTACGTAAGGAAGGTAAAGATTATATAATCGGTGATTCATTCACATACTTTAAAAATCAATTTATCAAAGTGAAAGATGTCAGATATCCGAAAACTCAGGGATTAATGGAACTCCTAATTACAAAACATCCTGATCGAACTCGAGTAACTTCAAGCGATATGAAGAATTATCGTTATATTCTCGAAGCTACGAATGCTCACAAGAAACAATATAGAAATGATGGAGCTATTCGATCACATATAAGTAAAAAACATACAGAAATTATCACTCCTCTATTTTCTGAGAAAGAAGGAGGATCAGTGCCTCGATACGAAGTTTCACAGGGAAATGCGAAATTTGATGTTTACTGGGATAATCCAAATAAGCTTGTTAATCGGCTTCGTTTACTCGTTGCTGAGAGAGAAGCTGGTAATTCTAGTCATATTAACGAAATCCATTCTATCGTTAAAGAGCTACGAGAAGCTGGTTATATATACTGAGATGTAAACCAACTCCTTGTGATATTGCGAATAAAGGTATATAAAAATTCCTCCTTATCACTTGGAATATCACTAAGAATATCACTAATCTTGCATATATTGGAATAGATCTATATGAATAAAACTGCATTACATATGGTGATATATTTCACAATATGGATTTTACATTAGCTTTATCAAATTTTATCTAATTTCGTCGAATGTTTATCGAATTTCAATAGAATTTTTATCGAATCACATCTAATCCCACCGAATTTTTGTCGAATTTTTGTCGAATCTTGCCGAATTTTCGTCAAATCTTGTCGAATTTTGTCGAATTTTCGTCAAATCTTGTCAAATTCTGATCAAATATTTTAAATTTAAAATTCTTTGATTGAAGTTGCTAAATTTATATCTAATAACATTTTTAAATCATGCTATCTAAAAATCATCTTATTATCTTATAAATCATCTTATTTAAGTCTTACTCAACTCGTTATTTTACTATAAATACAGATGATTTTTATATTTCAGGAACAGTATGCATCGTAAGCATAAACAAACAACATGGCAAACTTCCTTGAAATTGAGAGATTAAGGGAGGCGATTGAATCTAAACTTCCAAATCAATTAAATTCCAATATTGGTCAAGTGTTAGATAGAGAAAAAAAAACATCATTCATGAATAATTTGGAGATTGATGTTACTTTGAATAATACTGATGAGTCTCCGCTTAATACATCTTTGCAACTTATGAAAAGTTCTAGAGGAAAAGATATACTTCTTTTGAATGATATTCCTTTTTATAAGGAGAAAGCTATGAGTAATGGTAATATATATTGGAAATGTCAACTTTACCATTTAAAACAATGTTCAAGTCGTGCAATAACCAAGGATATGAAACTTGTAAGTTGTACACCGCATAATCATACTTTAACACTAACCGAGAAAAAGAATGAAACAAGGACTATGATTTTAAAGAAAAAATATCAACCTAATGTTTTCAAGATGAGTCATACAAATAATAAACTCGTGAAGAGTGATAATGTTGAAAATGCTGATTTAATTGATGGCAGAAAGTATTCTGAATCAAAATTACTTGAAGATGATTATTCCAGCTCTAATAATTAAATGATAAACTATCAAAAGAGTGGAAACTGTAACACATTCGAAAGCTGCAAAAGAAAATCTTATAGTAAGATTTCACCAATATCAAGACGCAAAAAAGCAAAAATAAGTTCTAACGATGTTGATAGTGATACATTATCAGGTTATTCTAATAGTGATGAATCATTCTCTACAGAGAAGTATAATGATGCATTTGAAGAAATGAGTGAAGGTGATAACTTCAGCTCTCATCATGAGTTAGAAAATATTGAAGAGAATAAAAAAATTTTTGGAAGCCGTAGAAGAAAACCTTATAAAACTTTACCAGTATCCAGATCCAAAAAAGCAGTAATGAATTCCATCGATACCAACAGTGATACTTCATCAGATTATTCTAATAGTAATGCATCTTCCACTAAATATATGAGTAAATACACGTTTGAAGATTATGGATTTGGAGAATGGAATGATCCTAATGTTTTAGTTAATCGTCTTTGTATTATTATATCTTCAACTAATACAGATCTATATACTTACAAAGAGATGAGCTTGATAATTAACGAGCTACGAGAAGCTGGTTATATTGAGTGAATTTTTAGAAAATTCAAATTGATCCTTAATTGGAGAGGTATCGTAAAGTGATTGTCTTTATCTTATATATGAGTGTGATAATTAGGACGTTCATTATTCTCTTTAAAAATTAAACTCAATAAAAATATACACTTGACGGAAAATATTTCCAAACATGCATCATAAATGATAACATTACATGTAATAGTTAATATGTTTTACAAAGATTCTGACTTGAAGACGAAAAGGTTTTGATAACTGCAGTTTTGCATCATTCAATTCTTTGATAGTATCACAAGAAGAAAATGAATGTCCATGTACTAAAAATTATTGTATGATAAATAAAGATTTAATACATTTTGCGTACGCTTAAAAAATGATTGTAAGTTTATGATAAAGTATTACTGCAATAACTTAACATAAATGGGGAAATCTCACAGGCAAAGAGCAAAGGAGAGGCTCTTACCACATTAAAACAATATTTTAAATTAAATATATTATTTTAAAAAAAAATCTTATTTAAAAAAAATTGTAGTCCAAAGCACTTTAAAATTATTTCAAAGAACGAAACTACATTGATCACAATTCAATTTATTTTCAACTAAATTTAAAAATATTTCAAGTTTTAGACAAAACATAAAAATATGAACTCATTTATGATTTTATTCGCAAATCTTTTTAATTTAACATTTATTCAACTTTTCAGTTATAAATGAAATTAAATTTATTACTGATTAATTTTATTACTAATTGATAAAATTGATTAACTTATGCTAGAAATGAAATTTTATGTGTACACGAACAAGTTTCACTTTTCATATCAACTTTTTTACATTGGATAAACAAAGAATAATCTTACACGCTTGAAATTTTATATTCTCATTTTCATCATCACAACAAAGCTACACACCAATTTTCAAGTGTTATCTCTTTTAATTGCTGAGATATGAAAATGAGTTAAACATCAATACCTAAGATCTATCAAATTTGTAATATCAACTAAAAAGCAAAATATTACTTCCACTTTATAAAAAAATTTTAATCTTATTACATTAAACCTAAAAATAGTTTCATATTCGAAATTTAATAATGAAAACAAGTTAAAAATAAAGATTAAGAAATTTTAGTTTTACACAAACATATTTCACTTTTTACAACAACAAATAAGCTAAAAATCAATACTTAAGATTTATCAAATTTGATCATTATCAACTAAAAAGCATAAATATCACTTCTACATTATAAAACAAATTTAATCTTATTACCAAAGCGTAAAATAGTTTCATATTCAAATTTAATTATAAAATCAAGTTAAAAATAAAATTCAAGAAATTTTAGTTTGACATGAACAAGTTTCACTTTACACATCATCTTTTTTTTACATCAGATAAAGAAAGAAGAATCTTACACACTTGAAATTTTTTATCCTCATTTTTATCATCACAAGAAAGTTACTCATCAATTTTTAAGTGTCTTATATCTTTTAGCTGCTGAGATATAAAAATCAGCTAAAAATCAATACCTAATATTTATCAAATTTTAGTATTATCAACTAAAAAGCATACTCTCTAAATATAATCCAGTGAAATTGCACTGGATTCAAGTGAAAATGGCTTCACTGAGGACCAGTGAAATTTAACTGAATGAAATAGTCAAATATCCACTGAAATATCCAAGTTTCACTGAAATATCCAAGTTTCACTGAAATTCATTGCAATTTCTTCTGATTATTCAGTAAAATTTTGTCACTAATTCCAAATAGTGACAATATTTTCAATAGAAGATATTTCACTGAAATTTCATTGAAATTTTAGCTGAAATCCTAGTGCAGCGCTTTTCACAGATCCATTCAGTGGGATTCCACTGAATTATATTTAGAGAGTAAATATCACTTCCACTTTATAAATAAATTAAATCTTATCAGCATAAACTAAAATTAGTTTTTAGGTATCAAGGCTGAGTTGAAGTCTGAAAAAAATTCAATTTAAATGTAAGGATAAATTTTTTTTCTTATAATATTAATTGATGAAACATTTTTTTATCATAAATATATATTAATGAATAATTTCAAAAGACCTCATCTGATAGTTAAAATCTTTTTCTCTTGTCGATGTTGCCGCAGGATTTCTCAGCCAATTTTAAACTAATTGACTTCAAAATTTGCAGAGATTTTTAATTCATATACCTTCACAAGTTTACTGACCTGGAATTTTTATAAGACAAGCTCAAGTGAATGTTTAACAAAATTACTTACATAAAATTTTATAAAAATACCTATTTTTTCTGATATTTTCAACTTTTACCAAATCAAACTTTTTAAATTCATTTTTTTTTTTTAGAAAACTGAAACAATAAACTTGTGAAGATATATAAATTGAAAATCTCTCCAAATTTTTAAGTCAATTTGTTGAAAATTGGCTGAGAAATTCTACGGCAACTAAAAAGAATACGATATTAATTCATTGACAAATGAAAAAGGATTTTAACTATCAGATGAGGTCTTTTGAAATTATTAATGGATTAAAGTCTGATATTTAATATATATTCAAGATAAAAAAAGTTTAATCAATTAATATCATTAAAAAAAAATTATCATTACATATAAATTGAATTTTTTTCAAACTTTTACTCAGGCCTGATACCTTAATATTTAAAATTTAATAATAAAACAGATTAAAAATAAAATTTAAGAAATTTTAGTTATACACGAATAAGTTTCACTTTTCACAACAACAAATAAGCTAAACATCAATACCCAAGATTTATCAAATTTGAGTATAATAAACTAAAAAGCATAAATATCAATTTCACTTTATGAAACAAATTTTTATTTTATCACCATAAACTTAAATTAGTTTTAATATTCAAAATTTAATAATGAAAATAGGTTAAAAATAAGGTTTCAGAAATTTTAGTTTCACATAAACGAATTTGACTTTTCACATCAACAAATAAGCTAAACATTAATACCTATGATTCATTAAATTTGAGTATTATCAACTAAAAAGCATAAATATCACTTCCACTTTATAAAACAAATTTAATCTTATTACCACAAACCTAAAACAATTTCATATTTAAATTTAATTATAAAATCAAGATAAAAATAAAGTGTAAGAAATTTTAATTTAGCACAAACATATTTCACTTTTCACATCAACAATGAGCTAAAACATCGATAATTAAGATTTATTAAATTTGAGTAATAACAACAAAAAGCATAAGTATCACTTCCACTTTATTAAACAAATTTAATCTTATTACTATAAACCTAAAATAGTTCCATATATTCAAAATTTAATAATAAAATCAAGTTAAAAATGAAGTTTAAGAAATTTTAGGTTCCATGCTGATATCTCATTTTTACATCAACTTTTTATTATTGGATAATGAAAGAATAATCTTATAGGATTAAAATTTTATATTCTCAGTTCTATCATCACAACAAAGCTGCACACTCATTTCCAAGTGTCTAGCTCTTTTAGTTGTTGAGATATGAAATTGAGGTGAAAAGGTAGAATAGCTAACATTAAGAAGGGGCCGAACTATCTGTTTTTGTGTAATAGCGTTTTTCATTATTTATATAAACACTATCCTTTATAACAAGAAAAAAAATAGCAGCCCCCGCTAGATATTAGTATAGTTAGTAAATTTTGTAATAACAATCAAATTTTTTACCGCATAGTTTTTGACTAATTAGAGACGTACTAGCAATCTAGAATATAACCTATCTTTTTTTGGTAGGTCTCTTATTATTCAAAAACTACGCAGTAAAAAAATTTGTTTGTTATTATAAAATTTACTTATCATACTAATATCTAGCAGGGACTGCTATTTTTTTCTTGTTATACCAAATAGTGTTTACATAAATGATGAAAGACGCTATTAGGCAAAGACAGATAGTTCGGCCCCTTCTTAATCAGAATTGAGAAATATCAACAAAAAAGCATGTATGACTACCACTTTATAAAAAAATCTTATTTTCACGAAGCTGGAATAGTTAAAAATTAAATAATAAAATGAAACTACAGATTAATTTAACGCAGGACATACTTTATAAACACTTTCCACTTCCCTATTAAAAAAAAAACGCGTGTTTTTTGCATGTGAAAAAAACCCGTGTAAAATACACGTATTTTTTACACGTGTTTTTTACATGTAAAATTTGCGTGTTTTTTCACGCATATTTTTCACGTGTTTTTTTTACGTGTATTTTTCAGGTGTATTTTTCACATATTTTTTCATAGCTTTTTGAAGATCTTCTACCATCTGGTCTCTTATATCGGCGTCTTCCAAATTTGTGTAAGGGATGACAAAACTTAGAAAAACGCCACCTAGTGACTTAAAGTCAAACCGACGTAATCGATCATTAAGAGGAGGTCACGTATCTCCGTCCTTTTCTAATCAAAGAATTCATTTTTTGCAAAAACTAATAACTTTAGCAAAAAATTAAGAGAAAGCCGCATCTCGTATCGAAAAAAACAAAGTTTTCTTTAATCAGAAAGAATTAATTTTATTGCTTCATTTTCAAGAAAACCTAGAAAAACCAAATTGTTTACCCTAACCTCTATGTTTCAAGTTTTTCAAGGTTTTCTTGAAAACGAAACGATAAAATCAATTCTTTCTTATCAATGAAAATATTGCTTTTTTTGAGACAAGATGCGGCTTTCTCTTTATTTTTCGCTAAAATTATTAATTTTTGTAAGAAAATCAATTCTTTGATCAGAAAAGGACAGATATATTCGACCTGCTCTTAATAGCGATTTAATTACGATCAAAATACTCTAACTCAATGCACTCTATGAAAAAGCATTGCGCCAAAGCACTTGGCAGCGTTTTTTAATTCTTTGTGGAGATGTGAAACGGACATTACAACTGTACGTATAAATTAAGGTGATGTAATAGAATTTATACATAATAAATCTAAAACAATTGACGTACTATTAAATACACTTTATTTTAAAATTATTAAAAACTTTTCACAAAGTTATTTATACGTCTGTATGGAAAATTTATATATAGTTACTGACGTCATAATTTTTCACTTTATTCACAAATGTTTTGAAATATCTTTATATTATGTTTTTTATTACACTGAAAGAAAATAATTAAAGGATACTTTAGAAAATTTTTAAAACTGGCTGACAGAAGCTATGCTTTCATTATATATATAGAACTAGAGAGAGTGTGGCAATTGCAAATATTATAATTTTTTTTTATTAGAATTAGTCATATTTAATTTGATCTGTTAATAATTTAAAAAAAATTATATAAAATTAGATATTAATAGTAATATAAATTATGAGAAAAAACAGATTTAGGTATATGTGATTGCGATTATAAAGAAAGTGCACGATAACCAAAGAAATAGAGAGAGCAAAGAATAAATATGCATATATATACATATATTTCACAAACATCAACCATATCATATTCAACGCGCACATTTACTTTAGCTTGCGTATATTAGTCCAGTGGAATTAGTCGAAATGCATAATGTAATAAGTAACAGGTGCACACCACCAAAAATAACTTTGCTGGATAATTAGAAATGAAATTTTTGAGAGACCCTAAAAATTTGAGCTGTCAGGAATTTGTAAACAATGATTTAAGGTGTAAAATTCATAAAAATCACTGTTTTTTTGAGGTAGCTTGAAATCGTTTGCGATTTAGTATATGAAAATTATACTATCTTTAGGTGTTTCAAAGACGATTAATTTGAGACGTCATTGATCAAAATCGGTTGATAAATTTTATAAATAATGATAAACAAAAATCAAAAATCGCGAAATTTTCAAATATCAGTCATTTGATAAAAAAAGGATGTACATGTTTGTAATTCAACAAAAATATGCCTCTTATTATCCTTAAGTTACCATAAAAATTTCATAAAAAAATATTAATTATTTTATGAGATATTCTATTTGTTTATTAAGAAGAGGTCAAATGTACGTTAAAAATTTCACCCAAAAACGTCATGGTAGAGACTTTATGATAATCATATCGTATTTAGATATTAAGAGGAGGTCACGTATCTCTGTCCTTTTCTAATCAAAGAAATGATTTTTTACAAAAACTAATAACTTTATTAAAAAATGAAGAGAAAGCCGCATCTCGTAATAAAAAAAGCAATATTTTCTTTGATAAGAAAGAATTAATTTAATTGCTTCGTTTTCAAGAAAACCTTGAAAAACTCAAATCATAGAGGTTAGGGTAGACAATTTGGTTTTTCAAGGTTTTCTTGAAAACGAAGCGATAAAATTAATTTTTTCTTATCAAAGAAAATATTGCTTTTTTTGATGCAAGATGCGGCTTTCTCTTCATTTTTTAATAAAGTTATTCGTTTTTGTAAAAAACTCAATTCTTTGATTAGAAAAAGACAGAGATACGTGACCTCCTCTTAACGTAGATTTAATGAATTTGATGTGAAATCGTGTCCATTTTATTATTTTCAACCTAAATATGGCGAAAATAAAAAAGTGATTTTTTCTTAATGGTTTTTTTAATAGTTTTGCCACTAATAAAAATATCAATTTAGGGATTTGATATTCTTACTACTGGCAATTTTTATTTATTATCAATTAATCAATTATTCTACAATCTTCAACAATTTGATTGTATCATTCGTCATTTTTTATATTCGAATTAATGCTCATTTGAATTTTACCGCCATTTCTTTATTTATGTTCCCTTGTCTTATAGTAAGCATGAATTATATTTATCCAGATGGTAACTTATTTTTAAAACATGATCGCGCAACCATCCTAAACTCAATGGATAACGTTCGGATATCCAAAAAGGCGCGAAAATGGGGTCGCCAGTCGCGCGCAGGACGCCGTACAGTGTAGACGTGGGCAGTGGCGCTCTATCGCCTCGTTTAGTTTGCTACCTATTTTGCATGCTGTATTTTGTGCTGGTGGTTTTTTGTGCGGGTGTGCCTTCGAGCTGCATTTAGGAGCTAGAAGTGCACTTTTTGCGTATGTTTGGTGGTACGGATGGTGTGGATGCTCCGGTTGCCGGTGTCGGCAATGGGGCATCGCAAAGTCTAGAAGGTTCTCAAGCAGCCTTCGACGCTGTGCATAGTCGTGGATCGGGCTCGGTTGTCGGTAGCGACAATGGGTCTGCTCTCACTCAATTAGTTACAAACGAAAAGAATTCTAATTCTGGCGTTTAAGCCGTTGAAACGTTAAGTAACAGAGATAAGCTCTCCTATGCAAATGCTATCAGAAGGAGCTCACTACCTACATTTGAACAAACTGTCGTGTTAAATGCTATAGAGGGTTACACCAACGACCAATATATGGATCATTTTGAAAAAATCATGAACATCAAGAATTTGATTTACTTTTCAAAAATTTCCGAGAATAGAGTCTGTTTCACTCTAAATTCAGAGGAAGCGGCTAATGAAATTATAGGCAAAACAATAACAGTGAACAATCGCGCTTACACGTTCGCTCCATACGTGCCAGGAAGACCTGTACAAAATTATCGTAGAGTTGTTATTTCTAATATCTTGCCACAAATATCCAACGATATAGTTACTGATTATTTAAAGTCAATCAACATAATTACAAAAAGGGGTATAACTAACATCAGATCCTCCACAGCAAATGAATCTCGAAGTCACATATTTTCCCATAGGAGGCAGTTTTATGTTAAGGAAGAGGACTTTGAAAGAGTCCCAAATAAACTTAAAATTAACTATCAAAATATTAGTTATTGGATTTTCTTTGGTGCAGAAAATATAAAATGCCACTATTGCAAAAATCAGGGACACAATGCTAAATTTTGTCCGGTACTCAAGGAGAATGAAGCCTCTAATACTGATGGCGCCATCACTCACATGACAAGCCAACAGTCTGAGAAAGAAATCGTTACCCACAATAGCGTCGGTTCTTCACCACCTCCGAAAGATGGCGACTCTCTTGAATCTCAAAAACTTGATCAATCAAATAAGAACAATGCCCGCACGCATTTTACTATGGATAACACTCAAGCAGACGGTCTAAACATGGGAAATCCTCTAAATGATAAAAACAACTCCTCGTCAACTATCGCTGAGAACTCTTCTCATGAAATAATGGACGCACAGTTCTATGGTCTTGAAAGGTCTGCTCCTTCTACCACTAGTAGAAGCATCAACTAAGAACATTCAGTAAACAATGAAAAAAGCAACCAGTTCAAAAACCCTTCACAGACAAATAAAACCTTAAAACCAGCCAAGAAAAAAACAAAAATTGTAGAAGTAAATAGTGATGAAAATAGTGACCAAAGTCAATCCGAAGATATTGACGAGAATATAACTTCTCAGTTAGCTCCAGTCATAGATATGTACAAAAATGCTGATTTTAACAATGTTCTTCAATACGACCAACTGGTTAAATTTCTTAAGAAAGTCAAATATCAACTTGAGGTCCTTAACATTAATAAGGAATTCACGCAGGACACTCCTGCCCAAGTAGAGTGGCTGTATGTAGTAGAAGCCAAAATACTGGATATCAAACTTAAAAACCGTATTAAAAAACTTCTCAAAAGGCTTAACTCAGGATTACAAAATGAAGAAGAACATACAGTCACACGTTCACAAAAAGGAAAATAATAATAATATATACATATCAAATATATCTATAAAATATTAACATGCAAAATAAAAATTTTAATATCTTGTTTTGGAATCTCAGGAGTTTAAATGCAAGAAGACTCGAATTAGAGAAAATGAAAATTGAATTTGACATCATCGTTGGAGTCGAGACTTGGCTGAAGCCAGATAAACCCGTAAATTTTACGGGATTCAATATACACAGATTCGATCGCCTGGATGTCACAGGTGGTGGCATCATATTTATTGTTAAAAAAGACATCGACTTCCAAGTTCTAAATACTACCTCATCAGAACCAGAAATTGAACTCGGAGGCATTAGGATTAAAGCCAAAGATCATTCTTTTAATTTACTCGCATGCTACAAGCCACCTCATATACATCCCTCTTCAAGAGTTTGGAACGAGATTATGAGCAACAGTGTAATATGTAGCGAGCCAACTATTTTTTTGGGAGATTTCAACTCGCACCATGTTGGCTGGAATTGCAGTTATAATGACAAGGATGGAATAAATTTATTGAATTTCCTTGATGGGAATGGTCTAATCATCCATAATGTCAAGACGTCCACACACATTGATCCTGATCGGTGTAAAAAATCCAATATTGATTTAGTCATTTCAACCGCCTCTATGGCTGATCGCATCAATCACAAGGTTTTTGACGATCCACACGGATCTGACCATTTCCCCATCTCCATCCAAGTTAGTATAGATCAAGTCATCTACGCCAGAAAGTCATTCGAATTATATTCTAAAAAAACAGATTGGCAAAAATGCAATGATACGCTTGACCAACAATACTCTGAATTTCATAATAGTGACTACATCAATTCGTCACCCATTAACAAATATAATTTCTGGATTGAAAAGATCAAGCATGCTATCACAAGTAACACACCTGCGAAGAGAAAAGTCGTCTCCTCCATGTTTCGTAACTCGGTCCCCTGGTGGGATGCAGAGTGCGATAAACTTAAAAGACTACTCAAAGCCGCATTTAAAAAGTGGGAATTTTCTGGTCTTGCCTCTGATCACCAAAGCTACCCAAAAGCTGATCATACTCTAAGAAAAACCTTTAAGAAAAAAAAAAAAAACAAAACTATAAAAAATTCGCAGAAACCATTGATTTTCGAAAAAACGCTCATATGTTTGGAACAAAATCAAAATTTTTAAAAACAAGTGGGTCAAAACACCCATAACTAGCCACGATAGGTCACTAGTGAAATCTCAAGCAGAGGTGGTAATGGACAAAATAGCCCCACGACTACAAGCTAATCATATTGAGCCTTCGATTCAATCGTTTAATAACAAAGACTCCTTCTTTGATGACCTTTTCGATTTTGCTGAATTCAATGCCGCCCTTGAATCTAGAAATAAACACTCCGGCTGCGGTCTGGGCGGTATTGACTATTACACACTTACTAAGATTCCACTGAAGTATGAATTGGAATTGCTTGACATTTACAACCAGATGCAACAGGAAAATATCTACCCATCAGACTGGCAAGAATCCTTTGTACACTTCATCAGCAAACCAGACGGGTCAGGCCTTCGACCTATAGCTATGACATCGTGTCTCTGTAAGATATAGGAACTCATGGTAAAAAACAGATTACAATGGTTCTGCGAGCACAACAACATTCTTCCAGCATCAAACTCAGGCTTTCGAAAAGGTAGATCCTGCTACGACAACTTAACAAACTTTCTTCTACATATCGACAACAACTTTAGTAAGAACTGGGATACACTTGCAGCATTTTTAGACGTTCAGGGAGCATTCGACAACGTCAACCCCCAGATTCTTCTTCGCAAACTAGAAGAGATTGGATGTTCTTGCACAGTACTTTACTTCGTACAACATCTTATAATCAAGCGCTCAATCTACACTGAATATAATCTAGATTATCCGCGTTATGCTTATAAAGGTGTACCTCTGGGTGGGGTACTCAGCCCCCTCCTTTATCTCATTTACGTTAAAAATATCCATAAAAACATATCTAGATTCATACATATTTCTCAATTTGCTGACGACATTCTCCTCTACACAAGTTCATCATCATTGAAAAAAAGTGCTACACAACTTGAAAAGGCCACAGAAAACATACGCAATAAATTATTTGAATTGGATCTCACTTTAAGCGTTAGAAAGACTAAGCTAGTCCATTTCAGCAACAAAAATATACCACCTGGGGACACACACATCACCATCAATAATGAAAACATTAAATCCACTGAATCCGCCAGATTTCTAGGAGTTATCTTCGACTTCCAACTCAAGTTTGAGCAACAGGTCAAGACCATCGCCATTAAGTGTCAAAGAGCTCATCGAATTCTTAAATACCTATGCGGAACGTGGTGGGGTGCTCATCCCCAAACTTTATTAGTTCTTTACAAGAACTTCGTTCGAGCCACTATGGACTATGGATTATTCATTTATTATCCAAAAACAAAGGCTATGGCACAAACCATTGAAAAAATTCAGTATTCTTCTCTCAGGACCGTAATGGGATATCGTACATCTACACCCAAAAACGTTATCTTAGCTGAAACCAAGCTCACCTCTATGAGGGATCGGGCCTTATATTCAGGCTGCAACTATATCACCAAAGCTCTCTCCAATAGATCTAATCCTGCATCCAAAAATATAAATCTATATTACATAAAAAATAGAAAAAGTAAACGCAAAAAAAAGAGAATTATCTCTTAATGCATTTCCAAAGTTCTCACAGAAACCAACAAGACATTATATATAAGCCACCTTAATGAAATATATGCACATCCCTTCAAAGCTATGTACCATCAACCAAATACAGATTTTAGTCTTGGTAAATTAATTAAAAAAGTCAAAGATCCGAATCTGACGCTCGACCTATACTACTCCGATGACTCAATTTGTGAAATTTTCACCGATGACAGTAAAATTGCAGGCTCCAAATCTGTGGGTTCCGCCTACATTACTGACGATGCTGGAAACAGTAATATAACAAGCTCTAACCTGCGCACTTCAATTTTTCTGCCGAAGTCATCGCCATCAACACTGCATTAGAATTTGCATCTCAATCCAAATATGATAAACATGTAATATTTTCCGACTCACTAAGCGTACTCCAAGCATTACAAAGCCATAAATCCACCACATTTAATCACCTTCTAATAGTTAAAGCAAGAAACAAAATATATCAAATAACGTCCAATAGTTCTCAAGATCAACCGTTACAATTTGTTTGGATTCCAGCACATATAGGCATCCAAGGCAATGAAAAAGCCGATAAATTAGCTAAAATAGCTACGAGCAGACCATTTGAAAACAACGAAGTGCCCTTTACAGACTTTAGACAAACATGAAAAAAATTTGCCTATGACAACACATGCAAATCTAACATGGAAGATGGAATTTTAAAAGGAATTAAATACTTCAATAACTTCAACAATAATTCCAAACATCCTTGGTTCAAAGACAAAAATCTTCCCAGGCATGCAACAGTAATCATAAATCGTCTTAGAGCTGATCATTACAGCTCTGCTTCATCAATGGCCAGGAAAAATATCGTTTCCTCCCCAGCATGCACCTGCGGCCACGATTATCAAGATATAGAACACCTACTATGGGAATGCCTGCTCTACAGGGATCAACGCTACGACAGGTTTAAAAGTTTCAAAGACGCTAAAATTATTGTCAAATGTGATATGACTCATATTTTAAAGAACTTAAATTTAAATATTATTAAAATAGTTATAAATTTTCTTAAAAAGTGTAACTTAAATCTTTAGTCATATATTTGTAATCTTTAGTTGTATATTTGTAATCTTTAGTTATATATTTGTAATCTTAAAGTAAAAAATTTTTTGTAATATAAAATATATAACTGTATGTACGAATTGTATATGGCCGTATAGACCTTAACTAAAGGTCTGGGTACGCCTTTATAATAAAAAAAAATGGGGTCGCGAATCAGTGTCTGTCCAGTGTAAATTTCTATAGCGGAGTGAGATTTAAGAGAAAATGAGAGAGCGAGAGGAAAAGAGAGTAAAGAATATAAGGGTACTTGTTGATACTAAAGTTCATAGCAGCAGACCGTATAGAGTCGAATGATTTTTGTTACGTCTCGTTTTTTTTCCTTATCCTTCTACCGGCCTGGCCTTGTGTATTAAAAAGCTTAGCTTCAAAAATTATGAAATCTGTGATGTCAGTATTTTACATTCCCTTTAGAATTTGTCATTTTGCATTACTTAATGTGCCACATTACAATTCTTAGTAAAGGAAATAGTTTTTTAACAGAATGCAATACTAACTTTAAATCAATAGTACAGTACTGCTTAAAAAAACTTAGAATGTTAATTTTCGGAAATAAGCTTTATTTTTGATAATTTGAATATATTCTTTAAGGTAGTTGTTCACCAGTTACATCATAAGAAATTCATTGTATTAAGAATGCTTCAAAATTTTTATCACAATTAAAACATCATAAATAAGTGGTAAAATTTCAAAACGATTCACCGTTTCTAAATTGAGATAGACAACTTTCCCTTGGATGCTTTTCCTCCATCTGTAAGTAGTTAAACACGCTTTATTTTTCACTCTTGTTATTTTTGTTCTGGTACTGCATTTTTGTGCCCTAGGGCGTTTTTCTTACAGATTCTTGCACGCTCAATTTGCAAGGCACCGTTTCAGCTAAAAATCGTCAGTTTTATTAGCGGTCCTTGCATTTTATCTTATAATTTACATCAAGACGCTGAACTTTGGAGGTTAGAATTATTGCAGTTTTGAGGTTAATTGGGAGACAATTTTCATCTGCAGGCAGAGATCCTGGTGACTAATTTTTCAATCTACTCCTCGACCAATAAGATAGAAGTTTACCTTACCCTTTAAGGAGTATACACAAGAGGTCGGAGTTATGGACAGTTGTGCGATCTGTAAGCTTTCCACTAATGATGAATGGGGCATGGCAAAGCTGCATTTGTGTTTCACATGCCAGCAGCGCTGTCATGTGAAATGCATGACTCGCTTAAAAATGGAAAATGGCACAAAATACGAGTGTAAAAGGTGCATGGAAAAAATAAGAAATAATTCAATGTCGTCTGCCGGTGGAAGCATGAAGGCTAATGGAGTTTTACAGGCCGCACGCGAAGCTGCTCCCAATCAGCCCATCAGTGCCTCTACACCATCAAGAACTGACTCGAAATTGACATCTGTCAACACCTTACAGAAGTAGCCTGAAAGAGTGAAAACTACTCTATCATCGCAAACTTTGTCCAACAACAGCGGTGCCACGGCGGATGGAAGGAGTAGTAGAATAAGTATGCCTTTATCTGATAAACTATTAAGAGGTGGCGCTGCGCTCCTTGCCCCGAATAATAATAATAATAGTAATAGTTTTAAGAAAAATAATTCTGATGTAGCCCGAAGTGACTTAGATTCTGCCTCATTGCAGGCAGCTGTATCTGCTCTAGAGGGCGCACTATCTGGCAGGCTTGAAACAATACTAAATTCTTTTGATCGATTTTTGGCTTTAGAGAGCCAAGCTAAAAATTTTGACAAAGGCCTGCGGGATATTGTGTCCGAAATTGAAACACAGAATGAATATATTAAAAAATTAGCAATTGAGCAGATGCAGCTGTTAGAGGAAAATCGCAAACTTAGGGAAATAATAGTCACTCTGGAAAGGAATTTCTTGTCCGCTCTGAATAATAAAATTGAAACGTATAATAAAACAATTAGTTGTAAATTTGATAATATTCAAACTTTTCTCAATAACGAGTTTCACGGAGTGGACAAGGGTTTCCTTGACCTTACAACCGGGGTAGCTGGCGTGGCGCAGGCCGTCGTGGATCTCACGGGGATGAATGAGCATACATTACACACATCTAAATCTGTAGAAATGCCACAAACACCACATACTCATACTGTTATTAGTGAGGAGGCACCTCGTCAAATTGAGACGGAGTGTTGCTCTGGGAGTGGTACATTGGTGATCTCTGGCAAATTTGACTGTTCTGCAGTTAATGTTGGGCCGGATGATTACGCCTGTGCCGTTCTTGGTACCATTCTTACGGCAATCAAGCGTACAAATGTTATTTTAGTTAAGAAAATCGCTAAACATGATGATGTAAACGGGATGTCTACAGATCGTGGGATGAGTGGCGGCCCGAGGGGTCCGTTCTCGTTGCTGGTTAGACTTTCTGAGGAGGACCTGGTGCAAAAGGTCTTTGAGGTTAAACGACAATTCACAGGTTTTTCGACAGCGGATCTTAATCCCTTCCTCCTTGGCAGTCTTTCAGCCATCAAACGCCACGGCTTGATATTTATTAATGAATTTTTGCCTAAAGAAAAACATGTTAATTTTAAAAAGTTAAAAAAGTATGCTAAAGAAAAAGGCTTTAAATTTGTTTGGCACAGATATGGTAAATTTCTGGTGAGGAGGGAGAGAGGAAAGAGAGCTTACAATTTTTTTAATGAAAATGATTTAGATAATTTATTGATAGAAAGTAAAAAATTAAAAGACGGTGTATATGTAATTAATGTTAATTCTGAAACTTCATCGAATATTAAGTGCAATAATAATAAAATATATGATAATAATGAATCCTCTGAACATCAATGAAATATGTCGACAAATCAATTATTAAGTACAAATAATGGAGTAACGTCGAGTGTGGCCTCTCCTTGATGACTGCACTGGGCCTCCTCTGAGAGTCGTACAGAGAGGAGGTGAACTGCGAGCGTGCTTTCTGAATGTGACTTCGTTGAGGGCTCACATTGGGCAGGTACGTGAGTTTCTAAGTGATGGTCCTTCTTGCGACATATTTGGAGTATCTGAGACCTGGCTGGGTCCGTCTGTTTGAGGTAATGTCTGGAAGGAGTTAAAAGACCTGGAACTCCTGTCTGGACCTCAAGGGAACTTGAATGGATTCACTCCAGATGAGCTTAATGCACATTTTGCAGGGGTATCAGTATCGCAACATGATTATACTGCGGAACGTAAAAGGATTCTTTCTGAGTGTAGTGGAAGTGGTTTTGCCTTCAAGCCAATTAATATGTAATCCTTGCAATTTCGCATTTTTCATCACAGACTTGTGGCGAAGATGGCATCCCTCAGAGTGCGATACTTAAAGCACTACCGGTTATTGGAAAGCATCTTGTGACTCTGTTCAATTCCTCTTTTGCACGGGGGGTCTTCCCTTGCCTTTGGAAGCGCACACGCATCGTGCCTTTAAAGAAGTGCCCTGCACCTAGAATGCCTAAAGATTTTAGGCTCATAGCAATATTATATTTTATTTCAAAGGCCCTGGAGAAGATTGCCCATGACCAACTGCAGGAGTATATTACGACACACGAAATACTTGACTCTTTGCAGACTGGCTTCAGAAAGCATCATTCTACGCAGACTGCCATATTTAAACTTACAGTCGACATAAGATCAGGTCTTGATAAGAAACTTGCCACGATACTACTTCTATGTGACTGTAGTAAGGCATTCGACACGATCTCTCCTTCCAAATTGCTTGCGAGGCTTAGATCGATGGGGTTTTCCAGGACTGCACTCGAGTGGATCAGCTCCTATTTATCAGGTAGGAAACAAATGGTTTCTACACATTTAAAAGAGGATTCGGATTGGCTAACAACCAATCTAGGAGTTCCACAGGGTTCAGTGCTGGGGTCTCTGTTGTTTTGCCTTTACATTAATAACATACGTGACACGCTCGACCCCTGTTTTGTCAAGCACATATTATATGCTGATGACCTCCGAATCTATACTCAGGTCCCTTATGAACATCTAAATGAAGGTATTCGTATTATGCAGAGGGTGGCCAGGGCGGTGTCGGGATGGGCTGTCGATGCTTCTCTCACATTAAATGCAAGCAAAACTAAGGCGATCGTTTTTGGCAGTAGTCGTTTTATTAATGACTTTTATGCTGGTCAGCCAAGAACGATTGAGCTTGAGGAAGGTGTCAGCATATCTTTCTCTGATACCGTTACGAGCCTCGGTGTTGTGCTTGACACTAAGTTGTCTTGGGAACGCACATTAATATGGTGACTAAAAAATTTAATAGGGTATTATATCTCTTCATAGAGCTGCACTTGGTTGGCTGCGTACTGTTTCAAGGAGACAGTATTTTATGGCTGTACTTATGTATAAAATCGTGCGCATGAACACTCCCGAGTATCTAGTGAGTCTCTTCACTGGATATGTACCTAGAGTAGCCACTAGGGGAGAGATTAAGGACTTTGCGGTGCCCTTTATGCGTACTGAGACTGAAAAAAATTCCTTTCAAGTTCAAGGTGCGCATTTTTGGAACTCCCTGCCTGCTGATATGAAAAATCTTCCATCGCTCAGCAGGTTTAAGTCGGCTTTGAGGAGGTACTTACTCGACCTTGAGTGAAATTAATTTTAAGTATTTTAATTTTAATGTTAATTTATTTTGTTTTGTCCTATATATATATATATATATATATATATATATATATATATTTTAAGGTGTAAATGTATTTATTAGCGTGAATGATGGATGAATGTATGCGGAAAGAATGAGTGGTTCTGTTTTTATTAGAAGTCATGACATCTTCGGTATTAAGTTTTTATTCTTTAAATGTTATTATTATTTTATTTTTTAATTATTTACTATTACTTTGTTATTGTATTGTCCAATTTTATTTTTATTGATGTCATGACAGTGATTCCTCTTTTAAATTATGTATTTTAATTCTATGACTGATAAATATTTAAGACAGTTTTTTATTGTAATTTATGTTTTCTGCGTGTATTTAGAATAGTCTGTGATATCACTTTTACATGGTGACTTACTGATACAGTATTATATATTAATTTTAATAATTGACTGTGATATCTTATCTTATTATGTGCAATACTTAATATAGAATTATACTTATTATTTCATGTATTACGCGCCTTTTTGTACTCTTTTTACAAAATAAATCAATATCTATATCTATCTAAACTTCAAAATTGCAATTATGACGTTTATTTCTTCAAAATTGTAATTTTATAGTTCTGTATCTCAATTTAGAAACGGTAAATCGTTTTAAAACTCTTACCACTTATTTATGATATTTTTTTAAAATTGTAATAAAAATTTTAAAACATTCTTAATACAATGAATTTCTTATGATGTGACTATTGAACAACTACCTTCATTCAACAATTACAATATTTGATTATTGAATTATTGACGATATTTATTGAAATATATAATAAAATATATAAAACTTTAAAAATACAAATTTAAATTCATCACAGTTACCTTAAAGTTAATGTTTTAAAGATTTTATTCATAAAAATAAATATAATTCGATTGAGCCCGCTTTTTTGCAGTTAAGAGGATATCGTAGTTATCCCCCCTAATAGTATTTTTATTCAAAGTTCATGAGTAAACGGTGCGTCAAATCGTATTCTTTCACTACAGAAAGAAAATTTATAAGATTAATCCTGAGTGCGGACGAATCAAGAAATTTATTAAAATATTACACATTAAAGGTTATGAACAAACTTTCAATGTATAGTATTTTGAGGTTAGGTTTATCGAGCTTGATATCTAATTTTCATTCAAAGTTCATGAAAAAATAACAAGTCTAAGTGACTTTTTTTTAACCTTCTGACAGCTGGCATTTTTTTCACTAAAAAAGTGTAACTTTCTCGAAATTTTCCATATAAATGTTTCTTAAGTAATAGTATATGTAGACCTATCATGGGATGACGCCATATGGCGTCATCCCGGCTGTCGAAGGTTAACAAAAATGATTAAATCAATATAGCTTTAGCGCGAACAAGTCATTATATTGGTTTAAATAGTCAATTTAAAGATATATGCATCAGATAAAAAAAGCCAAAATCGATTTTAACAACTACGACATCCCGTTAATAAAGTAGCCACGGTTGGAAAAAAGTCCCCTCACTACGGTCGGGTCGCAAACTTCCCCTAGAGAAAAATATACGACTTTACTCTCTAGTTGCATAATGTACTATTATCTTTAAATCAAACAGAAATTTTTCCGTAACGTTTTTAAAGAATTTGTATATTAAGGGCTAAAAGTTTCTGTGTGTTTATTTTAGATTATAAATTACGGCAAAAAAGCAGCAAATTTTAAGCTATTTTACAAAGTTCTAAGTCATTTTTTTCAGAAGGTATGTCGCTAACTTCTTTTTCAAGTTGGCGGTGTACTCACTTTTTTAAGGAAATTATGCCACGGCAAAATATTGGATTTCACGGATAATTTACGGGTAATTTGCGGCAAAGTATCCACTCGTTACTTTTTGCTTTGCAGAGATTTTTCATATAATACAATACTAATGAGATTATGAATTATCAAAGTATTACGATAAAGAACCTTCAGCTAAGATATCTGTGATTTGGATTTCACAGATTGATTACAAAATCATAAAAAAATCGATAAATTTTGAGCTATTTTACGATGGTTTAGTCATTTTTTCCATTGATTTTCGACAGTACGCCGCTAACTACTTTTTCAAGTTGGCGATGAACTCACTTTTTTAAGGAAATTATGCCGATGAAGAACGTTCAGCTAAGATATCTGTGATTTACATTTGACTGATTGAAAAGCGTCAAAAAAGCGTCAAATTTTAATCTATTTTACGATGGTCTGAGTAATTTTTTTCATTGATTTTTGAAGATACGCCGCTATCTTCTTTTTGAAGTTAGCGGTGCACTCACTTTTCTCATTATATTATGCCGCGTTAAATTATCTGATTTTACGAATATTTTACGGAAAATTTACAGCAAATTATCCACTTGCTACTTTTCACTCTGCAGTGATATTTCACATGATACCATATTAATGAAATCATGAATTATGAAAGTATTACGATGAAGAACGTTCAGTTAAGATATCGGTAATTCGAAATTGACAGATTGATTACGGCAAAAAAGCGGCAAATTTTGAGCTATTGTACGATGGTCTAAGTCATTTTTTTCATTGATTTCTAAAGATACGCCGCTAACTTCTTTTTGGAGTTTGTCGGCGTACTCATTTTTTTAAGGAAATTATGCCGCGGCAAAAAGTACTGAGCCAACTTCAGGGGAGTACTTAATCTTTTATAAAAAAATTGTTTATATTAAAAATATTATTAATGATTTGACATATGTTTGAAAAATTTAAATTTTTAGTCCGTATCATAAGTAATGTATTATTTTCAATACTCTTGAATTAAATATGCATGAAATTGATTAAGAGTATTGAATAAAAAAATATAAAAATTACAAGTAATTTTAATAAATTATGAAAAATTTGTAATTTTTTAGATTGATATTTTGAATCTTCAGTTGAAAACAAAAATATTATTAAATTTTAAAAACATAAATATTCTTTTTTTTATATACTCACATTTACAAAAATTGATATAGTATTCTGAAATACTATCTACACTGCCGCCGAGCTACTTTTGCCCCCCTTCGTCTAAAATCGACTTATCTAAAAAGTTTTACAACTCCGGCAAAAGTGGTTGTAGCCTAAAAATTCCAACGGGATTCGAAAGATTATTTGAAATTATTTTAAAAACCATTGGTTTGATATGAAAAGCACATTTTTTCGTATCTTTTATTCTTGTTTAAAAAGAAATTTTTTTCAACTTTATTTTGACTTTGTAAAATAGTGTTCAATTTTAGTACAAATCTTTACATTAATACAAAACTAAATGAATTTTAAAGCTTATATTTCGACGATAAAAATGCAATACTAGCGAACGTCTCGATTCGACCTTTTAAACCGGAGTTATAAGATTTTATATTAAAAATAAGGCTTTTTTTCGATGTATGCATATCTTTGAATTTAAGAGGAATAGAAAAATTTGTGAGAGAAAAAATGTTCCTTTTTGGTCACATAATAATAATATATAATAAAAAATTCATTCCGGAAGAAATTTTTATTTTTTTTTTGATTGTAATGAGATTTTGATACTTCAAAATCTTGAATAACGTGGGTAAAAAAGGCAAAAAAAAATTTTTTTTCCGAAATGAACTTTTTATTATATATATTATTATTATTTGACCAAAAAGGAACATTTTTTTCCCTAACAAATTTTTCTATTCCTCTTAAATTCAGAGATATTCATACATTTAAAAAAAGCCTTATTTTTAATATATCTTATAACTCCGATTTAAAAGGTCGAATCGAGACGTTCGACATTGCATTTTTATCATCGAAATATAAGCTTTAAAATCTATTTAGTTTTGTATTAATGTAAAGATATGTACTGAAATTGAACACTATTTTACAAAGTCAAAAAAAAGTTTAAAAAAATTTCTTTTTAAACAAGAACAAAAGATACAAAAAAAATGTTTTTTTTCATATTAAACCAATGAATTTTGAAAGAATTTCCAATAATCTTTCGAATCCTGTTGGAATTTTCAGGCTACGACCATTTTTTCCAGAGTTATAAAACTTTTTAGATAAGTCGGTTTAGACGAAGGGGGCAAAAGTAGCTCGGCGGCAGTGTATGTTCAAAAGGAACCCAGGTACCACACAATTGACACAAACGCAGAATGCATTGAACAAACAGAATTATTTTATAAAAAATTACTACAATCACTTTTATATAATAAAGTAAAAAATTACTATTTAACTTAAAATGATAGAATTTAATTTTCTTCTTTGCTAACGTAAATTTTAAAAAATTGAAATAAATTGTCCCTATTAATAATATAGGCTAATCAATGAGATTATGATACTAAAACATCGATAATATTGCTTTAATATCTTCGAATATACTCTAAAATAATTGATTATTTTCATTTTATTTTTCATATAATTTCTCTTCATTGAAATAATAAATGTACAATTTTCAAAGAGTTTATATATTTAGGAACTTTTGAAGGTTGAACGACAACGTATTTGTTCAACAATTTTTATTTCTATTCTTTTGAAATATACTTATAATGGAAATGTACTTTTTATAATATTATGTGTCGTTAGCGTAGTTTTTCTGTGTATTTTTATAATCATTGCTAGTTAAGCTTTACATTATTATAATTAAGTTCCATACAGCTTTTGTACTTGCTTGATATTTGTTAACGTCAATTTAATGATAAGTCAAAATTTTTATAAAAAAAACTA
Source organism: Anastatus disparis (assembly GCA_017163975.1). Lineage (NCBI taxonomy): Eukaryota > Metazoa > Arthropoda > Insecta > Hymenoptera > Eupelmidae > Anastatus > Anastatus disparis. The sequence continues at coordinate 1,303,437 of JAFFSR010000034.1, read as the reverse complement.
AAAGTTCAGTGATGAAACTTTAGGGAATATTATTAAAAAAATGTGTCTTTATCTACTTGTATAAGCAAAATATTAATAATTTATAGAGATATAGTTTTGATTGGCTTTGAATGGTGTTTGCTTTTTTTTAAATATTACAAAATAAATTATGAAATTTGTTATGTTGCTTCTGGTTATATTGGTAGTGAAAGGGATAAATAATTCTACTAATTCAATAAACCTTTGTTCTTTATTAAACTCTTGAAACAATATAAGAAAATAGTATATATAAATTAATTTTTCATTTAATTGTAAGGAGCACGAAAAGGGTGAAAAAGATGGGTAGCGGGGTAAGGAACGGATTATTTTGTCCCCTTTTTTTACGAGTGTATATGTGTATATGTGTCCTTATAAGTGTATGTAATATATTTTGTGTGATGTAGAGTGTGTGTGTGTGTGTGTGTGTGTCTGTGTGTCTGTGTGTCTGTGTGTCTGTGTGTCTGTGTGTGTGTGTGTGTGTGTGTGTGTCTGTGTGTCTGTGTGTGTGTGTGTGTGTGTGTGTGTGTGTGTGTGTGTGTGTGTGTGTGTGTGTGTGTGTGTGTGTGTGTGTGTGTGTGTGTGTGTGTGTGTGTGTGTGTGTGTGCGTGTGCGTGCGTGCGTGCGTGCGTGCGTGCGTGCGTGCGTGCGTGCGTGCGTGCGTGTGTGTGTGTGTGTGTGTGTGTGTGTGTGTGTGTGTGTGTGTGTGTGTGTGTGTGTGTGTGTGTGTGTGTGTGTGTGTGTGTGTGTGTGTGTGTGTGATGGGTAACAAAGGTACCCTCCTGGAAGACCACTGTCGTTCGACAGTGATTTCCGCGTCGGGGTTGCTCATAAAGTGACATGCATTGTGATTGCTAAGCTATCGCTTAGTGCAGAGTATCGAGTATCGAGTAGTGGTCGGTCGACCCGGGCACTAAGAGAGACAAATTTTGGTAAATTATGAGGACGGCGAGTTTATTCGTTAGGACTCGTCACTCGCAAACTCGCGCACTTTCATGAAAGAAAAAGAGAACACTTGCAACTATACACGCACAAAAAATTCACGACACGCCCGATGAAACAACTTAATTCGATGGCCACGTGCACGTGTAACGAAAACTATGAATATGTGTTGGTCGATGCAACGCTGGGAGAATACTAATTTCAGATCATCAAAAGCGGCGCACATTCCATCGCACCCCCCTCCATCCATTCCGTCCAAACTCAATAAAGGAGTGAATGTCCTGATTTGCTCCTCAACTCGATGAAGCAACTAATAGTGAACAAGTCTGCATGCAGAGTGGTAAATTAAACTACAAGACCAAAGAATGGCGCAAAAACCCTTGCATAATATTTCTTCATTATACAACGAAACAAAATTGATATCGCGTAATTGGTTGTAAAATTAACAGAACACCGAATCATCGCAAGTTTTCGAGTGAAATTTAAAAGTTTTTATGTAACGTGAGCTTTAATCAATAAATAATTAAATTTCGTAACTTTTACACCAACAATACATAAAATTAGAAATACTAGAACCTAATTTTTTTTCAAGGCTTATTGAAAACCAATTGATGATTGTGAGTTAATATACGAAGCGAGTCCATTTTATATGTAAGATTTTTTGATTGTAAAAATATAAATGACAAGATATTTTACTTATAACTTAAATAAACTTGCACTTTGAACATGTATTAAATGAATAATAAAAAAAATTTTTTAACAAAAAACAAAACCGACTTAAAAAAAATGCACTAAAAAGTTACAAATAATTTTTGATCTTCAATAATTATACGCATACTACGCATCTAACTCAACACATGTGTAGCAAACATTTTATAGATTATCTAATCATTTGTAAACAGCACCAACAAACTATATTTTTTTTTAATTCACAAAAAAATATTTCCGAAGTCGGCGTCAAGTTGTTGAATTGTTCTGCACAGATGTAGAATTTGACGTCGACTTCGAAAATGTTTTTTTGTGAATTAAAAAAAAATATAATTCGCTTGTGCTGTTTACAAATGATTAGATAATCTATAAAATGTTTGCTACACATGTGTTGAGTTGAATGCGTAGTATGCGTATAATTATTGAAGATCATAAATTATTTGTAACTGTTTAGTGCATTTTTTTTAAGTCGGTTTTGTTTTTTGTTAAAAAATTTTTATTTTCTATCTTCTAGTGAATCCCCTTACTAAAAACGCAAATATAGGTAGACCCACTAATTACATTAAACTTTCATTATTAATTCATAACGCATGCATTAGTACACCACCAAGCAATATATAGCAGGAAAGAAAGAAGGCTCAACAGCACAGTGTCGTTATGTGTGCATGTATACATATTCAAGCTCAGGTAAGAGAGAGAGAGAGAGGGAGGGAGAGAGAGAGAGAGAGAGAGAGAGAGAGAGAGAGAGAGAGAGAGAGAGAGGAGAGAGAGAGAGAGAGAGAGAGAGAGAAAACAAAACTCCCAGTTTTCTTAATTTGATAATTGGGTCATACAAACCAAATATTGGCCCAATAATTATAGGACACGTATGGGACCTTCCTGCAGACATTCTCTATAAGATAAGAAAAAGTTTTTTCGAATCGGTTAAGAAATGACGGAATTATGAGGTAACAGACATAAAAAAAAAAAAAAAAAAAAATTCAGTCGAATTGAGAACCTCCTCCTTTTTGAAGTCGGTTAAAAAGAAGTATAAATTACCATCCTTCATTTATATTGATAAAAATGAATAATTTGAAATTATTTTGTTAATTTTAAATAAATATAAATTATATAAAGCATATGCAATCTTTTGTGTTCCTGCAGCGAGCAAGTTTCCACTTCTTATTACAATTAATAATTTTGTCACTTTTTCTATTTTATACTCTTGTAAATAAATAAATGACCAGATTCACTCTCGTGAATATATATATATATATATATATATATATATATATATATATATATATATATATACTTCCTATATTATATAGACATAAGCCTCAAAAAATAGCATTCTTGCGTTCTCCCCACTCCTCCCCGCTCCTCCCCCAGCCTCACATTTTTAAATTTTTTTAACGTAAATATAGGTTTTTTTCAGCCTCTGTGAGATGCCTCCCCCCTCCTCCCCCAGCCTCCCCCTCCTCGACCCGCCTCTGACATCGCCTCAACGTTTGTCGCCTCATATTACCTCATAGGTCTCCTCAAAGACTCCTCAGAGACGCCTCAGGTAAGCCTTAGGAATTCCTCGAAACGCCTCAAGTTTGTGAGAGTGATATTTTTTAAAATTTTCAAAAATAACGTAAAAATAGTTACCGACGCCTCAGTGCTTCCTCATCCCCTCCTCTTACAACGCCTCAGGGTACGCCTCAGAGATGAGGCATTTTTTGTATGCCTCTTGTCCCGCCTTATACATCGCCTTAGAGACGCCTCAATGTTTCCTCATCCCCTCCTCTTACAACGCCTCAGGGTACGCCTCAGAGATGAGGCATTTTTTTTGTATGTCTCTTGTCCTGCCTTATACATCGCCTTAGAAACGCTTCAAGAACGCCTCATACATCGCCTTAGAGACTTCTTCTTTTTCTTCTTCTTAATATTTTATTGGCCTCTTGATATGTTTATGTTCTGGTTTTTTTTAATTTTTTTATTATTTTATTTTCAATAAAACATTTAAGTTGATTTATAACGCGACACGAATTTTAATTTTTTTATATTATAAAATTTATTAATATCAAAACGTTTAAATCACGAAAAAAAATTTAACTCAAATTTGACATTTCTATAAACAAGAAAACTAGACTGAATAGTACTGCATATTGAATTTGTTTCGAATGGATTCTTTTTTTTTGGGGAAGGGGAGAAGAACAAGAAGTTAAAAGTTGGAGAAGAGAGAGATGTATATAAGTTGGTTTAAAGCTTGATATAGCTTGAATCTAAACAAGCTTGCAGTCTCGGGCTCGATTCAATCGAGAGCATTCGAAAAGTTTTCGGATATATACATTATTATATATGAATTCTATAATGCAATAATTTAATGCAATTTGCATAATAATCATTGCAAATTGTGTTAAACTTGATATGTTTTACAGCATAATTACTTTAACACCTCATTTGAATTTATGACATTAAATTTTATAATATTCAAGAATAAGTAAATCCCAAATTGGGGGGGCTGGCGAGCAGGGCGAGCAGGGGGGTACCTCCCCTAGCATATATATATATATATATATATATATATATATATATATATATATAAAGCCAAGCACAGAAACTAAAAATGGAGTTCTATGAAGAATTTTATTTACATATTAATTTTTTTCATGCACAATCAAAGTTAACGTTATAATTTATAAGTTGGTAATCAATTTAAGATTTATTGGAAAAATCCTTTTATTAAATCATTTCAGGCAAGTACGTACTGTATAGAAACCAAAACAGTAATATCAGTTGTTTGTGCCAATGCATTATTATTTTTGTATACTTGGCTGAAAGGATATCTTTCCGAATGTTAACCTTAAATGGCAACATCGCATATTTTACCACAGGCATAAGACAATTCCAAACTATAGAGCAAATTTCGAATCATCGTTACTTATTACTTAATGACATAATTTTAGTAAACAAACTATATTACTTTCTTTTTTCATGATCCAAATTATAATTTTATTAAATAAAATATTTATTTCTTAGTTCAATAATCATATAGAATCTAATATTGTGAATTTAAATTATAAAAGCAATAAAATTTAAATTGTTATCGTTTCAATTTTGCATGAATAACCTATAAGAAAAAACAAAATAATCATGATGTAAAACTCAATGCATAATTCGAAGTTTTCTTATGTCTGTGGTAAAATATACAGCGCTGCCATATAAGGTACACATTCGGAAAAATATCCTTTTTGCAAAGTGTACATGCTGTTGGGTTTGGAAATTTGCTTGCCAGCGCCACGACGTGGCCCTTTGCTAAGCTGTGAGAGAAGGATTATATTGCATAGCCTATTTAATCTTATGTATTAGTAAAATTTTTTTATGAAGTAAATAAATAAAAATGTAATTATTTGATTATGTAGAATATAACGCAATGAAATTGTTTTAAAGTAAATATATGTCCAGTACATAATTTACTCGAAATGATTCACAATAGATGATTGTTTTGTTGTTCATTTTTCGATAGGTTATAGCTTCAGATACTGCTTCAGAATGGTTGAAAATGTAAACATTGTCAGCTAGAAAGAGCCGTCAAAATTCTTATAAACTTGACCGTTTCATTCATGTAATACTATAACATGCGCGATTTTTTCTACAAAAATTCTCTATGTATCCTTCTTTCTATATAAACTAATTTTCTAATTTTTTTTATTCTATTCAATTAAAACATTACAAAATACTACAATTTTCGTATGAAACCAATGTAATTTTCGAGCTGTATCCTTCTCTCATAGCTTATCGATTCGCCACGCGATGGCGCTGACAAGTAAATTTCCAAACTCAATATTTTAAGTATTTTCATCATTTCTTCTCTAAAAAAAACTGTCGTTCATTTCTCGTATTATTATGTACACCTGTATAAAAAAAAGAAAATATGGAAAAATTTTCAAAAAGACCAGTTTGTGTTCCGAACTTTTGCAATAAACTTTGTAGCTAATTAATTAAAAAACGTTTTGTTGGTAAAACATTCTCAAATGTATAAAAAAAATTTTAGTTTAGCCCGCAAGGCATGTTTGTATATATCATATTGCTGAAATTTGCGTTATTATGAATTGCACTGAAAAAAATTCGTAACGCTAGTGGTCCGGTACCTCCTAGCAGGCGCGCAACTAGTTGAAGGTAGGAGTGGGTGTCCGGGTCTCTTTCTATCAAAAGACTAAAAAAAAGGCTTTTTCCAATTTTTATTCATATAATATAAATAAATATGCATGTAGAGTGCATGCTAGAGAGTATGCTACAGTGATATATTCATATCGGTTTTCCGAAAGTCATTCTTCTCAGTTCATGTCTGTTTATAAATAAGTCGCAAATCTGTTTTAAATCTAATTTATCTAAAACGTGCTTATGCACATGACAAATAGCTAGTCCACTTAAACGCTGCTGTGACATTGTGCTGCGTAAGTAAGTTTTCAAGTGATGTAAAACACTGAAACTTCTTTCGGCTTCACAAGACGATGCGGGGCAAGTCATCAATAATCTAAGTAGTATTTCTATTTCTGAAAAAAGTGTCTTAACCTGTAAATTATAAATGTTTTTAATTTAACAAAAAGTGAAAAAATAAATAATATACACAAGGCATCATTCTAACGAAAATGTATGTTACAAGGATTGATTTTCTGAAGTTGACGTAGACTTTTTAATTTACTAATAATAAATTATTACAAAAAAATAAATAAAAATCTGTATATATTAAAAAGAAAAAAATTATTTAAATTGCTTACATCGTTTGACAAAGATTTAAATTCATCCGCGGCCTCTTTTAATCCTCGTCAAAAACGTTTAGCTAAAAAAATTAGTTAAAAATATAGCTAAAAATACAGCTGAAAATATAGCTATATTTAGCTGGAATATAGCTATATTTATCTCGATTTTTTAGGTAAAAATCCAGTTATTTTTTAGGTAAAAATCCAGTTAATATTTTGAGTCTCTTGTAATAGCGGAAAATATAACTGTATTTTTAGCTGTATTTTTAGCTGTATTTTTAACTGTATTTCTAACTAATTTTTTGAGCTAATCGTTTTTGATGAGGTGAACAATAGCTGATAATATAGCTAAATTTTCAGCTATATTTTGAGCTGTATTTTTAGCTTAAATTATTTTATAATTTCACGGGATAATAACTCGTTAGTTATTTTCCTGTAAAAGAAAGTTCCAAAAATGAGGTAAACCTCGTAGTGTCAGCTCTCCGAAGATCGAAGAGCTTCTACGTTTTGGCACAAAGTATCTCGCTCTTTTATACCTGTGTCCTCAAAATTTGTCGATGGAATCGTAAAATTTAGAAAAACGCCACCTTGCGACGTAGCATTAATCAATAATTAAAGACAGGTAAGTTCACTTCACGTCGCTAGGTGGTGGATCTCTAAATTTTACGATTCCATTAACAAATTTTGAGGCCATAAGTATAAAAGAGCAAGATACTTTGTGCTAAAACGTAGAAGCTCTTCGATCTTCGGAGAGCTGACACTGCGAGGTTTACCTCATTTTTGGAACTTTCTTTTACAGGAAATTAACTAACGAGTTATTATCCCGTGAAATTATAAAATAATTTAAGCTAAAAATACAGCTCAAAATATAGCTGAAAATTTAGCTATATTATCAGCTATTGTTCGCCTCATCAAAAACGATTAGCTCAAAAAATTAGCTAAAAATACAGTTAAAAATACAGTTAAAAATACAGTTAAAAATATAGCTGAAAATACAGTTATATTTTCCGCTGTTACAAGAGACTCAAAATATTAACTGAATTTTTACCTAAAAAATCGAGATGAATATAGCTATATTCCAGCTAAATATAGCTATATTTTCAGCTGTACTTTCAGCTATATTTTTAACTAATTTTTTTAGTTAAACGTTTTTGACGGGGATGACTTATATTCGAATTGAATTTTAAATAAATTCAATTGATTTTCTAATTTTTCATAATTAAACTCTGGATATCTTTTAATAATAATGGAAACTTGACCACTTAAAAGAACATTTTCAAGACTAATAACATTTTCCATTCCTTCTTGATATATTCTTCTTTTTAATCCGTCGATTGAATAATCTAACATAGAAAAATATTGTCTTTTGTAATATTCAAAAGCTGAAGTATCCGTATGAGATTCAGCATTTCCAGAAAATCTCTTGGGAGGTCAATGTTGCCTCGGAAGTGAAATTTCTTCTAAATTAGAATTTTTGCAGAATTTTTCAGCTTTTGAATATAATCTTTTAAAGATTTCATCTGTACGATTATTCTTCAATTGTTCAATCGTTAGCCTAGTAGCTTCAAGAGCTCCACTGACAGTTTCATACTTTCCGTGTAACGTTTTATTAAGTGATTCTAGAAGCGAAAAAATGTTTAGTGTCATAAATAAGCCAAGGATAGTGTTTCCATCTATTAATTTATTTAATAAACCCGAAGCTGTTGGATTTTCCAATTTTATTTGCTCGAGTGATTCCAAAATAACTTCGTGCTGATTTATTACTGCTTTACATGGTTGTACTCGCATTAAAAATCGTGTAGAGCATAAAGGTCTTATTACATTATAGTTTCTGGCAGAAGAAATAGCAACATCTTTTAAAATTCTTTTTAATTTTCCACTGCGTGAAATTAGAGAACCTAACTCGTTCACTGTATCTATAGCAGAAGACGCTAAAGCACTACTTTTAGCAACTGCTTGAGCAACTAAATTTGAAGCATGAGCAGTGCAGTGAATGTAATCGGCCAAGGGTTGATTTTTCTTAATATAACTTTGCGTACCATTATATTCTCCAAACATATTACTTGCACCATCATACGCTTGCCATCTTAAGTATTCAATGTTAAGATTCAATAGATTTAAGATCTCTAATAAAGATTTTGAAATTTCTTCACCTGTAGTTATTTTTAAAGCATAAAAACCTAAAAAATCTTCTCGAATTAAAAAATTTTCATCTACAAATCGCACACAGATCGATTGCTGCTCATTTCCAGAAACGTCCTGTGTGCCATCGATAATGACACCATAACAATTGGCTCTGCGTATTTTACCACAAATTATTTTTAAAATTTCTGAACCCATAATTTCTATTATTTCATTTTGTATTTTCCAACTTAGCCAATTTTTTTTTTGCTGCATCCAATTTACTAAATTTTTATCATGTTCTTTTAAAAGATTTAGTAATTGAATAAAGTTTCCTTCATTTTCATTGTGTCCTCTTATTGCTAAATTTTGTCTTGCTAAGTATTTTATCGCTGAACCAATATTTAATAAGCAATCGTAAGCTTTATTTTGTTCTTCCACTAATTTTAAATTTAATTGATTTCCAATAGGAGTACTTTTTTGTATTTGAATTATGTTGGTAAAAGCATTGCGATATGATCTTTACTAATTTCATGAGCTCTAAATCATTCTAAAGCTTTATTCCAACTCGAAAATCCGTTACTATATAGAAAATATTTTTGTCATCAAATTTCAATTTTGAATTTATGCATGTACTACAGAACACTCCTACACCTTCTTTTTCTAAAATCCATGAAAATTCTTTTTTCCATTTGTTTTGAGAAGAAAGTTTTTTTTCGCCTATGATTTGTTGAGGTAAATTTTTTTTTATTTGAGTGGTTTCACTATAATCTGTAACCTCGAAGAAAAATTGTAATTCAACCAATAATTAATATTATCAAGATGAAAATAATTTAATTTAAATTCATAAAATGTTTTATATAAACAAAAATTTTCTATGTTGTTCAATATATGACGTTTTAAAGTATTAAAATTAAAAGATTATTTACAAATTTCATTTTTTCGATATTTCAATTTTTTTACCATAAATACAAAACCGCAACTAAAATTTTTATTAATAGTATATATAATAATATAACACTTATTTGAATCAGTAAAACAAAGAATAAAAAAATTGTGTATTATGCTTCTTAAAATATATAGGTAGGAGTATAAAATTATATCGATAAATTGTTCGTAAATTAATAGCTTAAAATAATATTTTACATATGAATATCTTTTATATATTACAATAAAAACGATTGATAATTACCTGTTTTTGTCGAGGAAGAGCTATTTAAAGTTGAAGTTTCAAGAGATGGTATTTTACACATTTTTTCATTTGAATTTTCATTCTCGTTAGGTTGTAAATCTATTTCTTGCTCGTCTAAACGCCTTTTCTTAATATTTCCCCCACTTAACCACTTATCTAAACTCATTTTTATTTTAAAAAATAATATAACCAAAGACTAAAAAAACTAAAAAAGGCTGCTACTTATACTATTATTAACTACTTTTATTTTGAAATAAGAAAAAAGTTCCTTGACTATTAGATGCTTATCACAACATGCGAATGACAGTCTAACTTAGTTTATTTACATACCTCCCCACTTCTCACGCAGCGCGCTTGTTGTTTTTCTAAGAAAATGCTAAAGTTAAATTATAGTAGTCAAAATAAGTTATCGAATATTTTTAAAAGACAAATTATTATATCTAAATTATACCCGCTTAATTTAAATTTTTGGTCTTTTCAAATTTTAAGAGATATATTAGTCTTTTTTTCTCAAATAAATATGAATTTGTCTTTTATTCGTACCTTTTAAAATATTTTTATAAAATTTACACGCTTTTAAAATATTTTTATAAAATTATAATAAAATATAATTTTTGTTTTACAATAAAAATAATACGAATAAGAGAACCCTTATAGAAAAAAACGCTTTTATTTGATTAAAAACTTATAAATAATTTTTATATTTTATTGAGTTATACGGAAGTGTTGACTGACATTTATATAAAAATGTAAAATGCATTTAACTATGTTATCCATGAATTATAGCACCCCACGTTTTTCATATTAATATTAGTTAACATTTCTGTGCGCTCAATTAATTGTAAAAATTTTTTATAAGTTTTATTCTGTTAGAAAAACCTTGAAATTCGATTACGAAATTCGAGAAAAGTATGGGGTGAATGAGAACATTTAATTACATGATTAGTTTTCAAAGCATTTATTAATTTGTTTGGACACCCATTCATATTTCCAGTGGGTGTCCTTCGCCAATCGTTTGGGTTTCCTGACACCCTCGACACCCACGGTAGTTGTACGGTAGTTGCACTTCTGCCTCCTGGAACCATTACATTATAAGGCCTTATAGATTACCTTGTATATCTTTAAGAGGCGGCCGTATAGTTCTGTCCTTGTCTAATCTGAATTTTCGTTATAATTAGTAAACTAAATATTTTTATACAAAAGTAAGGGCAGAGCCCAATAGATTTAAGGATGAATAGACGATTCTATTCTATGAAAAAATATAAAATTTTCATAGAATAGAATCGTCTGCTCATCCTTAAATCTATTGGGCTCTGCCCTTACTTTTGTATAAAAATATTTAATTTAGCCATAATAACGAAAATTTAGATTAGACAAGGACAGAACTATACGGCCTCCTCTTAACATTAAACATAATAATATCAAAATATACAATGAAAGCTGATTGGAATTAAATATTTATACAGTAAAAGCTTTCACTTAGTACTTAATTATGGTAATACTTTCATAATAAGTCATATACTTATAATGATAAATATATGTACTATTGATTCGTAATTTGGATGTTCAAACTTAATAGTCAGTGGTAAAATTGAATCATCTGAAAGTAAAATGTTTGATTTCAAAGTATTTATTTTAAAATATTCATTCAACGAGAAAAACATAAATTAGCTGATGCATTTGCTACAAAAAATTTCAATGATTAATAATTTATTTATAATTTGTAAAATTAAGAAATCAGATTCATGTTTCAAATGATAAAAACATCTAAAAGTATAGATATGCTATATTAAAAACCTTTCATTTTCCAAAATTTTTTATTTTGAATGGGTAGGAACTAATAACATTTAGAAAATCCAGCATACATTTGTATCAAAACTACGAATTCTATTTATCCGAATAATGAAATCATTTTGAAGTTCAAAATAAAGAAAGTTAGATGATAAAAGCGTACAACCTACTAATAATCCAATTATTAGAATATCATTCGATAGTAATAAGTCAATTATTTTGAAGTTAGTAATAAATCAATAAAAATGAAATAGGAATTCATTTAGAAAATTACTAAGTTAAAACAAAAATCAAAATATTGAGAAGTAAATTGTACGAATATTGAGTAACAGAAAAATTTATAATTTCAAAAGGAAAAATGTAATATTCAAAAATTCGAATTTTAAAGTTTATTTTACGCTGTTACAAATAATATCCACTTTCTGTAAAAAATATATTACAATACATGTTAAATTTAAGATCAATTTATAATGACTAATCAATCATGAATTAAATTACAAGGAGAGTGTCATTTGTCGGGGTCTTGTATTTCCTTCTAACCAAAGAAGATAGACGCTTATAGGAGGATACTTCTGGTTTAAATTTTTCGTCCGGAACGCTGGGTAACACTTTAACATTGTTTGTATATCTATACATATGAAAAATTTGATATTTATAGATATAAAAATACATGGATTATAGTGGCGCCCTCAGTAGCTGGGTAACTCATTTTTGGCAGAAATTTCCCGTTTAAGGCGACTACGGAAGTTTGGTTAGATTTCATTTAGTAGTTTACAAATTACTCTTTTAGTTTCTAAAATTTTTTGAATTTTTTAATTTTTCACCATTTATTATAATCCGTAGAATGGTGGAAAATTAAAAAATCTGAAAAATTTTACATATTGAAAGAGTAATTTGTAAACTCAAAAATAAAACCTAACCTGAAATCCGAAATCGCCTTAAGAGTACGCTTCCATAAGCGTCTATATTCGTTGTTCTAGCTTTGAGACATTTATTCTCATATGAAATCACGAAGAAGCCGCGACTTTTCGTTCTGATGCTAGATTTTTTTAAAGTTATGAAACATTTTATTTGAATTTTAAAGTTTTGTTTAGAAAATATTGCATCTGCTTCAAAAACTAAAAAAAGACTAAACATTTTGACTACGTAATAATTTTTTAAATAAAATAAACGAGTTAATAAATGTGAGAAAACGAAAAATTGGAGAAGCATTTGATTATGCCCTCGAACGCAGTTGATGTACAGGATAGCTCAACGAACTGTTAAGGCAATGCACATGAAGCAATTTCTTTTGTATGCTCTGTGAATATCTTCCTCAGAGTGGACTATTAACTTTTAATAGTATGTCAAAGATATTTGTAAATTTATTTCAATATTAAGGTGATGTAAAATGGATATGATACTTGGACTCAAGAATATTTACAATTTTTTTGGAAAATTTCAGAAAACAAAATATATTAATTTGTATTATATATCATCAAAATTATTTCGTTGTATTTTTAGGTATAGTACATGAAGCATCAAGAAGAAAAAGAATGCTGTATACTCTCGCGTGAAGTAGACACATCCACGATGTACAGCTACTTCATTCTGTGATTAGTTAAATTATCAATTTATCACATACAGAGATTGCTCATTAATTTCTAAAGCGATTTTGGATAAAGAGCGCTTTTTTAAACTGCATCACCTTCAGTTATACTAACCGAACAATACAAATAAAGAAGCAGTTTTAACTAATAACAAATTGCTAGTTTTGTAATGTAGAATTTTTGCAATGTACAATTTTTGTAATGTACAATTTTTTAAATATTTCTTTCTGCAACCTATATGGAAAAAAATTCTGCAAATAATTGTAAACAAGTGTTAATAATTATAAATAAATGTAAATAACTATAAATAAGTGTTAAAAAATGTTAAAATTGAGACATAAATAACAGTTATTTATAGTTATTTACACTTATTTACTGTTATTTACATTTATTCACAGTTATTTATATTTATTTACAGTTATTTACATTCATTTATTTTTTTTACAATTATTCACATTTATTTACGATTATTCATATTTTTTTACAGTTAATTACAGTTATTCACGGTTATTAACATTTTCAAAAATTTTCACAAATTTATTCAATTTGTTTATATATATGCAAAAATTTTTGAAAATGTGAATAACTGTAAATAACTGTAAAAAACTATAAAAAATTGTAAATAATTGTAAATATTAATAAATAACTATAAAAAAACTGTAAATAATTGTAAATAACTATAAATAATTGTAAATGATTATTATTCACTAATTCAAAAAATTTTTGAAAATGTAAATAGATAGATAGATAGATACTATTTATTGTATATCATATCATTATACAAAGGGCGTGTAATACAATTCATTAATATAATAATAAATATTGCACATAAACAATGTATAAATATAAAAATATTGCACATAAAACACTGTATAAATATAAAATATTGCACATAAAACAATGTATAAATACAAAATATTGCAGTTGATATCACAGTCAGTTACTAAACCTAATAATACTGAATAAGTAAGTCACAACAAAAGAAGTGATATCACAGATACAAAGAAAAGTAAAATACACGGAATCCTATAAATTAAAAGTCAGTCATACAATATCTATCAGTCATAGTATATGAAAATTTTTATTTAAAATACAAAATGAAAAATGATAAATAATGCAATAAAATAATAAAGCGTATGCAGTAGCACAAAAACGCAGTCAAACTAATAAAAACAAGTAAATCATTCACTCACTAACCATTCAGCCAATAAATACAATCAAACCTTAAGCAAAAGAGTATATATACGAGACGTCACATTATAATAAATTAACATATCAATAGGAAATAAAATTTAGTTTATTGGAGGTCGAGCAAGTACCCCCTCAGAGCCGACTTAAACCTGCTGAGCGATGGAAGATTCATTATATCAGCAGGCATGGAGTTCCAAAAATGCGCACCCTAAACTTAAAAAGAATTCCTTCCAGTGTCAGTACGCATGTAGGGCACCGCGAAATCCTTAATCTCTTCCCTAGTGGCTACCCTAGGTACATATCTAGTGAAGAGACCCACTAGATACTCGGGAGTATTCATGCGCACTATTTTGTACATAAGTACAGCCATAAAATACTGTCTCCTCGCATCAGTACGCAGCCAACCCAGCGCAGCTCTATGAGGAGAGATATGATCGCCCATTCTCACGCCTAATACATATCTCACACATAAATTTTGTAGTCTTTGTAATCGTCTTTCCAACTCCTGTGAGGCATCTAGCAGAAATACTGAGCAGTAATCGAGATGTGGAAACAGCAGGGCGGTTGCGAGCTGTTTGCGCAGAGCCTCAGTGGTATACCTACGAAAAAACCGTAAGCCATACATAGTTCTATTAAACTTCTTAGTCAGCATATTAATATGTGGCTCCCATGATAGCTTAGAGTCAAGCACAACACCAAGGCTCGTAACGGTATCAGAGAAAGTTATGCCGACACCATCCTCAAGCTCAATCGTCCTTGGCTCGCCAGCTTAAAAGTCATTAATAAATCGACCATTGCCAAAAACGATCGCCTTAGTTTTGTTTGCATTTAGTGTGAGAGAAGCATCAACAGCCCACTCCGACACCACCTTGGCCGCCCTCTGTAGAATACGAATACCTTCATTCACATCCTCCTAAGAGACCTGTGTATAAATTTGCAGGTCACCTGCATATAATAGGTGCTCGACACAACCGGGGTCGGGGGTGTCACGTATGTTATTAATGTAAAGGCAAAACAACAGAGGCCCCAGCACTGAATCCTGCAGAACTCCTAAATTGGTTGTTAGCCAATTCGATTCTTCTTTTAAATGCGTGGAAACCATTTGTTTTCTAACTGATAAATAGGAGCTAATTCACTCGAGTGCAGCCCTGGAAAACTCCATCGATCTCAGCCTTGCAAGTAATTTGGAGTGCGAGATCGTGTCGAATGCCTTACTAAAGTCAAACAGAAGTAGTAGCGTGACAAGTTTCTTATCTAGACCTGATCTTATGTCGTCAGTAAGTTTAAGTATGTCAGTCTGCGTTGAGTGATGCTTTCTAAAACCAGTCTGCATAGAGACAAGTATCCGATGTGTCGTAATATACTCTTGGTGATGGGCAATCTTCTCCAGGGCCTTTGAAAGAAAACATAAGATTGCTATGGGCCTAAAATCTTTAGGCATTGTTGGTGCAGGACACTTTTTTGATGGCACAATGCGTGCACTCTCCCAAAGGCAAGAGAAGACCCCCCGTGCAAAAAAGGAATTGAACAGAGTCACAAGATGTTCTCCGATAAACGGTAAAGCCTTGAGTATCACGCTCTGCGGAATGCCATCCTAGCCGCAAGCCTGTGATGAAAAATGCGAAATTGCAAGGACCACATCAGTAACATTAATTGGTTCAAAGGCAAAGCCACTTTCACTACACTGGGGAAGAATTTTCTTACATTCCTCATTATCATCGTGTGGCGAGACTGACACCCCAGCAAAGTGCGCATCAAGCTCATCCGGAGTAAATCCATTCAAGTCCCCTTGAGGTCCGGACAAGAGTCCCAGGTCTTTTAACTCCTTCCAGACATAACCTTTGGCAAGAGCTTCGAACAGTCTGTTATGATAGTAGATAGTCCTAGCTTGTTCAGTCTGCTCGTCGATCGTTTTACGTAGTTGCAGAAATTCAGAGAGATATCTCTTATCCTTCGTCCGTTTGTATCTCCGATACGTGGCATCTCTCTTGCACCGCATCTGCGACAATCCTTTGTCTATCCATGGAAACTTATCTTTACCAATTTTAAGTGTTTTTAGCGGCGCCAGATTATGTATTGCTGCCGTAAGATTGTCACAGAGGCAGTCAAGTGCAGATTCCGGGTCAACTGTACTAACGGTAAATGGCGTCCAATCACACCCGGCTAGACTCTGTACTAATAATGTTGGACAAATATCTTTATAGTTTCTATACTCAATTGCTTTCTTATCTGTTATGACATGACTACAAGAAACACATACATCAATTAAGTTATGCCGACTATGAAAATTCGCCGGTAAGTTTCGTGCGTCAAGTACGGTGTCGTTATCGTCAACAAGAATCAGGTCAATCCAAGTATGAGACGTCGGAGTGTGATGCGTGGCACCATGCTGGATCAACTGCAACGAAAGCTCAACCGATAACGTGTTAAGAAGTTTGGCATCACTGCTCTTACGCAGGAGATCGGCATTCAGGTCTCCCATTATAATTTTATGAGAGTATTCAGAAACATAATTTCTCAAAACATCTAAAAAGTTTGTGTATTTAATAAACGAAATAGCAGGAGGCCGATGAATAACAGAAACCAACACAGGTTCAGAGTTGCCCATTTGCACAGAACAGAAAATATATTCAGGCACCTCCGGTTTACCCTCACTATGAATAGTTTGAGTATCCGAAATAGCCAAAATAGTGCATTTTAAATTGTTCTTAATATACAAGGCTACTCCTCCACCGCGCAGGTTTCTGTCCTGTCTGAATACTTTATACCCCTTGACCCGAATGACGTCATCTGAAACAGACGGACCCAGCCAGGTCTCAACAATCCCAAATATGTCGTAAGAAGGACTACCACTTGGGGACTCACACACCTGTCCAATGTGAGCTCTTGACGAAGTCACATTCAAAAAGCATGCTCGCAGCTCACCCCTCCTCCCTGTACGACCCTCAAGGGAGACCCGGCATAGTCATTGGGGAGAGGCCACATTCGATGTTACTCCGTCTTTAACTAAAACTAAGTTAAAATAACTGTGAATAACTATTAATAACTGTAAATAACTGTTAATGACTGTAAATAACTGTAAATAATAGTAATTAATAGTAAATAACAGTAAATAACTATTATTCATGTCCCAATTTCAACATTTTTAACAGTAATTTGCAATTATTTACTATTATTTACAGTTATTCACAGAAATTATTTCCATATGGGAATTTATTCTCTTTTAGACAATTTTCAATTTTTCAAATTTGATAAAAATTTTTTAATGTATTGTATTTTTTCTTTCAACAATTATAATATTAAAAAACTAAATAAAATCAAGAGAATACTGAATAACCTTAAATTTATTACTAATGATTTTTGCTGCTCCGATGCTTTATAACAAAGTTATAAGCGATTGCATAATAGGGTTTGCGAAAAATAAAATATTATTAGTTATACATAATAATATCACTTTTATGAAAATCAATGCAAAATTGAAATTGAAATTAGAAAAATGTAAAAAGATTTTTAATTATAATCACGGTGGAAGAATAAGAGGTGATTCGACTATCCTTCCCCAACATTAAAACGTGTGTCGCTTATTGAGTTGACTCTCTACTTATCCATGTAGCGGAGCCACTTAGGTAGATACCCCACGTACACACCTACATAAGCCCACTGAGACGCATCGTTGTGTGCGTGAGCTGTTCATGAACAGCGAATGACCGTGTGTGAGTGAACACATACACATACGGCGTGTGGCATTGTTTTAGTGGATTAAATAAATGTAATTATTAGTTACTTATATACTTATTTAATAAATTAAATTATTTATTAAATTATTTGCTTTCATAGTAAATAATAGACTTATTTCATATTCTTATATGTCTCGATAGAATTAAATAAGTAAAAAATACTTTTTACTTTTTCATGGAATTAATTGATTAATATTTTTTTGATATATTGAATTTTAAAATTTTATAAAAATGAAATTATTAATGAAAAAACATTGAAATTTAAACTTTTGTAAAGTATATAAGGCCAGATGAGCATATATCATTTCATGTTTACTTATTTATGATGCAGCTTTAGCGTAATGGCTACGATGTGCGCTTTGAAATGTTGTCGCCCTGGGTTCAAATCCGGGTACATTAAATTTTTTTTTTTTTTTTGTTTTTCATAAAAGTTGTATTTTAATTTTTTTAAATATTTTATTTTACAAAATTATATTTTACAAAATTATATTTTTTAAATTATTAAAAAATAAATAATTAAATCAGTTGATTAATAAAAATCTTTAATTTGAAAAATTTATTTATTTATTTCGCAAGTAATTAAAAAATTACTATAAACACTAAATATAAATTATTTACAAAAGTAGAAAAATGTAAATATACTATATTATCATAAATTTATTTTAATTATTTCGATTTTTTACAAATTAAAATATTTACAAGTAAAATAATGAATTTTAATTACTGTAACGGTAATTTACTGCACGTTACAAAAGAAATTAGATTTTTAATCCCTTTTAATTTTTAGCTAAGACTATGCACTTTTGTTAGAATACGGAGCTGCTAGAATTTGTATTAAATATGATGAACTAGTAACAAACTCCGGCAAAGCTAGTTAGTATATTAGATTGATGTGCGACGGAGTATTTCTCTATCAGCTCGTCGCTGCGCTCTCTCTCTCTCTCTCTCTCTCTCTCTCTCTCTCTCTCTCTCTCTCTCTCTCTCTGCTTTCTCTCAATGGCGTAAGTAGCGACACATCGGCTTCCTATTGCTCTCTATTATAAATCGCTTTTAACAATAGATTTTTTCACTTCGCGGAGTGAAATTTGTTTTAGGGGGTCGTCTGAAGGGGTCAGTAGGCATTGGCTGCATTTGTATGCATCTGCATGCATCTTTTTTGTGACTCTGTGACGATTTTCCTAACTCTGCACTGCTGTTGGTGTAGTACTTTGATTGCTGCTGCCGCTGATTTTGCATGGAGATTTTTTGCTGTTGTTTTGCTGTTCCTGTGACTGGTCTGTTTGATGGTGTGTAGTGCAGTGTTGAAGTTGTTTTTTGGTGCATTTTTATTATTTTTAGCGTCTTAGAGTGACATAACCTCTAATTTTTTGGCGCCAATTTCTCTGTAGTGAAATCCTACAACATTATTATATATGGCGCCATCTATTGCATCTATTGCATACTTCTTGTACTATTTAATCTCTCTTGTTGGATAAC
This sequence comes from Anastatus disparis, assembly GCA_017163975.1. Lineage (NCBI taxonomy): Eukaryota > Metazoa > Arthropoda > Insecta > Hymenoptera > Eupelmidae > Anastatus > Anastatus disparis. The sequence continues at coordinate 1,283,945 of JAFFSR010000034.1, read as the reverse complement.
TGTTATCATCGTTAGTTACCATCGTCAATCAAAATTAAGGCGCTTATCCACTAGTACTTCTAATTATTAATGCACATCAAAACTTTTATATTTAATACGTTGTATTATTGTAGATGACCATTATCTTCATCAACTAAATTGGTATGCTATTCCACTACTACTTCTTATTTACGTCTTAGAGTGGCGTAATTTCTGAATTGTCGTTGATTATTCTGTACTGAAATTCTACAACGTTAATATACGTGGCGCCATCTATTGCATACTTCTTGTACTAATTAATCTCTCTTGTTGGATAACTGTTGTCATCGTTAATTACCATCGTCAATTAAAATTAAGGCGCTTATCCACTACTACTTCTAATTATTAATGCACATCAAAACTTTTATAGTAGTCACATCAAAACGTTTAATACGTTGTATTATTCACACAGTATAGTGTTTTTCTTTTTCTCCGCTCTGTTCTGTTTTTGCATCTCATCTTTCCCCGACGCTAATTTTATTTTATTTTTTATTCTTTCATTTTTATTAAGGTCTTTATATACTTAATCTTTTTCACACTGCATAAACTATGGCACCATCAACACACTGCAGTTTCTGTTCTAAGGTTTTCACCCATACCTCCAAGCCTAAAGTTTGTGGAAGGTGTGAGAGAACTTATCATAGCTCCTGCACTACTTTCACATCTGTTAGAGATCAGGATAACAAAACTATATTGATGTGCAGTCTGTGTTTGGCGGCTGTAAATCCTGATTGTTTTCGACCGCGATCAGGCTCCCTTTCCTCTGCGCACAATGCAACTCTCTCTCCATGCCCACCTAGAACGCCATCACCATCAACAGCTATGCCACCAAATGATATCCTGGCTGCCATATTGGAGAAAATGAATAAGCTGGATAAAATAGACTCCATGGATACCAACATAACTGCTATTGTATCTCGACTTACTGCACTTGGCGATAGGTTCACAGCGCTTGAATCTCGTGTGGACGCTATCAGTACAACCTTTGAGGAACGATTGAGCAGTAGTGAGGCTACGCTGGAGCAGTTTCGTGGAGAGCAGCGTGAGCTCAAAATGAGAGTGGATGGATTACTTGCCGCGTCTTCTGATGTGTCTGCGTCTTCAGCAGAGTCTCTTTCTGCTAAGCTCCAAGAGTTGGATAGGGCCAACAAGTCCTTGTCGCTTCAATGTGAGGCTTTGGCTGCAGCAGGTGCGTTTTGAGAGGTCTTCTGATCTAGTAGTGGGAGGATTTGTGCCGGAGGAATTGAAGGATCTAAGGTCTGCTGTCTTGGCTGTGTTGACTATACTTGACTCTGGGTACTCTCTCGGTGACATAACATCGGTTCGACCTCTTAGGCGCTCTCTAGTTGTGGATGGTGCTGCGGCTGCTGGTTCATTGGCGACTGATGCGGCGTCTGCAACAGAATCTGCCTCTTCATTATCAACATCTGCATCTGCACAACATCCTGTTCGTCCATCTACTGTGCCTTTACTTGTCACTATGAAGAGTGCATCATTGGCTCGTGCTGTAATTGCTTCTAAAGCGAAGTTTGGAAAGCTATCATCATCTAAAATAAATGATCATCTGCCTCCTGATAATAAAAATGTTGAGTCTCTGACATCGTCGGTGATTAATATAAACGAGTATCTGCCTACCTCATTACATCAGTTGAAGCTGCGAGTCTTAGAAAAGGCAAAGGATAAAAAATATGACTTTGTCACATTTGTGCGAAATGGAATGATATACGCTAGGAAGAAGGGGGATCGGATACCTGTGCGTATTACTACTGATGCTGACCTGAATGCTTTTTTAGCAAAAATAACTCCCATCAGCAACGGAGAAGCGAGCTGATTCGAGATGCTGTGGTAAGTCCATTTTCTTCTTCCTTCCCTTCTGATTCTCTGTTACCTACTAATAATACTTCATCTTCATCTACCATTACAAAACATGTCTCTACTGAGGATGGTCTCAGGGTTTGTCATTTTAATGCCAACTCCATTCGTGCTCATATTGAAATGATAAGATTATTTTTGGCTTCTCGCACTTATTTTCATGTGGTGGCTGTGACTGAGACAAAGCTGGGTCAGATAGTCTCTGACTCGCTTATAGCCATAGATGACTATGTGCTTTTCAGACAGGATCGTAACACTAGAGGTGGTGGTGTTGCTCTATATGTTCATCGCTCACTGGATTGCATACGACTGTGTTCTTCAAAAGGTGGCTGGTGTGGTAAGCCAGACTTACCTGAATATCTCTTTTGTGAGATTAAAACTCATGATGTTGCTTCTCCTATTTTTGTTGGAGTAGTCTACAGACCACCTCATGCTCCATTCTTGGCTGGAACTGATTTTATTCCTGATCTGTCATCTTATATGCATGATTATAGCACTAAAGTTATCTTGGGTGATTTCAATACAAACCTATCTACTGATTCTGATGACTCTTTGTTTCTGAAGGGTTTGATCAAGGAAAATGCACTCTTTTCTGTGCCTTACGGTGCAACTCATCACACTGCCACATCTGATACTTGGCTAGATTTATGCCTTGTGGATGCAAGTGATTCCTTGCTTGATTATTGGAAGACTGATGTGCCATTTATAGATGGACATGATTTCATTGCAGCCACTGTCAAGTCTTCTCTTTCTAAGCCTGTGCTTAATGATTTCTCTTATCGAGACTATAAGGCTGTTGATAACACAAGGCTGATTGATTATTTTTCCTCTTTGGATTGCTCTATCTGTAATGGCGATTCAGATCTCGAAACTCGTCTTAATTGTCTTTATGGCCATCTAAGTGAAGCAATTTCACTCTTTGTTCCCATTAAAAAGGTTCGACAGGGTGTAAATCGTCGTCCATGGATCACTGCAGAGCATCGTGGTTTGGTTCATGATAGAGACCGGCTTTATAGACGCTATAAACGCTCACGACTTCCCTTTGACTTGCTATCATATAGAGCTGCACGTGATCGTGCTCATGAGAGCATTGAGTCTTCAAAACTCCTTTATTATTATGGCAGGCTCTCTGGGCTAAATGATTCTCGGCAAATCTGGAAGGAGCTGCGTAATCTCGGTATTTGTTCGAGTGGAAATACTTCTTGTCACCCTTTCTCTATTGATGAGCTAAATTTTCATTTTTCCAGTGTAGCATCTGATAGATCGGTCACCTCAGTCTTTGATTATTCGAATACTTTAGCTGAGGATGAACCATTTAAACCTATGTTTACGTTCTCTGAGGTGTCGCTGTTTCAGGTTGGTCAGGCTGTGCGTAGTTTTACTACGCAGGCGAGGGGTCCAGATGACATTCCTCAGTCTCTTATTAATACTGCATTTCCTGTTATCGATAAATTCTTGTGTCGCATTTTCAACGATTCCTTGAAAGAATGTCTTTTCCCATCATGTTGGAAGTTATCGCTTATTAAAACTATTAATAAAGTTACTTCTCCACAATCTATGAATGATATTCGACCTATTTCCTTATTATCGTTTCTGTCAAAGGTACTTGAGCGTCTTGTCCATCAGCAGTTGTATGAATATTTGTCCACTAGACAACTATTGGATCCGCGGCAAACTGGATTTAGGACTGGGCATAGTACACAGACAGCCTTGTTGAGACTGACAGATGATATTAGACTCAATATGGATAGACGCTATGTCACCTTGCTTTTGCTATTTGATTTCAGTAAGGCATTTGATACCGTGAACCATGCTATTTTGCTTAGAAAAATGTCATCACTTGATGTCTCCATCACGGTAATCAGATGGTTTGCCTCTTATCTTGCGGGTCGTCAGCAGGCTGTTATTGGTGAGGGTGGTAATGTATCTAATTACCTCTCTCTTAGTATGGGAGTTCCTCAAGGATCTGTATTGGGGACGTTATTATTCTCTATATATGTGAATGATGTTGCTATTGATTTTGGTCCTGATATTCAATACCTTATATATGCTGATGATCTTCAGGTATATGTCCATTTTCCTTTGGATAAATTGGATGTTTACTCTTCTATTATGAGTGCACATGCTGTTGCTATCTCTGATTGGGCTGCTAGAAATTGCCTTAAATTGAATGTCGGTAAAACTAAGGCCATAATTATTGGCTCCTATTATTATATTAATTTGCTGTCTACTATACAGGCTGCTGGTGTCCAAATTAATGGCACTACTGTTGGGTTTGAATCTTCTGTTCGGAATTTAGGGGTGTGGTTGGACAGTAAACTGAATTGGAAGGAGCACATCTCTCAGGTTTGTAATAAGTCTTTTTCTTTGCTCTACAGGTTAAACTACTTTCGAAAGAGTACTAACATTGCTCTTCGTAAGCATCTGATACAGACTTTACTTTTTCCGCTCATCGATTATTGTTGCCTCGTTTATTCTGGATTTGTCGGCTGAACTTGACTTGAGGCTTCAGAGAGTCATCAACTCTGGTATTCGCTATGTTTATGGTGTTGGCAGACGTGAGCATATTTCTGCTTATCGTACAAAATTGGGCTGGTTATCTACCTCCAGTAGAAGAAAATATTTTGCATCCTCCTTTCTTTATAAGATGTTCTCTACTAAAGTTCCTTCTTATCTTTATTCTAGATATATTTGGAATCAATCTGTTAGAACATTGAGGGGTGCTGTGAGGCCATTGACTGTACCACCTGCAACTACTGAATTTTACAATGGATCGTTCTTGGTCACTTCATCCTTCCTATGGAATGAGCTCCCTGAGTCAATTCGAAATTCACCATCACTTCATTCATTTAAATCTTCAGCATTTACTCATTACCTCTCCTTAGAAAATGGACCTATGCCATCACAATAAAAATAAAAATAAACTGTAACTTAATAATAATCTTTAATTCAAATTATTAAGTTTTTATTATTTTCTTCTGTTTCTGTTTTAAATACTGCTTTTACTCAATATTATATTTTATTATTACTTGTATATAACTGTATAAAAATTATACAATATAATGTACATACAATAAACATATATCTAATCTAATCTAATCTAATCTCTCTCTCTCTCTCTCTCTCTCTCTCTCTCTTACCTGATCGAGAGACGCGATGCCGCTAGCGCAGTTCTCCTTATTTTTATTCGGTTTAGCTTTCTTAGTTAAACCTACTCAATATTTTATATAGAAAATATATATGTTTTACTATGATAAAAATAAGGACCGCGGAGGCGTCGGGGTAAGCAACTGGTACAGGCTTATTATATGATATGCTCATACAGCAGAGACAAAAATAAAGATTTTATGTTTAAAGTGAATTTATTAAAAGTAATAAAGAAAAATACAAAATCAAGAATTAAAACGTAAATGATAAAGTAAAAGCAACAATTAACTAATATGACAATATTTGAATTTACAATAAAGATAGCAATAGGGGAGGACGCGACGCGAACTAAATTGCGCTATAACACAAGTAATATCACGCACGCACTTTATAGCGTAAAGTTTCTGCGAAGAAAGAAACCTTACTTTACAAAACTTATAATTACTTACGACAACGTCGAGAAGCTTCTCTTACACCGAAGACTCTACGCTGATCGCTCGCTCGTGGGCCAACGGTCGCGACGCTGCAGCAATCCTGGTCGCGGGAGCCAGTCGAAGCCCGCTCTCGAGAAATCTTCTCTGGATGAACAAAGGCCGCTATCTTCCTTAATCAGGATAACGCCTTGGGTTTGATAATGCGCGTGTCTCACGGCTCGTATAGAAGCACGAGTCTTGACACGGAATAAGTGCACTAACAAAAGTTATCGACTATTCGCACCTATTGCAATGTGCTCTCAACGACAGCCGGAAAAGGTCTCCTCTCGCCTCGTGGTCGACTCGGCGTTCTTCCCTTGATGATCAGTAAGTTACGTATTTCTTCGCGTAACTCTGACGGCTTGTATGACCGCGCGCGCGTCGTATATTATCTACTACTCGCGCGATATTCAAACACGGTAAAATACCGTGACACCCCTCCGCCAGACGCAGCATAACCGGGTTTGCTGCTCTGTATAACGCGCGGGAGGTGTGTGACTGTTCTGTTAAGTCAACTTCATACATCGGATATAATATTTCGCTGCGCACGCGTTTTCCTCGGTGAAAAGTCGATTACATTTTTGACACGCTCGTTTGTAGAACCTTTAGGCCTACCTCGTTTACGCCTGATCGGTTCGGGCTCAGCTTGACGCATACGCTTCGTCATACGCCTTACGACGACGGCCGTCTTGCGTGGTCGGCCTCGCTTCCTATTCGGTTTCTCGTTAGGGGTGGGTACACCGCTCGCAGGCGGTCGCTCGCAATCTGAGCCCGATCCTCCGTTAACACACGGAGTCGCATCGCCCGCAGGAGACGGGTCGCTCATCGTCTCATTTTCGCTTGTTAGTTCCAACGGTGGTAGAGGCGGTGACTCGTCTTCTTGTCTTGCGATATATGGTTTTAGCTGCTCTACATGGATGGGACCGTAAGCATTATCATCGATGTCTAGTAATCTGTATGTGTTTGATCCACATTTAGCCGTAATCATATAAGGACCTACAAATTTCGGCGCTAACTTGCTAGCTATACCTTGAGCAGCTGAAGAAAGTATCTTATTTCTTCTCCATACTAAATCACCAACATTATAAGACACTTCTCTTCGTCCTGCATCGTATACATCGGCCTGTTTTTGCTGTGCCAGCTGCGCACGGTCGATCACCTGATCCTGTAGCAGAGGTAACTTGCTTACACGCTCCCGCCAGTTATCTACTTCTCGTAGTTGTTCATTCTCTTGAGCAGCCTTATCTTCTTTCCTTTTTAATAATTTAGGAGGGACTGGCTGTCGACCATAGTTTAGCAGTGCAGGGCTAGTACCTGTAGTGCTTTGTTTGGCCGTATTATATGCGAAAATTAATTCTGGCAGTTTTTCGTCCCAAGAGCGATGGTTTTCATCAATAAATGCGGTGATCATTGTTTTTATAGTCCGGTTTATCCTTTCGACCGGATTCGCCTGAGGGTGGTAAGTAGGAGTGGTGCTATGATACACTCCTATTTCGTTCAGGTATTTATCTATCACCTGATTCCTGAACTCTGAGCCATTGTCAGATAGGAAGACCTCTGGCGTACCAAATCTTAGGATGATTCTCTCTTTTAGTGATTTTAAGATCGTAGGTGCATTTGCCTTTCTAATCGGTATGCACTCTACCCATTTAGTGAACACGTCTTCAAAGATCAACGCATATTGGTAGCCGTGTTTGCTTTTTGGAAAGGGCCGGTTATATCACCTGCTACCACTTTCCATGGGCCTAATACTTCTCTCTTGCCCATTAAGCCAGCAGGTAATTTTTTGTTCTACTTTACACTGCTGGCAGATCTCACAGCTCTTGACATATTGAGATACCGTTTTCTCAATATATGGCCAATAATAATATTGTTTTATTCTAGCTGTAGTCTTATCTCGGCCTAAATGACCAGCTGTTGGCTCATCATGACATTCTTGCAGCACTTCTGCTCGATGTTCTTTGGGTACTACGATTTTCCATGCATTGTCGTCTCCTAGCGTTTCTTGTGTGAACCTGTCCGGTACATAGCGATATAACTGACCTCCGATTATTTTCCATCTCGGGAAGTCGCTTGGGTTACTTAATACCTGATTGAGTAGTTTCTTATACCAATCATCATTAGTTTGCGAAGCCCAGCTTAGTGCGCTTAAGTGTGAGTCGCATTCTAATAAATCTTCGTGCATGCGTGATAACGCATCGGGCACGTAATTCAGAGCACCTTTTCTGTGCTCCACGGTATAAGAATAACCCTGCAGCTCCAGTGCCCATCTCGCTAGCCTGCCCGTTGGATTATGTAAGTTACATAGCCAACGTAAGCTACTATGGTCCGTTATGACCTTAAAATCGTAGCCTTCTACATAACAGCGAAACTTCTTAACTGCCCATATGACGGCCAAGCATTCTCGTTCTGTAACGCTGTAATTTCGCTCTGCACTGGACATGGTGCGACTAGCAAATTCTAATACTCGCTCTTCGTTGTTTACAACTTGCAAAAGTACTGCTCCTAGACCTGAGTCACTTGCATCTGTCCGTACGACAAATTGCAAGTCGAACTGTGGACGATGCAGTAATGGAGCAGATGCTATTAAAGCTTTTATCTGCTCGAAAGCAATCTCCTGATCGCTTGACCATACGTACTTACAGTCCTTTCTTGTAAGTCTGGTCAGTGGCTCTGCTAACGTAGCAAAGTCTTTCAGGAATTTCCTGTACCACGAAGCCATACCCATAAAACGTCTTAACTGTTTTAAGTTTTTAGGAGCTGGGTATTCCATAATGGGTTTAATCTTTTCTGGATCTGGCTTAAAGCCATCTCTATTCACTAGAACACCCAGATATTTTACCTCTTCTTGGCAAAATATGCTTTTCTCATGACTGATCGTGAGACCTGCAGCTTTGATGCGCAGTAATACCTTCTCGAGCCACTTCATATGATCATCGAATGTCTCAGTTGCGACAATGATATCGTCTAGATATGAAAATGCATAAGGCTCGAGTTCTGGGGACCTATGACCTTGTCGATTAATCTTTGAAAGGTCGCGCCAGCGTGGCTAAGGCCGTACGGCATACGTTTGAATTGGAAAAGGCCCATGCCAGGTACTGTAAATGCTGTTTGAGCACGTGAGTTTTCTTTCATCCTAATTTGATGATAAGCACTGCTCAAATCCATTGTACAGATGTATCTTGCTTTCTGCAGTTTACGCAAGATATCATCCATTCTTGGCAATGGATATGCATCAGGTTTTGTAACTGCATTAACTTTTCTAAAGTCGATACAAAACCTGAACTTGCCATTTGGCTTCTTAACCCTGACCACTGGACTCGACCAGCCGCTCATTGAGGGTTCGATAATATCTGCTGCAAGCATTTCATTGACCTGTTCGTGCATCCACTCTTCGACCTTCTTAGACACAGGGTAATATTTCTGTTTAATTGGCCGAGCAGATCCTGTATCGATTTCATGTTCGATCCAGTTCGTACAGCCTATAGGAGTATCATCTTCTCCTAAGATTTCTATGACTAAACTCTTAACACGAGCTCGATCAGCGGCTGATACATCAGCTAAACCTACTGATTCTAGCTTTGCAACATGCATCTGACTAAGCGCTGCCACTTCTAAATTTACCTTCACATTAGTACCCTTAAGAGAAAGTTTATTTTCACAGGGGTCAAACATAGCCTTAAATGCTCGAATAAAATTTCCTCCTAGATAACATGGTTCATCTAGGGTCGGCATGATCGCAGAGCGGATTGTTTTTGTAATTCCGCCTACTGTAAAAGGGAGATCAACATAACCTACTAATGAGCATGATCTACCATCTGCTACTTTGGCACATCTACCTGTAGCTGGTATCAAAGGCGCGTTGCAGGCTGCTGCTAGTTGCAAGCCCGTAGAGTTCATGACCGTACGTGATGCACCTGGGTCATATAAGGCCCTTATACGGTAATCTCCGATCACTACCGTAAGCCACCATCGAGCTTCATCATCAATATCTGATTGCCGATGTTCTTCCTGTTCACTTGTCTCTGCCTGACAAGTGCGAGACTCGCTCTGCTCTGCTACAAAGGTTTCCGGTAACTTCCTGTCTACCATCTTTCTAGTAGAGAGTTCTGAGGTCTCGTAGTCCTCGTTGGGAACAGTAGGTACCTCGTCTACTTGTTCCCTTGCCCTTTTCCCGCACATTGGGGGCAAGACCATTGCGTATATCCAGGTAGACCACAGCGGTAACAACTGAGGTTGGGGTATCGATTTCTTGTACCTCCTTGATTACCCATGTTGGCCTTATCTCTATTTGGGTTTTCTGTCTGATTTTCCTTTTGGTTTTGACTTTGCTGCTCAGAGTTACCATTCCCTTGCTTAGGTTTTCGTGGTGGTCTCTTAGATTTTTGTTGATTTCTGTAAGGGTTTTTGCGTGGTGTGTTTGGCGAAGCTTGTCCGGACTGATTTATATTATGAGGTGCAGGTTGCCTGTCTCTGCCTTCAGACATCTTATCTAACCGAGAGATTATTTGCATCATCATTTTAGCAATATTAAACTGTTCGGATGCCGGTGGTTTTTCTTGTATAGCGGCGACCTGGTGTTTATTCTCTTTTCGTTTGGGCGTAGGACGGTAAGCTACGTCAGGTAATAAAGAGTGTTCCGGCAGAGGAGGTGGCTTATATGCCCTCTCTGCATCTATTGTTAGTTCAGCTTCAACTGCTTTTTCTAGGAGTGACTCCACATCCACAATCTCATCTCTTCTTACCATACGTTGAATCTCGGGTAAGAGATTGCGGTGCAGCAGATCGAGTTGTTGTCCTAAATCTGGTAATGGAACCTGTTTTAATATGATTGCTTGTAGGCACGTTATATAATCACGCACAGGTTCTTCTTTACCTTGTGTGCGTCTGTTTGCTTCAGATCGCAATCTTTGTTGAAAGCGTCTACTATGTCCATACCAACGTAGTGCAGCTTCTTTAAATTCAGCCCAAGTATTCCACGAATGTCTGTTATTTCTGTACCACGTGGCTGCTACGTCTGATAACAGTTCGGAGAGCGAGGATAATAAGTCGCTCTCGCTAAGTTTAGCCAGCGCTCGACACTCCTCAACTCTAGTTAAAAAGAGGTCTATACTTTGGCCTCGCTCGCCAGAAAATGTAACATTCCAGCGTCGCACTATGTGACCTACGTCTGTATTTTTATTTGCATTTACTGGACGGTCACTCTGCCTGGTCAGATTAGCATTATCCGTCGCACTGTTTGCAGTGTGAGGGGTCCCCCTCCCCGCGACTGTGCCTGCTCCCGCAGCACCTGTTGGCATTGTGTTATCATTACCCCTTATGGGGCTGCTACTGCGACTATTAATGATGCCGAATGTATCTTGAAATCCAACGTGTGCATTGCGTCCTGCATTCTGCTGATTTTGCTGGTCGTATAGCCTAGTACTTGACGACGTAGGATACGCAGGTTCGTTAGGCTTTTGCCTGAAATATGCCATTTCTTGTGTTAGCGTGGCTACTTGTCTATTCAGTGCTTCCAGATAGTTCAATAACTCCCTTGGTATTCCTGGGAATCTTTCTGTTTCTGTATTATTTTTAGGCGTACTTTGCAGAGCACTTTGCCTGTTATCTTGCGTTTGAACGTTATGCGCTCTGTTTTGGGCAATATTTGCTAAAGTAGCGTTTAAATTTTGTGCCACATTTGGGTCCTTTGCCAATATGGTGAGTGGGTGTTCCTCGTTTGGATCTAAGTTATCATCATAGATGGTAGATCCTGTTTTCTCGAACATGGTTCTTTCGATGAACTGCTTCCTGACCGAAAGGCGGCGTTGTCGTGTCGCCTTTTCGTCCTCTGTAGGATTTGATTGCTCAAAGTCCACCGCTGTATAATTACCTAATAGCCATTGAACTAATCGGTTTGCTTGTTCGAAAGGAAACCCTTCTTGCTTCAATTCTAACGTTTGAAGCGAATCTATTAAGTCATCTTCAGACAAGCATGATGCCCATTTATGGACCTTTATAGCGGCAGCTTTGTGATTTTTGTCGGCCGTTATCTGTTGTGTAGCCATCTTGATAAATATTGCTATCTTCTTTCTTGGTATATTTTCTATTTATATTAGTCGCACGCTGTTTCACTAACGCTCACTGTGTGTGTGTGTACGATGTTTATTTTTCTAAAGAAAATTATATTACTGATCGTTTGTATATGGTCATAAGAGGACCATGTACATACGCAACAGTTAAAATTTATTAAATATGTAGATATATTAAAATTCAATTGTTTTGATTTTTGGATTTATACTAGAATTTTGAGTAATTACAATTAATTTATTAAATTAAAAATGCGATATATTACTAAACAAAATTTTGTAATATTAGTCGATTTACAATACAAAGTTTTAATATATATGACTAAATTCAAAAATCTGTGCGTTCTTAAACTTTTGTTAAAAATGCACACCTAACTGTGTAGGGACAATTTATTTATTATACATGTGTATCTAACGTGTAGTGTAGAAATCAATGCTAATTTAAAGTTTTCGAGAAAATTCTAAAATTTCTCCACAACACACACAGCATCAGTCGAGTGCCACGAGTTGGCAGTCGTTGATGAGAGAGAATATATAAAACCAAATTTTTTCACTATGTGTAAAAATAAAAATTTTAAATTTTAAATTTCACTTATTATACAAAAAAAAATGTTCTGGCCCTTTAATATGTATAAAAAATTTTAATTTTTATTCAATTAAATATTATATCAAGATACAGAAAAAAAAATCTCAATGTTAATAATACTAAATTATCCTATATTAAAGGGTTATTTGTCAACTGATTTAATTTCAACTTCCTCGCCAGTTGAAATCAATGTTTCTCTCTCACCATAAAAATTTGTAATATACTATTAACGACCTGATCGGTAAGAGGTTTATACACAACGACGCAGTATTCTTAGAAAATCTCAACTGCCTGTTCGCTTTTTCACATAAAACGAACTGTAAGGCATAAAGAGTTATATCTTTTATCTCTGTCACTATGCTTTTGAAGCGCGAGAATGTCTGCGCGTTATGAAAGTAAATAGAATTTTTCGCTGGGACACGTGGGGACAGAAATTTGTAACAGCTAAACGACAAAAAAAATTTCAATAGATAAATAGCAATTTTCCGAGAAATGTCCACTATTTTATTTTTCAAAAAAAAACAATTTAATATTAATTTAATTTTACGAAACGTGAAAGAAAATTTTAACGTCAATTCTAAATTTATTTGTCTTCGAGTAAGAATAATTCGATTCTCAAAAGAAAAAAAATTTCTTGACACGTGCTATCTTGAATATTAAACTTTATAGCAAAACGCCATCTTTAATATAAAGTCTCTTATGAACAACGCGAAGTCTGTTTGCGTCGACGCCAGCTACGCGCTCGACGCCATTTGCAAATTTTGATTTATTAGACAACGCGTAAAAGCCTGATCCCGTTGACGCATCTATTCGTTGGGCGCCATTTTGTAACGGTAATTTACTGCACGTTACAAAAGAAATTAGATTTTTAATCCCTTTTAATTTTTAGCTAAGACTATGCACTTTTGTTAGAATACGGAGCTGCTAGAATTTGTATTAAATATGATGAACTAGTAACAAACTCCGGCAAAGCTAGTTAGTATATTAGATTGATGTGCGACGGAGTATTTCTCTATCAGCTCGTCGCTGCGCTTCTCTCTCTCTCTCTCTCTCTCTCTCTCTCTCTCTCTTACCTGATCGAGAGACGCGATGCCGCTAGCGCAGTTCTCCTTATTTTTATTCGGTTTAGCTTTCTTAGTTAAACCTACTCAATATTTTATATAGAAAATATATATGTTTTACTATGATAAAAATAAGGACCGCGGAGGCGTCGGGGTAAGCAACTGGTACAGGCTTATTATATGATATGCTCATACAGCAGAGACAAAAATAAAGATTTTATGTTTAAAGTGAATTTATTAAAAGTAATAAAGAAAAATACAAAATCAAGAATTAAAACGTAAATGATAAAGTAAAAGCAACAATTAACTAATATGACAATATTTGAATTTACAATAAAGATAGCAATAGGGGAGGACGCGACGCGAACTGAATTGCGCTATAACACAAGTAATATCACGCACGCACTTTATAGCGTAAAGTTTCTGCGAAGAAAGAAACCTTACTTTACAAAACTTATAATTACTTACGACAACGTCGAGAAGCTTCTCTTACACCGAAGACTCTACGCTGATCGCTCGCTCGTGGGCCAACGGTCGCGACGCTGCAGCAATCCTGGTCGCGGGAGCCAGTCGAAGCCCGCTCTCGAGAAATCTTCTCTGGATGAACAAAGGCCGCTATCTTCCTTAATCAGGATAACGCCTTGGGTTTGATAATGCACGTGTCTCACGGCTCGTATAGAAGCACGAGTCTTGACACGGAATAAGTGCACTAACAAAAGTTATCGACTATTCGCACCTATTGCAATGTGCTCTCAACGACAGCCGGAAAAGGTCTCCTCTCGCCTCGTGGTCGACTCGGCGTTCTTCCCTTGATGATCAGTAAGTTACGTATTTCTTCGCGTAACTCTGACGGCTTGTATGACCGCGCGCGTGTCGTATATTATCTACTACTCGCGCGATATTCAAACACGGTAAAATACCGTGACATTACCATACAATTCAGCAATTTGTTTTCTCTTGACTTATTTTTTAATATCTCTATTTTTAAGTTTACAAAACTGACCCATCCCAAATGTTACATAATAATATATACGCTGTGAGAATAATATAGTTGGTCCTACACTGAGATAAAATTCATGCTAATAGAGCATGCGAACTGCCATCTATGCGAGCATATAAAACATTGATACAAATATGACAGGCCGTGAGAAGCTCTATTAGTATTGGATTACCTTATACTAAAAAAGATGGTATGGAGAGTAACTAAAGCATGAACGGCATTCACTGATGACTCGCGTGGTATACTTCGATGACTCCCCACTCTCATATCCTTTGTTTGCTTGAGTCGCCTCCTCTTTTGGGTGGCGACGCGAGCAAACACGGCTGGTCTATACCCAAAATTATGTTGCAAATTTCTTTAACGTATTTTCGTAGCGTGAATCTTTTATTTCTTTTCTTTTTTTATGAAGGGAGATACGTTATAAATATAACATCCCGCCAAGAAAAATATTAAGGATGCCCTACAAAATTGTAAGGACCCCACAGGGCATCCTGACAGGGGCGCTACTTGGCTTGTAATGGGGCGCTTCTGAGGTCCCGATAGGGCAGCCTCATTTTCCTAAATATTCTATAATTACGCGTCCACTGCCCGATAATTGCCTGACTATTGATATTCAAAACCTTTTAAAGTAAAACATAACCTCTTCTGACATTCTCGCCAGTAAATTAAATGTTATTTTTCTTATAAGATACGAATTAGTTTGCAAAAGATAAATGTATTGATATTTTTATAAAATAATATGAATGAATCATTCTTCAACTTAATTTTATATATTATACATTTATTTTGTTCTACGAAAATTCAATGTTGATTGCTATTAAAACACACACACACACATACACCACACTAGTAATTAAGAACATGGCTGTATCTAAAATTAAAATAATTCTTCTTTTCGTGTTGAACATTATTTATATTGAAACTATTTTAGAGTTAAATTTAAAAGAAAAATAGTTTTTTTTACACCAAATAAACACGTGCATCAGATGAGGTTATGTTATCACTTCGAATTTTTTTAACATCGATTGTCAGGCAACTGTCAGGTGATAAACGGGTAACAATAGGGTACATCTGAAAATGAGTCTGCCCTATCGGGACCTTGAAATCGCCCTATTACACGCCATCTAGGAACCCTTTAGGGCACCCTACAGGGACCTTATAATAATCTTAGGGTACCTTATAGGGACCTCATTTTCACTCGAAATTCGTTTCTAGTCGGGCTGTTAAACTTTTTAACTTTAAATAATTCATTTTTAACTTAAAATTTAATTATTTTAAACCGCTGGGGGGCAGATAAGCATGTACGATTTTACGCCAGAGATATTTCGGAGTAGCGTTGGTCTAGTGCGTAACGTTCACGCTTTTCCTTTTGAGTACGCGAGTTCAACTCTCGGCTAGGGTCACTTTTTTTTTTAATTTTTTTTTTTATTGTTTTAATATTTTTTATTCCTTTTTATATTTATTTTTTTTTAGATTTTGTATTTTTTTAATAATTTTAAAATTTAATTTTTCACAAGTACGCTTGTTTTTTTCAATGAAAATTTTTTAAAAATAAATTATTCTTTATAGGTAGTAATTACAAACATTGATAAATAAATAATAGTGATGTTTATTTTATAATAGTATAGTTTAATTTATTTATAATTTAGTTTATAAAATTTACAATAAATTACAATAAATAAATAAAACTGAGTTATTATTAAAAAAATTTTTTTTTTTTAAATTTGGTGGCTTCCACGTACGCCGGTAATTGGCTTCTACGTATTCCCCACACCTTTATTTATTCCAATTCCAAATTTTCCCCCCTTCCCACCCCATTCCGCATTTGCCCGGGGTAATGCCCGTGAAGAAGGAAAAACCCTGTAGCCAAACCCAGTGGGATAAATGCTTAGGGAAAACCTTCTCCGGAATGGGTCGGTGTATATAGCGAATTCGGTATTAGGTGACCCTTGTACAAGGGCACCTACACCGTATTTGCCACACCTTCTGCTCGCATTGTCATGTGGCCAGCACACCCAAGCGACCGTCACACAAAGAAAGTCAGAAAAGGCCGCTCGGGGTTCTTTGGAGCGGTCACCCATCCAAGTACTAACCGTGGCCATTGCTGCTTAACTTTGCAGATCGCCTGGCGCGCGCCGAACCACTCGGCCAATGCGTCGGTTCGAGTTATTATTATTTATGTTATAATATATATTGTATATTGAAATATGTTTATAAAGACAAAATTGAACTATAGTATTGTAAATATCACTATTATTTATTTATTAATATTTTAAATTATTTTCTATATGAAATAATTTATTTAAAAATATTAATAAAAAAAACGAGCATATTTTAAGTAACTTGTGAAAAAAAAGATTTTAAAATTAATAAAAAAATAGAAAATAAAAAAAATATAAATAAAAAAAAAGCAATAAAAACTATTGAAATAATAAAAAAACAGTTTAAAAAAAGTGGTTCTAACCAAGAGTTGAACTCGCGTACTCTTAAAGAAAAGCGCGAACGTTACACACTAGACCAACGCTACTTCGAAATATCTCTGGCGTAAAATCGTACATGCTTATCTGCCCCCCAGCGGTTTAAAATAATTAAATTTTAAGTGAAAAATAAATTATTTAAAGTTAAAAAGTTTAACAGGTTATATTTATAACGTATCTCCCTTCATAAAAAAAGAAAAGAAATAAAAGATTCACGCAGTGATGGATTTTGAAGATGCTTATATGATATCCAACAGCCAACTTCAGAGTATATACTACAGAATAATATATTCTGCTTATACTCTAATTCTACGGTATACTCTGAAGTTGGCTAAAGGATATCCTAATATATAGATATACATAAATGTATAAAGCATCCTCGAAATCCATCACTGGATTCACGCTACGAAAATACGTTAACGAAATTTGCAACATGATTTTGGATATAGACGAGCCGTGTTTGCTCGCGTCGCCACCCAAAAGAGGAGGCGACTTGAGCAATAGAAGAATGCCATAGTTAGCAGTAAAGAAAGAATAGTGGACAAGCCACGTTTACTTCCTTCACGTCCCATGAGAGGATCCAGCGCTAGCTATCGAAGGATATTAGAGTGGGGAGCTACTAAAGCATGTAAACAAACAGTTTTTGGATAGCACAAACCTCGTAAGAGTAGATGGCGCTGTTATTAAAGCATAGGATATTACTTACTAACTTTGGATACGTAGACTACATGCTCTATTGGCATGAATTTTCTCTCAGTGTACTATTTTCATATATTTGACTTTATTTTTAATTGAATTTTAAAAATTATTTGATTAAAATGAAATTGAATCATTTCATAAATAAATATTAAATATGTAGAAATACTGAGTTAAAATATTTATAAGTTCATAATTATACTACATGTAATTCAAAAGTACGTAGCAAAACCATAGCTTATAATATATTAGATTTTCGTTGATAAATTTTTTGCACTACAACATTATTAAGATTCCTTATTGAATTTTATCACGAATGGATAATTTATTTAAGAAGTACGGATTAGATAAATATTTATCTACGCTTCAAGGTAAGTAAATAATTATTATTTATTAATTATATTGATTTCATAATACTTATATAATCATGCATAACCCCATAATGAATTGTGTAAAATCAGAAATATACGATGTTGTAACTCTTTAAGAATTAACAAATTTCCTTAATTAAATTGACAAATTATTTCCTGCTATTGGTGCACTTTTAAAAATTCAGATAATGTTAAAAGAACTATGTTTCTTATAGTGCAATTTTCACTCTACTCTTTCTAATCTTATATTATTTTTTTTCAATTTTATTTAATATTTATTGAATTTTGAAAATTACTACTAATGTATTAATAAAATTGCTAAATTGTATAGTAATTAAAATTCATTAATTTATTTGTAAATATTTCATTTTAATTTGTAGAAAATCAATATAATTAAAATAAATTGATACTATAACAAATTTATATTTTTCTAATTCTGTAAATAATTTACATTTAGTACTTATAGTAATTTTTCAGTTACTTGTGAAATAATTGAATAAAAAAATTTATAAATAAAATTTTCAATTTAAGGTGGCTCGAGCGAATTTGATAAAAAATTGCATTTTTAGTAAAAAAGTACTATAAAAAGTATAAGTTATTACTATTTCAGAGTAACTTTGAAAATATAAGATCAACACCCTAATTCCAGAGAAAAAATTATCGAAAGTTAACTTTAAATTGATGAAAATTGGCGTGATTACAACGCTATTAGACATAAATCTTCAATATTTATTGTCTAATAATAAAGTTTAATACAAATTATAAATATAGTAATTGATTGAAAACAGTTTTTATAAAATTTACTTAAAAGAAAAAAATATTATTTTGTTCTTTTTGTCGGGGTACGAGCTTGATACGGCACGAAACGCTACAGCCACCTTAAAGATTTTTATTGATCAACTAATTCAATTATTTATTTTTTAATAATTTAAAAAATATAATTTTGTAAAATAAAATATTAAAAAAAAATTAAAATACACCTTATATGAAAAAAAAAATAAAAATTGAATGTAACCGAATTTGAACCCAGAGCGACAAACTTTTCAAAGCGCACATCGTAGCCATTACGCTAAAGCTGCAACCGGGGTAACTCTGGCACGATAATAATTAGTTTTCTTAGCGAACAATGTTTAATTAGCTCCGTTTTCATTTGTACTACTTTAAAATCACTATTGCAAATTTTGCACCCCCCGCGAAAGTAAAAAAAATTGAAAATACCGAGATTTCGGAAAACCTATACTGTTGGCACGAAAGTTTTTGATTTAAAAAAAAATAAAAATACAGGTAGCTTCGTTTCAATTTGTACTATTCAAAAATGCATAATTTTTAATTTTTACCCTCGTATTGGTTTTAAATTTAACTAAAGAAATAATTTCTCTCTATTTTCAAATCAATCACAGTTCACACAATTGAAAATCAATAAGAGAAGGGTATTTGTGTTTTTGGGTTATTCGATAATATAAAGAGAAATTATTTCTTTAATTAAATGCTAAAATCAGGATTTCCCACTGCGCATGCGCAGATGATATGATCATTAGAACAAATGGGCTGCACTGCGAAAATCTTATTTTTCTCAATTTCCACAGGGGTACAAATAAAAAATAATGGATGTTTGAATGTTACAAATTGAAAAGAAGCTACCTGTAATTTTATTTTTTTTAAATTCAAAAACTTTCGTGCTAAGAGCATAGATTTTGCGAGATCTCGGTATTTTCAAATTTTTTTACTTTCCAAGGGGGTGCAAAATATGTAATAGTAATTTTTCGATGGTACAAATCTAAACGAAGCTAATTAGATGTTATTGATTAAGAAAAGTAATTATTATTGTGTCAGAGTCATCCCGGTAAAGCTGCATCATAAATAAGTAAACATGAAATGACATATTCTCATCTGCCCATATATACTTTCCAAAAGTTTAAATTTCAATATTTTTTTTAATTGAGAATTTTATTATGAAAATTTAAATTTAATTATATACAAATATTAATTTATTTATTTCATAAAAAAGTAAAAAGATACTTATTTAATCTTATTGACACTTTAGACAGTGTAAAAATATAAAATAAGTTTAATATTTACTATAAAATTATAAAATTTAACCCTTTCAGTCATGCAATTCAATTCACTTTTTTCGTATGTATTTGTTTATAATAATAATTAATAGTTATAAATTTATAAAATATCATCAGCATTATAAATATTAAGGCTATGTGTATCTGAAAATACAAAAAATCCAAGAATCAAGCATGATATTGCAAAAATATTGAGGTAAAAAAAAAGAAAATTAGGTAGCTGATATATCGGCTCCTGTGACTGTAAGGGTTAATAATTAATTAAATTTATTAAATAAATACATTTGTAATTAATAATTATAATCCAAACTTTTGCTATGAACATTTAAATTAATATAGTTATAATTTACTCTACTGACACAATGCCGGACGCCGTACGTCTTCACTCACACACGGTCATTCGCTGTTCGTGAACAGCGCACGCACACAACGATGCATACTCAGTGGGCTCATGTAGGTGTGCACGTGGGGTATCTACTTAAGTGGCTCCACCACGCGGAGAAGAAGAGAGGCAATTCAATAAGCATCACAGAAAGTAAGTCGAATCACCTCTTATTCTTCCACCGTGATTATAACTTATGGTTTTTTTGGCTACGATGCTTTTCAACAAAATATGACAAACGAAAAATAAAATTTTATTGTATATAACATTTTATTTTTCGCAACGTTCTGTTACAAAATCGCGTATATCTTTCTTTGTAAGCCTCATAGTAAAATAAATTATTGGTAATTTTAGATTGCTTAATATTCTTTTTACTCTTATTTTAATTTTTCAGTGATCATCTTTCGAACAAAAATACCAATAATTAGAGAAATAAAAATAAAATTGAAAAGATTACAATATTCCAGAAGAGATTAATAGAAAAAATTATTTAAAAAATTATTATTTTGGATAAAAAATTAATATTTAATTTTTACTTTAATTTACTTCTTTGATTCTTGCTGTGCGAATAGCAGAACCGAAGATAATACCGTTTAAAGAAATGCTCTTATAGAACATTTTCTCAGAATTTAATGGATTGTGTATAAATATGTATGTATATACATGTGTGTGCCTGTACATGTATAATACAAATTTATTGTATCTGCAAAAGACAGATATATGAAAATCCAATGTATTAAAAACATCCCCACCACTGCTCCGAACGCTTAGCGTTTCATCATTTACGGGGTTCGTCTATAAATTCGTAGAAATATTGTTTGTAGTGGAGGGTATTCATAACTTTGTTTATGCTGACATTTATTCTTTGACTTGTCTCCCCGCGATATAGTGTGTCTTGGGACCTACGTGTTTTCTTTGATATTGTGGTTATATTTTTTAATAAATCATCCTCTGGTGCATATTTGTTCTCTATTATTTGTTCGTATTGGAAACAAGACAGGGGCTTTATTCTAGAACTTTTTTTCTCGATATATTGTTTTATCACCCCAATTCCGATAAAATATACACATTGACGCTATAAACGTATTTAGCAAGTATTTTATCACCAAATATAGTTATTTTCGTAGGTTGGTTGGTAGTTATTATAGGGGAATCTAGTCATTTTAATTTGTATCGATAAAAACAATCGGTATGAAGTTGATAATACCGTGATAAATTTTATTTTTATGTCTAGTTTTTTAACGAGACATAAGGATAAAATTTATCGAGGTATTTTCAATTTATTTCATCTTATTTTTATCGCTTCAAATTAAAATTACTAGATTTCCCTACAAACCGTCTTACGAAAGTTACTATATTCAATGATAAAATACTTGCTAAATACGTTTATCGCGTCAATTAATACATTTTATCGGAATCGGGGTGATAAAACAGTAAATCGAAAACAAAAATTCTAGAATAAGGCCCCAGTGTTTTATAAAGTAAGTATAAGCAACTATTGCATGATTTGAAGAATTAATATTAGAGAAATACAGTATTAAATTTTCTACGGTATGGGATGACAGCTTTAAACATGAAAACATGACTGCATTTTTATATAATCCAAGATTATGTATCCAAAATAACTTAAATTCGTTTAAAATAGTCCTAACGTCACGCTAGTCAAAATAGCGACTTTTGAAAAATTTATTTTTTATTATACAAATTAAAAATTTGAAAATTTTTGGGTAAATAAATGAATTTATAAATAATTTAATCAAGTTTAATTAATAGATTTAATAAAAATAGTTTCTAATGAACGCTGCTTTGACTTTAATCTCCGTTATTTTTTAAGTTAAATGTGTTTTCTTGCGTTTGCAATATACAAACTAGATCTAACGAATTTTTTTAATAGTAAAATACGAGTAAAATATCCAAACTATCTTTACTATAACTATATGTATTTTTAATTCGAATCTAAGAAAATACAAGTTTCCTATTTAACTACATGTGGAAAATCACAAACCTCAAAATTAAATTTCTTTTTCCAATTGAACTATGTAAAATTTTTAATAAATCAATCAGTATACATTTTTTTAACAGATTACGAGGTGTTTATCTTTGAAAAACAATCACGTTAGGGGTCGTTCACAAATTACGTAACACCATAAGGGGGGGGGGGGTTGCTTAAATATTATGCTGGGTTATAGGGGGTCATAGATGCGTGTTACGAAACATAAAAAAAAATTTTCAATGTAAAATTTAATTAGTTCTCAACCTTAGTGCATATACTACTGGAGGCAGCTTCAAATGCGCCGTACGCGTGCTCAAGTTGAGAAAGAGAAAGGTATATTAAGGTTGACAGATATCTCTTTTTTCCGGCACGTGATTGGTTTGTTTCGTTCCCTACTTGCTTATCACATGACTGAGAGATAGAGATAGCTATCAACCTTAGTATATTTTTCTCTTAGCCTAACCACGCGCACGGTGCATTCAGAGCTGCCACCAGTAGTATATGCTCTAAGTTCTCAACAAAGCGTGCTAACATTCCACTACCACCTGCGTTTATTTTCGATGTAATACTACACTAAAAAACTTTTCGTACGAAAACACTATGATGAAAAGCAAAAAGTGTTTTGGCACGAACGTATTAATGCTCTAGTTTACGAATGTTCGTAATTATTCAGCACGAAGATCGTAGTGCATGAGCTGTAGAAAACGGTACAAGTAAAACCCTCTGACGCTCGAAGGGCTATGAACTTCGTAGAATATATGATTGATACTAATATCATATGTGCATACTTTGAATTTCGTAGCTCAGCACTATGAGCTTCGTAGTAAAATCACACGAACATTCAAAACTCGAAAAGAGAGTCGAGTGCGGCTCTCCCACTCCTTCACACAAAAAGCAAATGAGGGGAAAGATAAAACTCACGCTTTATGAGAAAAACTGCCTCGATTGAAATGGCGTTCTTTAATAACATATATATTATTTATATATAGATATAAAATTAAAAATATATTTTAATATTTTACGCAATCCAAGTGTAAAAAAAATTTAAATAAGCATTTTGAAAAGCCAATAATTCAAAGAAATTATTTAATCTATTTGTTAAAATTATTCTAATTATTGTGTCAGGCAAATTTTCCTAATAATAAAATGTTAAGAAATATTTTTATTGTTAATCTATAGTTCTATTATATTTTTAGTATAATAAATATAACTTAATTTTTTGTAAATATTTATTTCGTTTGAATGAAATTTAAATTATATTTACATTAAAACTTTTTAACAATGCTATTGGTTTTAGTTTTTATATAATAATAATTTGATGTAAAGATATATTTGTTATATTCTATTGAAGATAATAGTATATACATGTAAGCAAATATTCTATAACTACATTAATAGTAAATATAATAGATATTTTTAGTAAAGTTTTGTGTTCCTCAAAATAACGGAATGGAAACTGTTAAAAAATTGTTTAAAAACAGTGACATTAAAAGTTAAAAGTTCTAGAGAATTACTCAAATAAGCGATACTGAAAAAATAATTTTATAAAACTAAAAAAATTTCTATTAAAGTTACTATCAATGTAGTTATAAAATATTTGCTTACATGTATATACTATTATCTTCAATAGAATTATAACAAATATATCTTCACATCAAATTATTATTATATAAAAACTAAAACCAATAGCATTGTTGAGAAGTTTTAATGTAAATATAATTTAAATTTCATTCAAACGAAATAAATATTTACAAAAAATTAAGTTATATTTATTATGCTAAAAATATAATAGAACTATAGATTAACAATAAAAATATTTCTTAACAGGAGGTCACGTATCTCTGTCCTTTTCTAATCAAAGAAATGATTTTTTTACAAAAACTAATAACTTTAGCAAAAAATGAAGAGAAAGCCGCATCTTGTATCAAAAAAAGGAATAATTTCTTTGATAAGAAAAAATTAATTTTATTGCTTCATTCTCAAGAAAACCTTGAAAAACCAAATTGTTCAACCTAACCTCTATGATTTAAGTTTTTCAAGGTTTTCTTGAAAACGAAGCAATAAAATTAATTCTCATCAAAGAAAATATTGCTTTTTTTGATACGAGATGCGGCTTTCTCTTCATTTTTTGCTGAAGTTATTAGTTTTTGTAAAAAACTCAATGCTTTGATTAGAAAAGGACAGAGATACGTGACCTCCTCTTAACATTTTATTATTAGGAAAATTTGCCTGACACAATAATTAGAATAATTTTAACAAATAGATTAAATAATTTCTTTGAATTATTGGCTTTTCAAAATGCTTATTTAAATTTTTTTTACACTTAGGTTGCGTAAAATATTAAAATATATTTTTAATTTTATATCCATATATAAATAATATGTATGTTATTAAAGAACGCCATTTCAATCGAGGCAGTTTTTCTCATAAAGCGTGAGTTTTATCTTTTCCCCTCATTTGCCTATTGTGTGAAGGAGTGGGAGAGCCACACTCGACTCTCTTTTCGAGTTTTGAATGTTCGTGTGATTTTACTACGAAGCTCATAGTGCTGAGCTACGAAATTCAAAGTATGCACATATGATATTAGCATCAATCATATATTCTACGAAATTCATAGCCCTTAACTTCGAGCGTCAGAGGGTTTTACTTGTACCGTTTTCTACAGCTCATGCACTACGATCTTCGTGCTAAATAACTACGAACATTCGTAAACTAGAGCATTAATACGTTCGTGCCAAAACACTTTTTGCTTTTCATCATAGTGTTTTCGTACGAAAAGTTTTTCAGTGTAACTTTATTTTGATACATATACGTGTACACCTCGCAATATAAATAAGACGTGCTTTTTCAAAAACTTTTTCGTTCTGTAGTGTTGATGATATTTATGAGAGCTTTTAATTTCATGAACTAATTTTTGCGGGAATAATAAATCCAATATTATATTGAGTTAAGGGTGTGAGTTGTCAAGGAATGAAATTTTAAAATTTTATACCAATAAGTACACTGAGAAAAAAGATTTCTTGAAACAAGGGAAAACTCCAATGTGATGTGATCGTTTTAATGCAAAATAAAGTAACTAAATGTTTAAATCGAAATCGTGAGGTTCTTGGTTCAAACCTCAAAATGTCTTCATTCGAAATAAATCCACTTGATGCAAGTGGATTTATTATTGATTGAAAATCTTTTTAAATTCTTTAAGTATATTTTCTTTACAGTATACCTTTTTTTCCAGATATCACTGGAAAAAAATTCGTTTATATTTTTAACCAGATATTCACTTCAATGGATATAAAAATTAGGTTATTTCCTCTAGAAGCAAGTTGATTCTATTTGCCTAGAGATATCATTCTTCTTCAAGATATCAATGTAGATTTATGTATAATGAAGACAATATTTATTTGATATTATTAATGATGGCGTCGCTATTTGTAATTATTATATTAATTTTAAAATTTATGTATATGCAAATTTGAGTTGAATAATATTTATTAATTATTTATAATTAATTAACGTAAATCTTTTTATTATATTAATTTTTTTTGATTATAATACACTCAATAAATCATACTATAAATTATACAATTCTCAACTATATTTTAAATATTTATGTTACGTAATTACTATACACGGGGGGGGGGTAAAATAATTTTGTTACATAGGGGGAGGAGGGGGTCCATTTTTGTAAAAAAAGTGCGTTACCTGATTTGTGAACAGCCCCTTAGGACTACCTTAAGTAAACTGCCTTATATAGAACATTTTTTAAATGTTGAATGAAAATAAGATAAGAAAAATAGGATATATTCATTTATTTGGTTATTTATGAGGATATCCACAAAACTTTTAACATTTTAATAAACTCTGGAATGTTTAATCAGAAATACTGTAACTCAGCTTCCTGACCAGGCACATGAGCCTAACACCATTCAAATTAATAGTTTTGAAGCCAATAAATAGATCCTGGTATTTTTATGATAGTATATAAAAACTTATTCTCAATATCACGAAAATTATCGAAACGAGTAACCATTTTACGTGATAAATCATATAAAAATGCAAAATTTTCAAAGATTTAATTTAATGTATTGGATATTCCAAAAAAATCATAAGGAATTATTTTTTGACTTTATTACGAAGAATTTAAGCTGGGTCAAACTTGTGTGCCTTATAAAAATGTTGAGCTATTTTAAATTTTACCAAAAAAATACTTCATATCTTCTGCAGGCTGCTAATCAACTTTTTGAGCAGGCACACAAGTTTGACCCGGCTTAAATTCTTCGTAATGGAGTCAAAAAATAATTCCTCATGATTTTTTTGGATTATCCAATATATTAAATTAAATATTTCCATAAATCTTCGAAAATTTTGCCTTTTTTTATGATTTATCACGTAAAATGGTTACTCATTTCGATAATTTTCGTGATATTGAGAATAAGTTTTTGTATACTATCACAAAAATACCAGGATCTATTTATTGGCTTCAAAACTATTAATTTGAATGGTATTAGGCTCATGTGCCTAGTCAGGAAGCTGAGTTACAGTATTTTTAATTAAGCATTCCAGAGTTTATTAAAATGTTAAAAGTTTTGTGGATATCCTCTTATATATCATGTCAGTCAAAATATTTCTTTTAAATTATGTGTTGGTGATATGGTTTAATAAAATAAAACAACAAGATTAGAATTGTAACATTCTTTAATATGTGTGAAATTATATGAACACTCTTTATATGTGAGAACAGTCGTTAACACTCTTTAAGAAAAGGGAAAACTTTCTAATAAAGCGCACAGCAAAGACTAAATACCAAAGCTAAGACAAAATGGCAGCTATGGTCAAGTTTGGAGACAAGGAGAGGAGGGGAAACCAAGATGCTTTATATTATATATGTAGTACATAGGTGCATGGGCGCACTTATATTCTAACACTCCCTCCCAACCATGCTCCTTTGGTTTTATTAACGTGAGACTTTAAAATATATTTTGACATATAAATTGCGTATAAAATTACAAAATACTGTTGACATTTAAATAACAAAAATTTATTTTAATTTTAATTTTAAAACAAGATTAATAGGAACTTTATTTGTCTATTTGAATTTTTGAGTTGCAGTGTTTCCTTTTCTTGAATTTACCCATCTTTTTGATTCACGTCTTCAATATTGCTTGTTTTTATTCTCTGAAACAAATAAATAAATTAAATCTCTCTTTACACATCTTTAATCGTTGTAAACCAATCTTTACAAGTCAATAACTCTTTACACGTCTTTAATTATTGTGATCAAGTCAACCACTCCTTACACATCTCTAATCATTGTAAACCAACCTTTATAAGTCAATTACTCTTTACACGTCTTTGGTTATTGTAATCAAGTCAACCACTCTTCACACATTTTTAATTCTGTTTAGAATTTTATCAGTTAAATTCTTATGTATACTGAAGGGCTTAGTAAAAATATCAGCTTTTGTTCTTTTGAGAGAATCCAGCACACCTTGACTAAATCTCTTTAAAGCATTATTTTACATAATGCTCTCTTACTTCCGTCATGTGTCGAAGTTTATTCCAACCAGTTATCTTTGCACTTACACCTGCTGCCTTGTTATCACACCATAATTTCATAGGATAAAAAGACTTGTCTAGCATTATGGTTATTGATTTGTTTGATGCAGTTAGTTCTTGACAAGTTTCACTCGTAGCGACATACTCAGCTTGACAAGCAGATAGAGCCACATAAGATTGCTTGTGCGTACATCAAGTGATTGCATTACCAAATAACTGAATAACATGTCCACACGTAATTAAAGTCACAACTACAATCGGCAAAACTTGCATTAGCAAATGCTTATAAATCATTTCTATTTGCACGATAACAAAGAGTCAACTGTTTCATCCCCTCAAATATCTGAAAATTATTTTCATCATTTTTCATTCATTCATATAGTAAAATTTGGTTGATGTATGCTTAGTAGATTTGTTGCATGAGAAATATTAGGTCGTATTGCAACGGTTGAGTATAACAACGAACCAATAGCTTTTCTGTAAGGTGCGGAAACAATCGTTTCTGTTTTCAAATGTTTATCTTCTCTGTCTCTTCTCTCTTTGTTGATAACCTGTGTGGTTACGAGAGTTATTCTTTACAAATACATCTCTTCGAATTTAAATGTCTTCAGCAATTGGTCTATATACTTTGTTGATAAAAATTCCTTAGGTTTACTTAAGTCTTTCATTGAAAATTCCTCTTTGAATTTGGATTTTATATCATGCATTTTCTTATGGTCGTTGCTTGTGAGAAGGATGTCGTCTACATAAAGTAATAATATGACCATATTTTCCATTTCTCCAGATAAATAGACAAGAATCATTATGATATCAATGATCATCTGATATCAATCCTATTTTTCGAGTTGCTTCAGAAAGTCTTTCATGCTACTTCTTTGAACTTATTTTCAGACTGTAAAGTGCCCTTTTCAGTTTGCATACTTAAGATTTCTTCATTTTATTGCTCATTTGCAGTACATTCGGAATTTCCGTGTAGGTTTCTTCATTTGTGATTCCATTTAAGAATACTGATTGATAAATGTCTAAGTTATATTTATTTGCCACAACTAATAATGTTTTCACTATTGAAGGTCTTGATACAGACGTATATGTTTCTCTTAGGTTATAGTTTATATATATATATATATATATATATATATATATATATATATATATATATATATATATATATATCTTTATCTTTAAATGCTCTTATAACTAATTGAACTTTATGCTTTCTTTGACCATCTTCTCCACTCTTAAAGATCCATCTAGAATCTATAATATTGAGTTTTATACCGTCTTTTATCTTCTTGATCTATTCACAATTTTTCGTTGTTTTTCCTGTTATTGACACATCATTGTTTTTCGATGACATCTTGCCTCTTTATTTATTTGAAAAATATCAATACTTCTCTGAATGACATTAAGTCTTCAATAATCTTCGCTAATAAAGAAAAAAAAACTTCATTAACAATCCTTTAATTGCCACATCTTTCATGTTTAGCTGTTTTGGATAAGTTTAATAAGACTTAAAACATGCTTAAGAGCAGGCCAGATTCGCTGTCCTTGTCTAATTGGCATTTTTGTTATTTACTCAAGTATTAATCGGTGTATCTGCAAATTGAAGGTTAAGCGCAATAGATATTATTATTACAAATATTTATGCACAAGGAAAAAAAAATCTATCGCTTTGTTTTTGAGAAAAGTAAGGAACGCGAAAATATTATAAATATAATCTTTTACTTCGGCGTTCCTTACTTTTCTCAAAAACAAATCGGTCGATTTTTTTTTTCTTGTGCATAGATATTCATAATAATAATATCTATTGCGATCAACCTTTATTTTGAAGATACACCGATTAATACTTGAGTAAATAACAAACAACTCAATTGTTACTCGGTCGGTATCAGGTTCTACTCCGGCCTGCTGTTAAGAGGCGGTCGGAACCATTCGCCGCTTGGTGGCGCTGCGGTCATTGAGAAAAAAATATAAAATATTTTTTATACAGCAATTTAAAATTTACTGAAACAATAATATACTTTTAATCTTGTCATTTCCTCTAGCCATATATATGTAGAATAATTATTAATACTTATCTTGTTTGAAAAGTCTAAAATATTGTTATAAAGCGAAAAATGCGGCGCGAGGTAGAGCCGACGTAAACATTAGTATACATCATTCTTTAGTATTGCTCTCTCTGTCGTACTAAACGAAGGTGCACGCATGTTTACATCGATCCTACTTTGCATCGCATTTTTCGCTTTATAACAATATTTTAGACTTTTCAAACAAGATAAGTATTAATAATTATTCTACATATATATGGCTAGAGAAAATGACAACATTAAAAGTATATTGTCGTCTCAGAAAATTGTAAATAACTGTATAAAAAATATTTAATAGATTTCTCTCACCTGACCGCAGCGCCACCCTATATGTAGCGGCGAATAGACCCGACCGCCTCTTAAGGCGAGAAGTGTATCTGAAAAGCTATTATCGACCAATGAAACTTCTTTTTCAAAAATATCTTTATTTTTTTGTTGCTTCTCTTTTTTTTTTTTTTTTTTTTTTTTATCTCCCTCCGTTTTTAATGTTTTTTACGAATTCTTCACAGTCCTTCTTTAATCAGGTAAATCATTTCATTTTTCATTGTCATTGGGCCAAATCATTACGCAGTCTTTATTATATTTCAAATTTCACATCTTTACTCTCATTAAATTTATCTCCCTCCGGTTTTTAGGAAGAGATATCGATATAGGAAGAATTTCGATTCTACTTTTCTTTGAACTTTTACGTACACTAGATAATTAAAACATCTGATTTGACTAATGTCATAATTCTTGCAGAACTTTTACATGAATATAATCAAGTCGTTTGTTTCATGAGACGTTCTTTATATACGGCCGCTTCTTAATTTAAATTCCACATATTTTTAGGTGATTTTTGATTAAATATGTGTAGGCTTTTACTCTTCTTTTGTTTTTATTATTTATTCAAATCTTTCTGCAGTTTCATTATATTGAGGCGTGTCTGGACAACCTAAAGCTGAGCTTCTAGTAATTCAAAACTTAAATAGTAATTTCTTTGGCAAATTTCATATTTTGATAGGTACTTAAAAACACATCTTTTTATCTTCACAGAGTATGAATATCGTCGTGTAACGATAACCTTTGAGATGAGTTGTTGAAGTGATTGATTTCGCAATATCAGCATGTATAATCTGCAATTCTTTCGTAGTACAAGTTCTTAAATTTATTTTGTATTTGTGTGAATTTCGCATTCTTGTATAGCTTCATGAAAAACAGGACTTTCCATGTCCTTCGAATGAAGCTACTTTCTTTCCAAGTTCTTTAAATAGAGTGATAACACACGATCTGATTTTACGTAACATAGCATAGCTTTGTTTAATATTGAGTCTCTTGATTTATTTGAATTAAACATTGCTTCTTTCTGTAATAATTCAATTTTGGCCAATTCATCAATTAGTGTTCGACCTTTGATCGTATTTCAATATAGTTTATACTGATACATGAATATATTGTTAAATTTGATAACACTTAAAATTTTTTTTTTTATTTTGTTCAATTCTTTTAAAACTTTCCTCATTTATCATTTGCGTTGTCTTTTCCTTTCCTGGTCCACTCTCTTTACCTTAATAACTTTCTATGGAGATATCAAATGAATCAATAGAAATTTAGAAATTATAAATGTCGATTTTCTTTAAGATAGTATTTCTGGCTGAATATTTATTCATTTTTAATCCTTTTGAGCTAACAACGTTAGCTGTATTTACATTGATTCTTTTAGGTGCTTTAAAATTTTCTTTAAATTTTATTTTTATATTCTTTTCACTCTTGAATTCCTTTAATCTTGTTTCCTGAAAAGATTCTTCGTAGGCTTGTATTATCAATGATTCATTCAACACAGGATCAAGATGTCCATTATTTTATAATTCAAGTATATGTTAAGTTCTTGTTTAATAAACTTTCTAAGAAAGATAAAGTTTTCTATCAAATCTTCAGCACAAAGAACATTATTAATTTTGTAAATACTGCTGTCATTTACTTAAATTTCTACTGCCTCTAAGCTTGATTTTATGTCATCGGTTCGATATTCTTTATTTTTATTGATCTGTTATTTTCTTCAACTTCAACTTTAAGATTTTTCATATATATTGGAGTTGGCCTTCTTTGCATTGTTGTATTTGGATTTATCATTGTATGTTTTTACTTTATCTATTTTCCTTGTATATGAAAATTTTTCTTTCTGTCCGATTTAAATTGCTCTTTTTCGTGACAAACCTACTAGTTTGTGTTTCTTTTAAGCAATTCGAAGCAACTTGGTAATGTTACATAATAGCAAAGCTATTGTCGTTATAGCATTTTGATTTCACTCTTCATTAGACAACTCCTTCTATAATGTTCTCGATCTTTATAATCATAACATCTTGCATCGTTGAGGTCAATCCTAGCTTGGGAGAACTATCTATAGAGAGCCATTACCTTTATCACATGTTCAAATTTCAGGTTGTATAATATAACTGATCCCAACTGAAGTCCTTTTTTATTATATTGTTAATCACAAACTGTACGGCCTGAACTTCAGGCAGTGTAGTGATAGCGATGTTATAGAAAGCATTATATTTTTCTTCTTTTGACATTTGATCAGCGTGTCAGAAAATTTCGTTTCATTGAACAATCTTCTTGAATCCATCCTAACATTTAAATGTTTTTTTTTTTTTTTTCGTAAGAAGTCTGTCCTATGCATGGCTACTATCTAATTGAACCTGTTGCTTTTTTTTCATATCGTTTTAACCTTTGTTTTAACTCTTTCTCACATCATTTTAATTCTTTCTCACATCGTTATGATTTTTTTTTTTTTTTTTCGTTAATCATTAAATTTAGATCATTGATATTCAGATCATAGCATAATAATTTTGATTAATCTGGTTCATGATTATATCGCACATTTTAAATGCACCCTTTTTCTATGGCCTGCTCATTCTTGACCATAATTGATATTTCTTTCTCTGTAATATTAAATCAATCGCATGATCTTCATTCTGATTTTAAACAGTCATAAAAATATTCAAATACTCATTTGGCTTGTAGATTTATAGTCTCGTTTTTTTTTTATATATTAGTGCTTTTTGCAGTTATTTTTCAGTTGATTGAAGACATCCAATTGTTCGTTAAGTTTGTTATATTTCAATTTTTCAAATTTTTTTTTTTAATAATTGTCAAATTCTGCGATAACTGCGATTGAATAGACTCATTGCATTTTGAATACTGTGAGATACTTAATTATTTTCAATCGAATCTTGTGCCACTGTTGTTAAATTCTTTTACGTCCTGAACTTCATTTTGAATCTGCGATTCTGTTAAATCTTCGTAATTCTCTCCAATAACTTCGTGTACATTACACGTATCTAAACCAAGTCGTATCAAAACTGATCTTAATCTCTTTAAGAACACTCGTTGTTTGATCATGTTACTCTCATGATTCATGCTTTATTGCCTTCAGTATACCTTTTGTTGATTTAATGCTTTTGCAAGCGCATTCTTGAAATCTGTTATGGAAGCTGCGAATTGTTTTGTGAACTTTATTGTAGTTTCACACAAATTCATTATATCCTTAAGAATTTCGTTATATCGTATAATTTCTGCATCATACTCGTTACCTGAAACTTTAGACACCATAAGTTTCGGTTTATCTCTTTTAAATAAACTCTCTTTTTTTTGCTTTTACACTCGTACTGTTCTTACTTCACTCACACATGCACGTGCCACTCTTCAACACTCTTAATGCAGAATTTCATACCGTCTTACTGATCCTATACTGTTCTTTAATTTCAATGTGACTTAATTATAATATCAGTATATCTCTTTTACCTGTCATTGTAATATTGAAATTAATATTTATGTTGTTATTGTCACCGTGGATATCATTAGGACAATCCTTGATATCATGTTTCCAGCTTCCTGAACAGATTTTCCTTCTCGTTGGATTGTGGCTTCCTTAATCTCAATCCTCTTTTTCTCCTCTACGCGTCTTTGAAGTCTGTCATTTACGAGCTTCCACCCACTTTCTTTCGTTGCAGGTCGATCTGTAAAGCAGCAATAGAGATTAAGTATGAAGCCTTGCTACTGAACTTATTGACCGAACATCAAGTACAATAAATTCGTAACATGTAATTAGATTTGTGTTTGAACACAAAATCACAAGCCCAATCACCCTAGTCTCTTACATACAGGTAATGCGCACAGCGTTCACCTGTGTGCAATTGACCCAACAAGATATCGGTGTCTTAATATATATACACACATATATATACATGTGCATACACGTAGGTATATACATACACAATGTATATACCTGTCAGCTGACTCATTTGTTCTTTACTCCTATTATACTGAATTTATCAATAAAGGGAGTAAAGACGTAATTACTAGCTAGATTTTTAATATGTATATATATTTTTAATTAAAATAAATTTATTTTACTCGAGTACTCTCATTTACCAACCTACTGATCGTAATAAACTGAATAGTATTTTCGGTGGCTTCGATGAATAAATCTTTGCCTTAAAATCTCATATTTTCTGAAATAATATGTAAAAAAAAATTCATTATTTAAAGTTATTTTATGCGCATAAATTTTTAAGATTATTTGACACCCTTTAAAAATACACTCGTACATTCTTAAATACAGTCGTACACTCTTTAAAAATAAATAATAATAATTTGAATTATTATTATTCATAACTGCAGTTTTATGATTTATCATATTTATATATATGTACATACATGTTTACACATATACACACATGCCATTTACATATTTATTTTATTTATTTTTAATTAACACTCTTTATGGCATAAGCACATCTTATGTATTTTAAAACTCTCGTTATCTTGGGGCATTAGTTGTACAAATTTTAATTTGTGTAACTAAATTCTTAGAAAATAATGTTTTTTTTTTTTTTTTTTTAGTGTACAACGTACAATATGTATTCACATCGTATATTATTTTCTTTTAGGGCCCTTTTTTTTATGACAGTATAGCCATTGAAGCTCATACTTGACCTGCCGTTTAAGCACGGGCCTGCAAGCCGGGAAAAACCCAGACCTTTACAGTTCGTTCTTAGGCAACACATGTTTACATCCAAGCAATATTTTGCCTAGATGTAAACTTATGACTTACGTTTTTGCTTTTTCTTTTTACAAATACAATACACTCTTTGACCGTCTTTATAAAAAAAATTTCTTCTTCGTTCTTTCGTTTTCTCTCCTTTTATTGCATGTTCAAAGCGTCCTGACGCTTTTCTCTTTTTTTTTTCTTTATTTTCTTATTATAATTATTCTTAGGATTCATATTATAAGTTAATTAGATAGATTTTAACACTCATAATATTTTCAACGTTCATGCATTATATGGATAAGGAGAGGAAAGACAAGAATGAATAAAATTATTGAAACACATCATATAAACACTCGTACACGTCTTTATAAAATTATATGCATAAATATAATTTTACTTACTTTCAATTTCAGCTTGTTCTGCCATTGTTATAATATAAATTATCCTTTTTATTATTATAAAACACTTTTTAATTCACTCGTTATGTTGTTTTTTCTTTTTTTTTGTTATTTTAAATGGCAATTTTTCCTTATTTATTTATGCACTCACTAGGATGCGTGAATATAAAACAATTTCTAATTTGTTATAAATATTTGCAAAGATATCACTTGTTATTCGCGCGGTTGAAGCGTGTCCTGGGCGCATAACCTGTTGGTGATATGGTTTAATAAAATAAAACAACAAGATTAGAATTGTAACATTCTTTAATATGTGTGAAATTATATGAACACTCTTTATATGTGAGAACAGTCGTTAGCACTCTTTAAGAAAAGGGAAAACTTTCTAATAAAGCGCACAGCAAAGACTCAATACCAAAGCTAAGACAAAACGGCAGCTATGGTCAAGTTTGGAGACGAGGAGAGGAGGGGAAACCAAGATGCTTTATATTATATATGTAGTACATAGGTGCATGGGCGCACTTATATTCTAACATTATGAAAAACAATTTTTTCTCTAAAAAAGATTAAAAATCACGGAGATCAACATACTTAACCTAATTTAAACATTACATTTACTTACGTTAAAACTGTCAATCTACTTTATAAGCCAAAGGTATAATTGAAAAGAATGAAAATTTTGAGAGTACGTGAGACTTTTATCGAATATTATTAGAATATATAATTTGAAATAATTTATCTGTAATTTTACGGAGTATAAATGATTTTGCGAATTCTAATTTGAAATTGATGTATAGTTTCTGTTCTTATTTCATTGTAAAAATTAAAATTTAATTCAAAGTTTTAAATACTATGTACAAAAATTGAGGGGCCGGGTGCAATAATGAGGTATACGCTCGGGACGGCGGCGCAGGCTCGACCAAAGCAGCCAAATATGAAAAATTGAAAAATCGATTTTAAAAAAATACTGGCATGTAGAGAAGATTTTCAGATTTTTATATTAAAAATTGACTGAAAGAGAGCGATTTTTGTAATTTAGGTGTAAAGTCGCGCGTGCCGTGGCACGTACGGTAGCGCGTCAGATTTCATCGAGTACGTTAAATGTGCACTGAGCGTACTGACGCGGTACCACACGTGCCACAGCACGCGCGACTTTATACCTAAATTACAAAAATTGCTTTCTTGCAGCCAATTTTTAATATAAAAATCTGAAACGTTCCAAAAAACTTTTTTACATATTAAAGAACAAATCTCTCGCTGGAAATTCTTCGAGACTTAAACTTCCCTCGATACTTTTTGTCACTGAAGTTAATGTATGTCAATAAATGCTCTTTATCACTTTCCAACTGAATTGTTATAAATAAATTATTAATTTTATCACTTTTTATGATCTTATTGCTAGCACTAGAGTATTCTCCGTGTGTGTACAAAATTTCAGAACGATCCGATCCTATTTGGCTGGAATAGAGCGATTTATGTTTTAAAAACTCATTAAAAATCACTTTTTGTAAAAGTCACTTTTTAATTTTTTTCTTTAAAAGTAAACATCTGGTGAAAAAACTTTGCTCAAAAAAATTTGTGTTTTTTCATTCTCTACATGCCAGTATTTTTTTTAAATCGATTTTTCAATTTTTTATATTTGGCTGCTTTGGTCGAGCCTGCGCCGCTGCTCCGAGCGTATACCTCATTATTGCATCCGACCCTTCAATTTTCATAGCATTGTTACGAAAGACAATTCCATACACGCGTTGTCTGTGTATATCATTGCTTCATTGTTTCCCATCGCAACTAGTCCAGTAGAATTAGCGAAAAAAGAGCCAAAATTTAATGTAATTAGATACAGGTTCAGACCACCAAAAATGGCTTTGTTGGATGATTAGGAATGAAACTGTGGAATTACCCTCAAAATTTGAGCCGTCAGGAATTAGTAAACAATGATTTAAGGTGCAAAATTCGTAAAAATCACTGTTTTTTTGAGGTAGCTTGAAATCGTTTACGATTTAGTATATGAAAATTGTACTATTTGTAGGTATTTCAAAGACGATTAATTTGAGACGTCATAGATGAAAATCGGTTAATAAATTTTATAAATAATGATAAACAAAAATCGAAAATCGCGAAATTTTAAAATATTTGTCATTTGATAAAAAAAGGATGTACATGTTTGTAATTCCTCAAAAATGTGCCTCTTATTATCCTTAAGTTACCACAAAAATTTCATTAAAAAATATTAATTATTTTAGGAGATATTCTATTTGTTTATTAAAAAGAGGTCAAATGTACATTAAAAAATTTACCCAAAAATATCATCGTAGAGACTTTATGATAATCATATAGTATTTAGATATTAACGTAGATTTAACGAATTTCATGTGAAATCGTGTCCATTTTATTATTTTCAACTTAAATATGGCAAAAAAAAAGTAAATTTTTTTCTTAATGGTTATTTTAATATTTTTGCAACTAATGAAAATATCAATATAGGGATTTGATATTCTTATTACTGGCAATTTTACGCAAATTTAAAAAAAAAAAGAATGCTCTAGCTCAATTAGAAGCCGAGATAATTTTTTTTTTTTTAATTCGGCAATTGTTTATTTATAAATATTAAGGACTGAAATTTTTATCACAACTAGTATAATACTTGAACTTTATGATTTTATTGTATCAGAGATGAAATAAACATTTTGGAATGTAAAAAATTAATATTTAAATAATCAAGATTGCTACTAGTTAAACAGAGTAATTTTTCGTGCCTTGCAAAAAAATTGATCTGGCGAATTCTAACTCTGTTCCGATTAAAAATTCATAATATCTTCGTTAATTACCGACCAATTTCGACGTTTTTTTTTCAATTTGGGGTAGCGCGTGAAAATAATAGCAACTGTTGTATTTGTTTTTAAAAAATTATTTATTTAACAACAATTATTGCAAAAAAAAAATTTGTTTAAACATATTTTTTAAAATATTAATTTTAGCAAAGAGCTTTAAGGATAAAGTTTGTTCGTCTTAAAAAAATAAACAATATTTCATTTCAGTGTTTCCATGATAAAATCAATATTAAATCTGTTAATCTGAAAAACAAAATTAAAAAAATTTTTCGTTGGAAATTTCAACGTAAATTTTCTTTGTCATGAAAAATTCTTTATATCTCCGTTAATCACGGACCAATTTAGACGTTTTTTTTTTAATTCGGGGTAGGGCGTGAAAACAATAATAACTGTTGTATTTGCAATACAAATTTTTTCATTTAAATTGTTAAAAAAAACAATACGATAGTTATTATATTTTTCACGCCCTACCCCGATTTATAAAAAAAAACGTCAAAATTGGTGCGTAATTAACGGAGATATAAGAAATTGTTCATGAAAAAACAAATTTACGTTGAAAGTCCAAAAAACAAATTTTTTTCAATTTGTTTTCCGAATTAACAGACCTAATATTAATTTTATCATGAAAACACTAGAATGAAAAATTGTTTTTTTTTTTAAGACAAACAAACTTTATTCTTAAAGCTTTTTGCTAAAATTAAAAATTAATATTTTAAAAAATATGTAAAAACAAATTTTTTTTTTGCAATAATTGTTGTTAAATAAATAATTTTTCAAAACAAATACAACAGTTATTATTGTTTTCACGCCCTACCCCGAATTAAAAAAAAAACGTCTAAATTGGTCCGTGATTAACGGAGATATAAGGAATTTTTCATGACAAAGAAAATTTACGTTGAAATTTCCAACGAAACATTTTTTTAATTTTGTTTTTCAGATTAACAGATTTAATATTGATTTTATCATGAAAACACTGAAATGAAATATTGTTTATTTTTTTAAGACGAACAAACTTTATTCCTAAAGCTTTTTGCTAAAATCAATATTTAAATAAATATGTTTAAACAATTTTTTTTTTTGCAATAATTGTTGTTAAATAAATAATTTTCAAAACAAATACAACAGTTGCTATTGTTTTCACGCGCTACCCCAAATTAAAAAAAAACGTCGAAATTGGTCGGTAATTAACGAAGATATTATGAATTTTTAATCAGAACAGAGTTAGAACTCGCCAGATCAATTTTTTTGCAAGACACGAAAAATTACTCTGTTTAACTAGTAGCAATCTTGATTATTTAAATATTAATTTTTTACATTCCAAAATGTTTATTTCATCTCTGATACAATAAAATCATAAAGTTCAAGTATTATACTAGTTGTGATAAAAATTTCAGTCCTTAATATTTATAAATAAACAATTGGCGAATTTAAAAAAAAAAAAAATTATCTCGGCTTCTAATTGAGTTAGAGCATTCTTTTTTTTTTTAAATTTGCGTAAAATTGCCAGTAATAAGAATATCAAATCCCTATATTGATATTTTCATTAGTTGCAAAAATATTAAAAAAACCATTAAGAAAAAAATTTACTTTTTTTTTTTTGCCATATTTAAGTTGAAAATAATAAAATGGACACGATTTCACATGAAATTCGTTAAATCTACGTTAATATCTAAATACTATATGATTATCATAAAGTCTCTACGATGATATTTTTGGGTAAATTTTTTAATGTACATTTGACCTCTTTTTAATAAACAAATAGAATATCTTCTAAAATAATTAATATTTTTTAATGAAATTTTTATGGTAACTTAAGGATAATAAGAGGCACATTTTTGGGAAATTACAAACATGTACATCCTTTTTTTATCAAATGACAAATATTTTAAAATTTCGCGATTTTCGATTTTTGTTTATCATTATTTATAAAATTTATTAACCGATTTTCATCTATGACGTCTCAAATTAATCGTCTCTGAAATACCTACAAATAGTACAATTTTCATATACTAAATCGCAAACGATTCCGAGCTACCTCAAAAAAACAGTGATTTTTACGAATTTTGCACCTTAAATCATTGTTTACTAATTCCTGACGGCTCAAATTTTGAGGGTAATTCCACAGTTTCATTCCTAATCATCCAACAAAGCCATTTTTGGTGGTCTGAACCTGTCTCTAATTACATTATGCATTTCGACTAATTCTACTGGACTAAACGTCTTGTGTTCTTCTTGAAAGCTGTAAAGTTTTTATTCATTTTATCTGTAAGGAATACATTCACAATTTTTCAAAGAGTATATATTGAACTTTTGATTTTA
The DNA here is from genome assembly GCA_017163975.1 of Anastatus disparis. Lineage (NCBI taxonomy): Eukaryota > Metazoa > Arthropoda > Insecta > Hymenoptera > Eupelmidae > Anastatus > Anastatus disparis. The sequence goes on along the minus strand of JAFFSR010000034.1, from coordinate 1,243,506 downwards.
TTATTAAAATAGCAATGAAATCTGCACTAGCTACTGAAGATATCTATGATACTGAAAGTGGGGAAAGTGGAAAAGCTAATATTTTACAAGAATGTTGGAAAAGTATAATGTTGGTACGTAATATTTAATATCAATAAAAGAGTAGCAATGACAAAATTTAAATTATAATAAATAAACGCTTAAGGTTATTTCGGCGTCAAAGGCCGTATAGATTCCGGACCCTGTAAGAAAGGACGAAATATTTTTTAGTTTCTCTTTGGTAGTTTTTATACAAAATATTTGCAGTCAATTACTATTTTGTAATTTCAATTAAATCTTATTATTTTATAAAAATACTTGTAATTCATTCTAATTAATATTCTAATTGTAACAATTTCAGTTAATTTTTTAAATATCTATACATAGATTCTAATCCATGACAGAATAATTTTTAATTTCATTTTTTTTTCGTTGCACCATTTTTTAAAAAAAGTTTCGTGTAGCTTACCTAACTCTTATTTTTCTTGTTAATTTTTACAATATTTCTCATTATTTGTTATTATTAGAAATTCTTAAAAATTCATTTGCAGCAATAAATTTAGTTTAGTTTGTTTCAAAATTAAAAAAATTTTAATTGTAAAAATTGTTTTAGATTATATAATTAAAATTTTTACAAATAACTGGAAGTTTATTTTCTGTTACAATATTTAAAATTAAAAAGTACAGCGTTCGAAGATGATTACGATAAGCAGAATCCTGTATATCGAGATCTTGCTAGCACCTCAGAGGATCGTTGTAACTATTAGGATACAAAGAAGATGTACAACACGATCTTCTGAAGGCTAGCTTTTTTGAAAATCCTGATGAGGAAGAAAAATCAGATTTAGATGATGATTCAGAGCCTATTGACCTAGAATCTATTCCACCATAAATGTCTGATAAAGACGAACAAATTCGTCCAAAAATTAGAATTTTTGATGTAACTCGTATTTACATAGATTACGAAGCAACGAGAGTATGCAGGAAGTAAGTTTTACTCTAAAAAAACATTTAAAAATAATTATAAATAGTCAATATATATATATATATATATATATATATATATTTGATTTTATGGAATAAACAATAAGGTTCAAATAAGTTTAATTTTTGGTACCAATAGCAAATTTTAATTTTCGAATTTTACGAACTTTTCTATGATCGAGTAATATGTGTGTGTGTGTGTGTGTGTGTGTATATATATATATATATATATATATATGGGACATTTCACACCAACTGGAAAAGCAAAAAAATAAAAATCGCTGAAACTCTAAGAATATATTCTTATTGTTACCCAAAATATGTAAAAAAATTTTCAAGGATTAAGATTGGAAGGATCAAGAGCTATAAATCCTTTAAATTTGGGAATTTTTCCAAATTTTTGGAAAAGTCCCAACTTTATCATTTTTTTCCTGAAAATCCTGATATTTTAGAGAGAAATTTATAAGAATACTTCTTGTTGTAAATGAAGAGGAGAGTTATCATGATTTTTCACAGACCTGAATTCTGAAGTTTTCTATTGGTTCTTATATGTATTACATAGTAATTTGAATTACTCATTGTTTGCCACTTAAGAAATTGCTTTTCGAGGGCTTATTTTCTTCCATTTTACATGAACTTTAAGATAAATTTTTGATCGTGTAAATCAGAACCATTAATAAGGAGTTATGACAGTTTAAAAAATATATTTTAATGTATGATTTATTTTTCATATTGAATATAAATATATATTTTCATGTATGATTTATTTTTCATATTGATAATAAATTATACATCAAAATATATATTTTAAACTGTCGTAACTTCTTATTGATAGCTCTGACTTACATAATCAAAAATTTATTTCAAAGTTCATGTAAAATGGAAGAAAATAAGCCCTCTAAAAGCAATTTCTGCAGTGACGAACAATGAGTGAATTCAATTACTATGTAATGCATATAAGAACCAATAGAAAACTTCAAAATTCAGGTCTGTAAAGAATCATGCTAACTCCGCTCTTCATTTACAACAAGAAGTATTTTTATGAATTTCTCTCTAAAACATCAGGATTTTCATTAAAAAAATAATAATAAAGTTGGAACTTTTCTAAAAATTTTGAAAAATTTTCAAATTTCAAGGATCTATAGCTTTTGATACTTTCAATTTAGATCCTTGAAAATTTTTTTACATATTTTGGGTGAAAAACAGAATATATTCTTAGAGTTTCAGCGATTTTTATTTTTTTGCTGTTCCAGTTGGTGTGAAATGTCCCATATATATAAAAATATTAATTTTTTTTAAGAGGAGGTCACGTATCTCTGTCCTTTTCTAATCAAAAAAATGATTTTTTTACAAAAACTAATAACTTTATCAAAAAATGAAGAGAAAGCCGCATCTTGCTTCAAAAAAAGCAATATTTTCTTTGATAAGAAAAAATTAATTTTATTGCTTCGTTTTCAAGAAAACCTTGAAAAACCAAATTGTCCACCCTAACCTCTATGATTTAAGTTTTTCAAGGTTTTCTTGAAAACGAAGCAATTAAATTAATTCTTTCTCATCAAAGAAAATATTGCTTTTTTTATTACGAGATGCGGCTTTCTCTTCATTTTTTGATAAAGTTATTAGTTTCTGTAAAAAACTCAATTTTTTTATTAGAAAAGGACAGAGATACGTGACCTCCTCTTAAATGCTATTTGTAACAGAAAATGTCATGATAAACTTTATTCTAAAGCCACTAGTTTCTGAGAAAAGAAACATGAAGAAATTAAAAATTTATTCTTTACGAATTATTTTCTCTGAAACTATCAACTTGATGAAAAAGCTTCTAGAAATATTTTTGTTACTAATGACATATAGAAAAGTGGGTATTTTTTAATTATTACTTATTTTAACTCTTTAAGTGAAGAAGTTTAAATTTGTAAAATGGTTTATTACACGTTACATCTGCTATTCAGCATCTATTAACCACTAACTACAATTTTAAAGTCATAAGGGATGTAATAATTTCAAAAATATTCACATTTTTCATATACTATTTATAATAAGAAAAAAAAAAAATTTAGAAGTTCTCTTTCCAAATTGAATTTTTTGTAATTTTTTTTCGATACAATCAAATATAAATTTTTTAATCCCTAGTGGAAATCAATTTTGCTAATAACTGCAAGCAACTGCTAATAACTGTTATAAATAGTTTGGTTTGAGACAGAAGTAGCGATTATTTGCAGTTAATAGTAGTTATTTGCAGTTATTAATAGTTATTAACATTTCTAAGCACAACAATTTTGTACAATACAATTTTTATAAATTAAGATAATACCCAGACAGTATGAAAGATATCATTGGAATATTCCGAAACATTCTAATGGAATATTTCATTGAAATATGTATAAAGGTTTATGGAAGAAAACAGAAATATTTCTGAAATATTGCAAAGGAAACTTTCTACGAAGAACCCCTGGAAGCCTCCGTAAACCTTCCAAGGAAGATTTCGTTGGAAGATTGATGAATCATTGCACCGAAAGATTTCATGGAAGCTTTATAGAAGACTCCGTTTTCCTTTCGGGGAAATGTTGAGAATTTTCACTGGAATATTCCGACTTAAGTCTCCTGGAAGATTCCGTAAACCTTCCAAGGAAGATTCTGTTGGAAGATCGATGAATTATTGCAGGGAAAGACCTAAGGAAGCTCTAAGAAAGACTGCATTTACCTTGCAGCTAAATATTAGAAATTTTTTACTGAAACGTTCGGGCTGAAGGCTTCAGGAAGCTTTCGTAAACATTCTATGGAAGATTCCATCAGTAGACTAATAAATTAGGAATTATTATTTTAAATGGACGTAAAACGGACACTACACTAGCACTCATAAATATGGCTTATCCTCGTTTGTAAGTTAATAATAAACAATGTTAATGACGCTATAGCTACACCAAAAAGACATTTTTATAAAAATGAGATGATTGTTATAAAAATTAGGTAATTTTTTTAACGAAAATGACTTTATTGCAATAACCAAAAACAAGTTCTTTCCATTCAAATTTTTTATTATATCTAATGACGATATTTTCCCAATACATTACTTGACACACCAAAAGGCGTTTTGAATAACGTCATTTAGTATGTTAGGGATTAGGAGAAAAAATAACGTCGTTTAGTATGTTAAATGTAAACGAAAAATAACATCATTTTTTAATAGCAATGACGTCCTTTTTCATATAACTTCCCACATAGCATAAAATAATTCTGAAATATTTCATTGAAAGATTCGGAATAAAACAGAAATATTGATATGAAATGTTTCTGAAATATTGATATGTCCGCCTAGAAGATTGATTTGAAATATTTCATGTAATGTTTCTGTAACATTCTTTCATGATTTTGTGAAATATCAATTTGTAATATTGTTTAAAAATTGCAGCAACTTTTGATCGAAAGATTCATGGAAGATTATGAATCTTTCAAGAAATGTTTCTGAAATATTTCTAAAATCTTTCATAAAATATTGATTTGTAATATTGTTGAAAGATTGCAGAAATATTTTATTAAAGGATTCATAAAAGATTATGAATCTTTCAAGAAATGTTTCTGAAATATTTCTAAAATCTTCCATGAAATATTGATTTGTAATATTGGTGAATGATTTCTATCAGATATTATTTTTGATTTCGTAAGAGTTGCATCTCAAACCATATTAGATACCTATACATTTATTTGTTATTTAGAATTCAAGCGCTTATTTATTTGTATCAAGAATTTTCGGTCTTATATACTAAACGAGAGAACGTCCCACCACTTGTGAGAGTTTGTCAACCGCATTTACGATCACATGAAAATATAAGCAAGTAGCCGCCTGCTGAAAAGATGGAAGAATTGCTACGCACGCAAGATAACTACAAATATTTAGACAATATTTCTCCAATATTGCACTGTTATATTCATAAATTTTTTGGAATACTTCATGAAATATTTCTGGAATATTACAGAAATATTTCATGAAATTTTTCTTGAAAAATTTGCGCATTATTGATTTAAAATATTTTAAGAAATGGTGCAGTAATATTTTGTTAAGTCCTGGCTTGCACCAGGACTAAATAAAAGTGTGTAAATAAATGTGTATATGTTATTTAATTATATTAATTAATTAAATATATATATATATATATATATATAAATTATGTATGTTTAAAATATTGAATTTATTTATATAATATATAAAGATAGAGAAGTATGAATCTAGTGGTGGAAAAACTCCACCAATATTTAATTGAACAAAATCGCTCTCACGATTGAATAGTATTAAAGGATAAACTTGATTCTTGAAAATAAAGAGTTTATTAAATAATTATATATTCTTACCTTGTCGTATTTCTCAGTAGATTGGTGCTAGGTATGGGCGGACAAATGAATAGGCACAATATGTAATAGATCCTCGAGGTTTATTGATATTTTTTAACACTTTTAATATAATTGATTTTTATGCGCGTATATATTTTAATAATTGATACATGTATATTTAATAATGGCAATTGCTTTGAAATATAAACTTGTCGGGCAGTGTAAACGTATTACCAATAAGACACCCGGGGTAATATTCCGTTTTTTCGATGATCTCAATTTGGTTTTATACTTATCTTTGTTTATAAGATTTTATTGTCTTTTACGTCAATTTTTATTTATAAATTTTCTTAAATTTTAATAATATGTTTCGTAATGTTTTTGAGATTTGTAAAATTCATTTTGAAATTTCGAAACATACGTTTCGATTTTTTTCTGATGATCTACTTAATTTTGCTTAATAATGAAATAATGCGACTGTTCAATAACTGAGGAATTTGATTTACCAATGTTAATAAAAACGATACGTTTGTGACGTAACACCTCGGTGCTCAGGAGATTGCATATCAGAAGGATAGGCAATCGAAAAAAAAAATAAAAGATAGGTCAATTATTGAACATTTACAATATTACGATTCAAATCTAAAAAATTAATCAGGAACTGTATATGTGTTTATCATTATTTTTTTTTTTTGAGTGGCCAACAGAAGGGTACGTTTTATTACGTAACACCTTGGGGCTCAAAGATGTTGCTTATTGAAACAAAAGCAACATAAAAACCTGAAAACAGTTACTGATTAATAAATCTTAAAAGTCTATTTACAATTAGCATGAATTAAAGTTTTATACAATTTTTCGTGTTGTTAATTTGTAAAACATAGGTTAATGACATTGTAATAACAATTCAGCAAAGTCAACGAAGAGAAAAATGTATGCCGCTGACACGTCAAAAAAAATTTTTTTTTTTTTTTAACATTGGTTTTCGTTGTTCTTTTCGGGTATTTAAGAGCTTATTTTTATTTATTTTTTAACAATCATCATCATGTATCCAAGGAAGCAGTATACCCGAGTTTGTGTAAGTATTTCTATTATTATCTTAATATTACGAGTTCAATATTACATTCTTATTTTTATGGATTTTTTTTTTTTTTTTTTTTTTAAACTAACTTATGAAATATTAGTATTTATATTTATTATTGAATTCTTGTTATTTATATCTATCCTTTACTTTTATGTTTAGTTTGGCGATTGGCAGTTAAAACGTCTGTTTCGCTCAATGGATCGGCGTGATAACGATGCATGTTGGTTGAACGGAGAACGTGATTTTGATGGCTGGAATTTATGCTACCTCTTCCGTTGGGAAGAACGGATTGCCATTGTCCACGGAAAGCGTATGTTGATGAGGGTGATACAAGACAACTTTTATATGTACGTCGGTGAAAATTTGGTGTCCAGGGGTAAAAATGCATCAGATGATTTGCCAGTGGGAAGAACACCTGAATTGGTCCCGATCGATTGTCAGCCTCAAAATCCCTCCGAAGAGTCATGGGACTGAGTTAGAATATATATATATATATATATCTAAAAAAATTTTTATTTGTTAATTATGGAGAACAATGGGATTAGTTTTCCTTTCTTCTTTTTTTTGTATATCTTTTGTTAAAAAATAATAATGTACAATATAATTTATAATATATCTATTTTTTTGTCATAATCTTTTGTTTTCCTTTTTATTTTTCCAACTGCTCCTTTTCATTTTTAATATTAATTATATATAATACTTAAATTCTAAAAGAAAATATCTTAATTTATGATAATAATTTTTTTAAATACTTAATTTATTTATTTCTTTTTTTTTTATAAATACTTTTTCTTATTTAAGTCTTATTAATTTTAAATAATTCAATTCCTTTTAATATTATTAGTATATTTGCTTTAAAAAAATATTATTTCAAATTTCTATGTTACCTTTTCATTTGTTTTTTTTTTTTTTTAAACTGTCCTTATACCTTTGATAATTAAAAATTAATTTAACATAAAGAAATAAATTTTGCTTAAAATTAGAGTATCGTTTTTTTCTTATAAATACTTTCCCTCATATAAGTCTTATTAATTTTAACTAAGTCAATTCCTTTCAGTATGTTTCCTTTATAACAATATTATTTAGAATGTCTATATCACATTTTCATTTGTTGTTTTTTTTTTCTTTTTAAATAGATAGATCTTTGATCATTAAAAATAAAAGAAATCAATTGTGCTTAAAGTTGAAGTATTAAACAATGTTAATATATTGTATAGGTGAATGACATGTTAGCTTGGTGTCATTCACCTCTCTCCGCGCCAAAGTTGAATCGCACGCGATTTAACAACGTAGAAACTTATTATGAAAATAAAACGCTAAACTGTCAATTATTTAATACAGTCAAGTTTTTCTTATAAATTTTATAATCTATTATAAGTCTAAATGAATAATTATTTATATAATTAAAACTTGTTTTAGTTTTTAGATACTTATATATGTATCTGCCTTATCGTTTATATATATAAATATACGTATATGTACATATAATAAAATAAAATTGAATGACATTAATGGGCTAATTTCGATTGTATGAAATTACAAAATTTGTATAATTAATTAATCCTAAATAATATTAAATACTAGAATCTCTTTTTTTTCTGGTGGCTTTGTGACTGAGGATTTATTTGTGGGAGTAATATATGGTGACTTCTCTGGTAGAGGTGGGGGGGTTGGTTTAGGTAGAGGATGCTGAAGAATAGGTTGTGATATATCTTGTTTCTCAATTTTTATTCCTTGTAATTCAATTTCTTCATACTTGGTTTCTCTTTTTATTTGATTATTCTTTAATGTTATCATTAAATGAGTAATAGAGCCGAAAATTGCTCCCAATAAATTAATAGACCAGCCATAAATAGTGTGTAGGGTATAGCCCCTTATAATTGTATCCATAGTGAATTTAATTATTTGAATAATAATTAATATCATTATTATGGCTGAGCTTATAGATCCAAATGTTGTTAATTTATTTATAAATTTATTCCAAGTATTCTCTGCGATATGAGATAATGTATTTTCTGTAAGTAGATTATTTAATAGATCTACTAGTGTGTTTTGTTCCCCTTGTATTCCTCTCGTTATGGCATTAAGTAGAGCTGCTTTTTCAAAAGGAAACATGATATGTTGTTGTAATTCTTGTAAATCATCTTGTGAGTATATTCCGCTTGTTGCCAACGTTGTTATTTTTTCTGGTGTCCATGATCTCTTTGTATATGGTTTTAAAGTTTTTACTATATTTTTTGTTGGTCTTGGTTTTGGTAGAAGGTTTATCCAATCTTCTCCGATTTTGTAATATTGCGGTATTATTGAATTACAATTTATTTCTGATCCTGTTTTTAGTAATATATGTGTCTTTGGTGTTAAAAACCATGTTTCATTTTTTGTTGATACAGGCAATTGTATGTAACATTTATTTGTATGATATAGCTGGACTTCTACTGGCGTACATTTTATTACATGTACTGCTTCGCCAGCAAGTTTAGCTGAATATCCTGGTTTTTGAATGATATTAAAAGCAAATTCGTCAAGAGCTATGGATGCAAGGGATAGAGATTCACGTATAATTTTTTTTTCAAGTTCGCATTTTTCTTTTAAAATGTTAAAATATAAATCCGTGAGATCAGCCCTAAAATGTTTTTCAATATATACAAATTTTGAGTTTATATATGTAAATAAATCTAAGTTTGTTACATCTTTTCTTAGTGTATTATCGTCAAACAATATTTTGTTATAAGCTATATCTCAAATGAATAATTTAGGGTGTTCCGATTTTGTTAATATTCTATCACAAATTTTTACATTATTTAAAGCGGACAAAGAAAATGTTATTGATTCTGTGTTTACAGTATATACGGGATTTTGATTAGGTGAATTAATTATAGTTGCAGGGCCTCTGTATGAAGTCTCATATTCTGTTTTAAAACCTTCTTCTGTAGGTAAATTTTCCCAAAAAGTATACCCTGCTTGTAAATCAATGCAATGTTGATCCGAAAATTTACATACAGTCCCTGAATTTAATCTTAATTTATCATTTTTTAGACTTACTTGAGCGTATTCTTCTAATAAAGTTATTCTTATAAGACCCTGTACTAAAACGTTGTCCCAAGATCCAAAATTGTCTGTGTATGAAGCTCCTGTGCAAGTTTTATCCTTTACTGAGCCTGCAAGGTCTATTCCAGCTGCTTTTGTTGAATTTATTTTCAGGTCTGCTATAGTATGTATATTATCATATTTAAAGATTCCTGTATCGTGAATGAATTTACATTTTTCATGGCTAATTTCGTACAGATATTCTTGCAAAGCATGAGGAGTGGATCCAAGGTGACTGAACATCCCGCAATGAAAAACCGTTCTTTGGATTTCTATTTTACACTGTATAACTTTAATTTTTTTAAATTCCGCTATTTGTAATGATTTTATTGCAGAGTTGGTTATTGTAATATTATCCTGTTGAAAATCGCATTCTCCTGTGTCTAGTAGAGAATATGTAGTGATGATTGGGTCCGTAGACTCACAATTGAATCCAATAATTATAGGATTTCTAGATAACGCATCACTATTCACATTCATTTTTCCCTTCTTATATATTACATCAAAATCGAATTCTGATAGTTTAAGTCGCCATCTTTGAACTCTGTTATTTTTATCTGCAGATCTAAAAGATAGTAATGGCTTGTGATCTGTTACTATTGTAAATTTATTTCCGTATACGTAATTTCTAAATGTTTCTATTCCAAATAATATACCTAATGCTTCTTTTTCATAAGTGTGATATTTTAGTTCAGGACCTTTTAATACTCTAGAAGCGTATGCTATGGGTTTATCTTTCCCGATTTCACCTTGTGATAATATAGCGCCTAAAGCATATCCCGATGCATCTGTAGTGATTATAAATGGTTTATCTAACTGTGGAAATTGCAATAAAGGTGCAGAACAGAGTGCATTTTTTAGTTTATCAAAAGCCTTTTGTTTCTCTGAATCCCAAGTAAATTTTACGTCTTTATGTAATAATAACGTTAAAGGTTTTGTTATATTAGCAAAATCGTTAATAAATTTTCTGTAATAACCTGCTAAACCCAAAAATTCTCTAATGTTTTTAACTGCTTTTGGTGTTGGAAATAATTTTACTGCATCAATTTTTTTTGGATCTGCCTTGATACCCTCTTTACTTATAATATGACCTAAAAATGTCACTTCATTTTTCATAAAATCGCATTTTCTTGGTTCTAGTTTTAATCCGGCTTCCCTTAATTTTGTAGCTACTAGATTAAATTTAATATTATGTTCTTCTTCTGATTTTGCAGCTATAATTATGTCATCTATATAAACATGACAAATTTTTTTATTTATTAGCTCACCAAGAGCCGTATTTGCTACCCTCATAAATGTTCGTGGTGAGTTAGTTAAGCCAAAAGGTAATACTGTAAATTCAAATCTTCCTAAAGGATGTACACTAAAAGCTGTTTTATATATGTCTGATTCTTTCATTGGTACCCAATGAAAAGCTGAAACCATGTCTACAGTAGTAAAATATTTATTTCCGCCTAAATCATCAAAAATTTCAGTTATAGATGGTATTAAATAAGGATCTGGTATAGTTTTCTCGTTTAATTTTCTATAATCTATAACTAGTCGCCATTTTTCTTTTCCATCAGGACCTGGTTTCTTCTTAACTACAAATGCTAGAGCGTTATATGCGCTTTTAGATGGCCTTACTAAATTATTATCAATTAATTTTTGAGTTTCTGTAATAGCGATTTCTCTTGATTTATGTGGCAATGGAAATTGTTTAACATATACTGGTCTGTTATCTGTTAAATTTATCTCGTGTTATTCTAAATTGCATTTTCCAATATTTTCTCCTTCTAACCAGAATATGTCATCATTTTTTAAAATTAAATTCTTTATATTTTGTTCTTTCTCTTCACTTAAATGATTTAAACTTATTTTACTCAATAATTCTTCTCTGCGATCATTTTTTTTTTCACTAATATAATTTACATTTTTATACATTAAATTTTCTTGTAATTTATGAAATTCTTCTTCATGATTATTTAATATAAAATTTGTTAAAATATCTTTTTCCATAAAATATGTTAAAAATTGTTTGTCTTTATCATTAATGTTGAAATTTGTATTTTCTTCAAGTTTTAATAGAAATTGTTCATATTCTACATTCTTATTATTTTTACATTCATCTTTTTCTAAAACACAGTTGATTTCTTTCATAAAATTTTCAATATTTTCATTCTTATTCTGTAGAAATTGTGTAATCGAAAATATGTGATTATTGTCTTGCATTAGCATGATATAATGAAAAGCGTTATTAACTGCTGTGTCATTAATTTCGATGTTTTCTGTACATAAATTTATCAATGAATTTTTATCGTTTTTATAATCTGTTTGAATAAAGAATTTTTTACCATTTATTTCTAAATATCCCTTGTCTAATCTCAATTTATTTTTTCTCAATACGTCTATTCCTAAAATACCATCGTAAGGTATTGAAAATTTTTCAGATGCTACGTGGAAATTTGTATACGAATTATTAATAGGAAAAGTGATTAAACCACATGTTTTAACCGGAATATCAGTAATTCCTGACAAATATATTTTAATATTATTATTAATAGAATTTTGTGGTACTAATTTTTCTTTTATGATGTTAAGTTGGGCACCTGTATCTATTAATAATTTACATAAATCATTTGTATACGGATTTCGTATCTCGATAAATTGTAATGTCTCACCTAGTTTAAATATATAAATTGGTATATTATTATTATCATTAATGTTTTCAGTTTTAAATTGTATAATTTATTTCAATTCATTATTCGTTATATTTTTTTCATTATGTAGTTTTACTGTTGTTGAATTATTCTTTACTTCTGGTTTAAATTCCATTGCATTATGTAATGTTTCTTTTTGTTCGATAATTTTAACGTACTCATTATTAGTTTCATTTTCATTAAACTCATCACATACTTCGAAGTCATAATCAATTTCGTGTGTTCTTGCAAAAAATTGAATGTCAATATAATTCTTGAGCGACTTTTGTTGCGAAACTCGTCTTGTACGCTCTTTCCAAGTCGAGTTTATGCGTTTCCCTGTATATGAGCTGATGTGTTCAATTTAGCTTGACATTCTTCCTCTGTGTGGTTCATGCTTTTGCAAAATGTGCAAAATTTACTCAACTTGCTTTCTATATTCTTTAATGTAAAGCATGAATCGATCGAATGTCCTAATTTTTTACAATATGGGCATTGTAAATTTTGATTTGCGTTTTGAGGTTTTTTGTATTGTATTCTCCTACATTCCTCTATGTTATGCCCTCTATTTTTGCAATATTTACAAAATTTCATTTGAATTCGTTGTCCATATGAATTATTATTTCTGTTATTTCCGACGAACATTTTATTCTGATTAAAATTATTCTGAGTGATGTTATTATTTCTGCATTCTTTACCTGAGTGACCCCATTTGTCACATAATTGACATCGTATTTGATTATCTGGTTTAACCTGATTTAAAAATATCTTAAATTTTTCACAATCGATAGTATTGTGTTCACTGTTACACAGATTGCATATTTGCGTAGGTGTATTACTTTTTTCTGTAATTTGATTACACAAGTTGGTATTATGTCCGTTCTTATTGCATTTCAAGCATAATTCATATTTTTGTATGATTGGACAGTGGCCTATTTGATGATTATTTTCCTGGCAATATTGGCAATAATATTCATTGTCTTCTAAATATTTACACATGCTTCTTGAATGACCTACTTGATTACAAAACTTGCATATTAATATAATTTTATCTTTTGCATTTGTGCATTTAAATGATGGATGAGTTGGCTGTTTGCAATATATGCAGCCTGCATTGTTGCAACATAATGCCTCATGATCTATGTCTTTACATATTTGACAGCATTGAATTTTTTTAGGTTTATCTTCAAAAATTTCACTATACATGATTTTCTGTCTAGACGAATTTGTCTTTATCCTAATATCCTTCTGTTTCTCCTGTTGTTTTTCAATTTCTGTTGCTTTAATGGTTGCACTTGAATAATCAGCTACCTCTCCTAATTCAAATCTGATTTCATTTTTTAATCCTTGTTTAAAATATTTTAATGTATCCTTAGCTAAATCATTTGTAAAACGTTGATAAGCATCATCTGCTATACCCGCTTCATTTTGTTTTTTATCTTTAATTTTTAATGTTTACTTTGTTATTCTCTCTACATATTCAACCACTGATTCATTTTCTCCTTGTTGTATTTGTTCCAATTGTGCATATAATGAATGTAAATTATCAATTTCAGGATATAGTTTCTTTATTGTTTTGATAAAATCTGCAATACTTTCAATGTTACTACCTTTTATAGCAGTACGAATCGTTTCTGATACTTTAAATCTTATATAATTCATAAATTTCTTTTGTTCATCCGCAGTCAGCATATCTTTTGCAATTTTTAACGAATCTATGTACTTTTCCAAAGGTATATTTTTACCCGTAAACTCAGGTACTAACCTTGACACCTCTTTCAAAGAATATCCTGAAGTATTTGCCATGTTTGTATTGTTAGGCATATTATTATTATTTATTATATTATTATTTCTATTATTATTATCAAAATTTATATTTTCCAGGTTTCCAATACCTTCTATTTCGTAATAACTCTCTTGTTTAATAGAAAATTCCTCTAAGTCGTTATTTGTTTCGTCAATAGTTGTATTATTTTCTGATGAAATTGTCACGTTTTTGTCTGTTATATTAGTTTTATCAGCTAAAGTAATATTTTTTTAGTTTTCAATACTTCTTATTTCTTGATGTCCTGTCTGTTTAAATGAAAATTCCTGAGTATCGTTAAGTGATGTATTATTTTCTGATAAAATCGTCACGTTTGTCGCTAAAGTATATTTTTGTGTAAAACTGTCTTCTTTATTATGGCTCTGTTTCGTCCTGGTAATTTGTGGAAATGTTTTTGGAATTGTGCCTGTATATTTATTTGATAGCGTTTTTTGTTCACTTAAATTATCTGTATTAATATTTGATTGAACGTCCGTAATTATATTTGAGAGATTATTTTCAGATGTTTCTTCTAAGGTTGTATTTGAAGTATTATTATCAACTGTTTCGTCTAAGGTTTTATTTAAATTATTACTTTCAATTGTTTGATCTAGATTTTTAGTCGGAGAGCGTGTAATTTTAGTGCTTTTGCGAAACGGATTAATATTTTCGTAGATATGTTCTCCTAAAACTGCTTGTCTAATATGATTTCTAATTCTTTCACGAATAACATTAATATTTTCGTCTTTTTTAGTAGGTATATTAAATTTTTGACAAATTTCAGATAATTGTAATTTAGAGTATAATATTACCCACTGTGTTTTTCCTTCTTTTATATATTTTGCTATCTGATCAAAATTTATTTTATTCATTTGAAATCTTCATTATTTACTTAACAATGAAGAATTTTATTTATTCAAAATATTAAATTTTGTACATAAAATTGTAAGTTTAAAAAATTATAAATACTGCTGTGTTTCTCTCTTTTTTTTTTAAATGCCGTTTGTAAACATACGTTATTAACAATTCTTTAACACTGACCTACTATTCTTACATAAAAGTAAAGAATTTTGCCGATCTATGTTTTGAAACTTGATATTAACTCACTGCTGTTATACCTACACGAGAGCGTACGGTAAAAAGAAAAAAATAAATTTTGCTGAGCTTGTATTTTCGAAGTTCAATACACCTGTAATGTTTTGAAGACCACTGTCTATGCCATCTGTTTACTTTATTTTGATATCTTTGAATTTACTTTATATTCTTTTCATAAAAATTTATATGTTTTTAGTATTATTTAATATAACTTTTTACTGTTTAGTCAACTTTTCTTTTTATTTCTTTTATTAATCGTGAACTTGAAACTTATTTCACTTTTAAAATTAAATTATTATGCAAAAATTATTGATATCTGTTGTAATTTCTCAATGCACTAATTAAATGATATTATTTGAAATCAGTTTATAGAAGAATTTGTAATTTTTTACTTGATTTCTTATTTATAATTATTCTTGCTAGAATATAGATTTATTTATTGATTTGATGATTTTACATTTATTTTTATTAACAATTTTTTTATGTAAATTGTATTATATGATTTTAAATCGCGCAATTTCGCGTATATAAAAATTATTTCAATTACGCACCATGCGTATAATATATTAATTTTATTTTTTTACACTATTCGTATTTAATGATACACTTCGTGTTTAACAATTTATTTTTAATAACACTATTCGTATTTGATAATACACTTTGCGTTTAATATTTTATTTTTAACGACACTATTCGTATTTGATAATACACTTTGCGTTTAATATTTTTATTTTCGATGACGCTATTCGTATTTGATAATACACTTCGCGTATAATATTTTTATTTTCAATGACGCTATTCGCTTTTAATAATGCACTTCGCGTTTAATTTTATGTATATTTATTTGATTTGTGCCTTTAATATATAATATTTTATTTGACGCACTTGGCGGTTAATTAACACACTTTTGAAAACTGTATTATAAGCCCTTTGAATATATTTTTATGCACTTTATATATATATAGGTAAAGAATTATAAATTTTCTTTGATTATCCTTCAATATTTTCAATACGATTTTTTAATTAAAAAAATTTGTATCGGAACCAAAATGTTAAGTCCTGGCTTGCACCAGGACTAAATAAAAGTGTGTAAATAAATGTGTATATGTTATTTAATTATATTAATTAATTAAATATATATATATATAAATTATGTATGTTTAAAATATTGAATTTATTTATATAATATATAAAGATAGAGAAGTATGAATCTAGTGGTGGAAAAACTCCACCAATATTTAATTAGTATTAAAGGATAAACTTGATTCTTGAAAATAAAGAGTTTATCAAATAATTATATATTCTTACCTTGTAGTATTTCTCAGTAGATTGGTGCTAGGTATGGGCGGAAAAATGAATAGGCACAATATGTAATAGATCCTCGAGGTTTATTGATATTTTTTAACACTTTTAATATAATTGATTTTTATGCGCGTATATATTTTAATAATTGATACATGTATATTCAATAATGGCAATTGCTTTGAAATATAAACTTGACGGGCAGTGTAAACGTATTACCAATAAGACACCCGGGGTAATATTCCGTTTTTTCGATGATCTCAATTTGGTTTTATACTTATCTTTGTTTATAAGATTTTATTGTCTTTTACGTCAATTTTTATTTATAAATTTTCTTAAATTTTAATAATATGTTTCGTAATGTTTTTGAGATTTGTAAAATTCATTTTGAAATTTCGAAACATACGTTTCGATTCTTTTCTGATGATCTACTTAATTTCGCTTAATAATGAAATAATGCGACTGTTCAATAACTGAGGAATTTGATTTACCAATGTTAATAAAAACGATACGTTTGTGACGTAACAATTTCTTCAATATTTCAGTGTTATGTTCAAACATTTTTTCAAATAGTTCATGAAATATTTTTCAAATATAACAGGAATATTTCATGACATGTTTCTTGAAAGATTTGAGAAATATTAATTTGAAACATTTTAAGAAATAATGTAACAACTTACTTGAATATTTCAGTGTCGGATTCAAAAATTTTTTGAAATAAAACATGAAATATTCCAGCAATATTACAGAAATATTTCAATGAATTATTTAATATTCATAAACTGAAATATTTTAAAGAAATATTAGTTTATCACTTATTTAATATTTCACTGAAATATTTCATGAATAATTTGAGGAAGCTTTCAGTAAGCTTCCAATGAAGTATTATATGAAAAATTTACAGAAGCTTCTAGTTAGCTTTCACTGAAATATTTCATGAATAATTTACGGAAGCTTCCCCTGTTAAATAAGTCCATTAAAAACCAATAAAAAAAATTCTTATAAGATTTATAGTATGTATCTGCACCCGATATATCATTCAAAATCTGATTAAATATGTATTATTATAAGAATTCATAAGCAATAAAATATAAAACTTTTATAAGCTACACAGATGTTTTAATGGAAAATAAAATTAAATACGCACTAATAAAAACCAATAAAAAATAAATTATGGATTCTATAAGATTTTTTTTTGTGAAGTATAAAAAGATTATTAACAATAGGATTTTATAAAGAATTCCGAAAAGAATATTTTTTTTCAAAGATAATTTATATGGTTTCATCGGCAGTTTCAAATAAAATTTTATAATAATTTATGGGCTTATTCATGATAATTATTTTTCTTTTTTGATGTTTTATGCGGTTTAAAAAGATTTCCTAAATAAAATTTCATATTCATTTAATGGGATTTTTCATCAGCAAAGTTTCTCTTTTTTCATAAGTATTTTATATGATTTAAAAGGAATTCTCAAATAAAAATTCATAGTGATTTCATGTACTTTTTATGAGATAAGTTTCTTTGTCTTTTACAGATATTTTATACGGTTTAATAGGAATTACCAAATTAATTTCATAGTGATTTAATGCGTTTTTTCATGACAAGATTCCATTTGTTTTTTGATGTTTTATATGGTTAAACGAGAATTCTCAAATGAAATTCCATAATGAATCAATGTATTTTTCATGATAAAAGTTTCTCTATTTTTACAGGTATT
The DNA here is from genome assembly GCA_017163975.1 of Anastatus disparis. NCBI lineage: Eukaryota > Metazoa > Arthropoda > Insecta > Hymenoptera > Eupelmidae > Anastatus > Anastatus disparis. Next base: position 1,225,410 of record JAFFSR010000034.1, on the reverse strand, counting down.
TTATAAGGGTTAATAAGAATTTTCAAATTAAATTTTATATTGATTTAATGCGTTAATTTATGACAAAAATATCTTTTTTATTTTGTAGGTATTTTATATGGTTTAAAAAGAATTACTAAATAAAATTTCATAGTGATTTAATGGATTTTTTCATCAATAAATTTTTTCTATTCCAATAGGCATTTTACATGGTTTAATATGAATTTCCATATTAAATTTCATAATGATTCAATGTGTATTTTCATCAGATAAGTTTCTCATTTTTATAGGTATCTTGTATGGTTGAAAAGGAATTCTCAATTAAAATTTAATAGTGCTTTAATGGTCTTCCTATCAGAAAAGTTTATCTTCTTTGCAGGAATTTTATACTGTTAATATGAATTCTCAAACTAAATTTCATTGTGATTCAATGCGTCTCTTCATAACAACAGATTCAATTTTCTTATTGGTATTTTATATGGTTTTATATGGATTTTTAAATAAAATTTCATAGTGAAATTCTATTTTATAGATATTTTATATGATTTAAAATGTATTTTCAAATCAAATTTCTAAGTGATTTAATACGTTTATTTATGATAAAAGCATCTTTTATTTTTTTTTTTGTGTTTTATATAGTTTGAAGAGAAATCTCAAATAAAATTTCATAGAGACTTAATGAGTCTTTTCAACAGCAAGCATTCTTATTTTATAGGTAGTTTATATGATTTAAAAGGAATTTTCAAATGAAATTTCATAGTAATTTAATGGGTTTTTTTATTAGAAAAGTTTTTTTTATTTAAAGGTATTGTACACGGTTCAATAAGAATTTTCAAATTTAATTTCATAATGATTGAATGCATTTTTCCATGATAAAAGTTCTTAGAGAATTAATGCGTTATTTCATAAGTAAAGTTTCTTTCTATTTTAGGTTTTTATATGATTTCAAAAGAGCTCTCGAATAAAGTTTCATTGTGATTCAATGAGCTTTTTTTTATCAGAAAAATTTCTTTTTTATAGGTATTTTATACGGTTTAATAGAAATTTTTAAACTAAATTATATAGTGATTCAATGTTTTTTCATAACAATAGATTCAATTTTCTTATTGGTATTTTATGTAGTTTTATATAAGTTCATAGATAAAATTTCATAGTGAAATAATGTGTTTTTCATGATAAAAGTTTCTCTATTTTTATATTTATTTTATATGGTTCAATAGGAATTCTCAAATAAAATTGTACAGTGATTTAATGCGTTTATTTATGATAAAGTTTCTTTTTTATAGGAATTGCATATGGTTTTAAAGCAATTTTCAAATATTTCATAGCATTCACATTATTTACTTTTTTCTAAAGACCATTTCTATAGTACAACCAACGAATATAGACGCTTATAGAAGCGTACTCTTAAATGGGAAATTTCTGCCAAAAATGAGTTACCCAGCTACTGAGGGCGCCACTAGATCCCATGTATTTTTATATCTATATATATCAAATTTTTCATATGTATAGATATACAAACAATGTTAAAGTGTTACCCAGCGTATCGGACGAAAAATTTAACCCAGAAGTACGCTTCTATAAGCGTCTATCTTCGTTGGTACAACTCTTTCATAAAACGACGGTTTGCCGAATCTGCTTGCAAACGATAGCAAAGAGATTCATGTTGTGTCTCATTAATAAATGACGCTACAAGCTCGTAAAGTATAACGATCTCGCTGAAAATTACTTGCTTATCAAATATAAACAAAACCTTAAGAATTTTCATATTATATAGTCATTAGTCAATAAGTTATATAATTATTTTATTTCATACTTTTTATTAAAAATTAAAAATTAATAGAAATAGCTTTAAAATTAAATTTTTTCATATTTATTTAGTTTGTAGTATTAATTTAGAATACTTCAATGAAACGGTTGTATCCTGGAAACTTACCTTGATTTGCAGGAAACTTATAAGTTGAATTTTCTTAGATAAATTTCTAGATAATAATTTGATAATTAAATTCAATATTCAATTTTATATAGTTTAATAATTTTAAAATTAACATTGTAATAATTTAAAATAAATAACGCAAGGCAACAATCTCAGAACCAGAAATGAGAGTTTACGAAAATTAGAAGGGTTTTGACGCGCTGAATTCGAGGCACAGCTCAAAATTGCTTCTGTACGGCAGGTTTTTGAGATATCTTAATGAAAAGTGTCAAAAATACAGTTTGCCATTTTATTCTCCAATTATACCGTGAATTTCTTCGGTAAAACTAATTATGGCATCTAAAAGAGCTACTTTTGCTCTTTAAAATGCACTAATAATTTTTTTTAACACAATTTTTTCTTAGTCATGAGTATCAAAATCCTTAGGTACGTAAGATCTGATCTCTCGTTCTGAACAAATTTTCTCGGCCTATGTAATTTAATAAATGAACACTTTAATAAATTAAAATATATAACAACAAATTTTAAATATTTCTATTCCGCATCAGTTATAGCGTCAAGCTCGGACCCTTCATTATCACTGCTTGCGTCTTCACTTTCGGTGCTTTCAGTGCTCTCATCGCTGTCATCGATTTCATCATCATCAATTTCTTTCTCAGTTTCATCAGTATCTATGAGTGACTCAGTTGGCTGAGCTGCATTATTTTTTTTATCAATTTTCGGTTCGTTATCTTTTATTATTGGTTTCTGTTTTTTATTAAGATCACTGATTTTACCAGCGATGTAACTGCCTACATGTCTTAATTCAGTCTGTATTTGTACCTCATCAAATCTTTTAACATCCCGAAGATAATATTCGAAAATTCCTGGAAACATTTAATTAATCATCTATTCTAATTAAAATTATGGAAAAATGTTTAACATGATATTTTTTTATGTAATTCATAATATAATTTCAGAAATTAGTTTAACCTATAGTGCCTAGGAGAACGTATATGTTCCCATTTTGATATTCATTGATTTACATTTATTTATAAAATCAGTTCTTTATCATCGAATAATATATTCCTTTTTTCAACACGGGATGCGGCTTTCTCTTTTGTTTGTCAAAATTAATAGTTTAAAAAAACATCAATCCTTTGATTACAAAAGAACAGATAATACGACTTGTTTTTAACATTAATTTTCTATGAAAGTTTTTTTTATGTTCCGTAAAAGATTACGTGAAAGCTTTTATTAATCTCTTTAGAAAAATTTCCGAAGGCTTCTGGCGAAAGCTTACTAATGAAACTTTCGGGAAAGCTTGCAGTTATCTCTCATGAAAGATTGTATTAAACGTTAGCAGAATATTCTATGAAAGATGACACGAATCTTTTCAGTAAGCTTCCTGTAAACCTTCACGATTACCTAACCGATGAATCTTTCGGGAAGCTTACAGTAATCTTTCTCACTATCTTACATGTAACTTTTCTGGATTCATTCATGGAAGCTTGGCTGAAAGGTTACTGTAAGATTTTAAAAAGATTTTGTGGAATATTTCACGTAAGCTTTCATTAGCCATTTATTCATGCTTACGTTTAGCTTACTTTTAGATTACATGAAATATTACAATGCAATATTAATGAAAGATTCAGTAAGCTTACAGAAAGGTTAATGGAAGCTTCCGCTGGAATATTACGTGAAAGTTTCATGGGAAGCTTCCTAGAAAGCTTTCGTGCTATGTGGGAATTAATTCAAAATTTTACAAAATAAATTAGCGAATTAGATTTAAGTAACTATTGTACATAATCAAGGATTTATATGGGGATATATATAAAAGTTTTAACACTTAGAATGCCTAGAAAATTTAATGATAAATTTGCAGATATCCTACACTTATAATATATGAAGTTATTGAAAAAAATGTATCTTTTATGGAGATATACTACAAAGTCATTGAGACTTTATTTATAAAGACATAGAATAAATATAAGTGCAAAATTGTGCATTTAGCCAGTGCGTATATATATATTTTTAACCCACGCAACTTCTTAAAATTTTTTTACGATTATATATGAATGATCGCAATGAGAAAAAATCAATTCCAAGGGTATGCATTTTATTAAAAAAATATAAGAATTGAGTAAAATTGCGTGTATCACATCTTTTTCAACGGTCTACTAAATAGAAAAGGTTTTGAAGAAGTGACTAAAAAAGAAAAATTTAGTTTTTTAACCCAAGAATGAAAAGTTCTGGATACATCCTTATATACATACTATACTTTTTTTAAGACGACCATTTATAGAAGAAATAACACGCATTTTATAATTAACCGGTTATCTGGCACGGCATTATTCACTTTCAGTGGTCAAAATGGCAAAGACCAAAAATGAAGCAATGAGAAAGCATCGATATAACACAAAAAAAGTATCTAGTAGCCACCATTTTAGATCCGCCATTTTGAATTCTTCAATTCTGATCTCAGATTCAGATTCAGCGACCCCAAAAACTAAAGTGTACCAAGTTTCATTTAAATTGATTGGAAAACAAGAAAATTATTTCATTTGATCATATATGATACATCGCCAGAATAATCCCGACTTTTTTTTTTATCATATATGATACATTGCCAGGTAACCGGTCAAACATGTAATTTTATAACACAAAGGGTGGAGGGGGCAAGGAGTCATGAATTTATCTTACCATAAACCATTGTTAATTTTACAGGATCAATTTTAGGCCTCGCTACAGCATCTGACTTTCTATTGCATTTTCGCCCTTTTACGCTTGAATTTTTGAGTGTCTCTAATCCTATTATTGATTGAGCTACATTTTTGACAAATTTTGAGAACTCATGGTGTTCCATTTTGGCACCTGAAGCTTTATTCACCGCTTCAAAATATCTGTCTAAAGCCATGTACTGACCATTGCCACAATGTATCTGTAGATAATCATAATTTTTAAATGTATTGTATAAAGTTTTCATTATAAAAAGTTATTTTGTATTTATATATTTTGTTTTATTATTTAATAACAAATTTAGTTTACCTTATTGTTTTCAACATCTTTGTATCCTAACTCTACGTCTCCAAGTCCACGAATTGAAAACGGATTGATCTGTCTGGTAGCTGCAAAGTGCAAATCATACGTTACTCTGTACAATCTCTGATTTTTTGATAAAATAATTTATATTTTTATTTATATTAACTTGAAATCATAAGAATAATCATAATTGTTCATATATTTATATTTAAGAAGTTCGCTATCTAAGGGCCGTATCAATCGAGATTCGTCGAGAATGAAAAAAAAATTATTTGTATAATTTAATATATTTTTCAAAAAAACGTTAATAGTTTATTATTATAGTATTAATCTAAATTACATTGAATAATTCATATTTTAAGAGCAGGCCGGATTCGCTGTCCTTGTCTAATTGGCATTTTTGTTATTTACTCAAGTATTAATCGGTGTATCTGCAAATTGAAGGTTATGCGCAATAGATATTATTATTACAAATATTTATGCACAAGAAAAAAAAATCTACCGATTTGTTTTTGAGAAAAGTAAGGAACGCCGAAGTAAAAGATTATGTTTATAATATTTTCGCGTTCCTTACTTTTCTCAAAAACAAAGCGATAGATTTTTTTTTTCTTGTGCATAAATATTTGTAATAATAATATCTATTGCGCATAACCTTCAATTTGCAGATACACCGATTAATACTTGAGTAAATAACAAACAACTCAATTGTTACTCGGTCGGTATCAGGTTCTACTCCGGCCTGCCGTTAAGGAACTTTTTTAAATACAACATTATTTATGAGAAAAATATTTATATTATCACATTTAATGATATTCTTAATTAACTTTTAATTAATAACTAATTAAGTATATTTTCGAAAAATAAATTATAATAAAAACAAACATTTGTCTTCTTATCTTAATTAAATGTAAAGATTTCCCTGGTAGAAATGTGAACATAAAAAATGGCGAATAATACAATTTATGGGCATTATTGATAGTAATATTTTGTCATATCAATATTGGCTAATAAATAGTCAAATTTTGCCGAATCTGCAGAATTTAGAAATATGTTGTCGATAAAATAGGCATTTTAAATACCTAGAAATATTTTAACCTATAAATCTAATACATCTTTTCATTCGCGTTTTAATTATAAAATATGTTTAATTAATACAAAAAAATGAAAAAATAAATCGTCTCAAACACAAATAGTTATAGAGATTTGATTATGAATTTTTTTTCTGTTTCTAAAATTCACATTTTAATCTTCGTAAATGCGTGTAACATCTTAGTGGTATATAGGTAAAAAAAACGTTTCATATTGGTTACAATAATGGCCATAATAAATGCCCATTTTCAGCTCTTCATTTCAAAGCAATGGCCATAAAATGGTAAAAAAAGCGTTTCATTTTCTACCAGGGTTACACTTACAGATTAAGTTTTATAAAATTTTCATTAATATAGTCTTACCGTACTCATCAATTTTGTTCAATATTTTTTCTTGAATATTTTTATTAAGTTTTTCTAATTCTTCAATTTTTTTATCTTTTTGTCCTAAAATCTTCTTATAGTCACTTAATCTTTGTTTTAATGCTTGCAATTCTAAATTATTTTCTTGCTTTATTTTTTTGTTTTTCTTTGTCTTTTTTTTGGTGTTCTAAAATACAATAATAGATAATGTCAATACCCCCTTTACTATAAATCAAAAAATTTTTTAATGCACATTTATTCCAGAGGTCTACAAAATAAAAAGTTTCATTTATCGCAAGAATAGTAGTAACGTATCTCGTGAGCTTTGTACGTGCTGCACACAAATCTGGTTTCAATAATTGGCTTATATCAAGTTTGTTCTACATCTTTTAAAAATCCAGAGACATATTTCTGCAATTTTCCGAATATTTTGAATCCATTAATCCAAAAAATTTTGAATTATTGCAAAAATATGTTTGAAAATTTTTGGAAAATGGAAGACAAACTTTATATATTTGAATCTTGGTAGAAAGATGCTTGTAATATCTAACCAGTATATACTTTAAATTTATTTAATTTCATAAGAACATATGACTACTGGTATAATTTGCTCAAATAAGAGTAAATTTGCTCATTTATTTAAAACGAAATACATTGTTCATGTCAACAACTTTTACATATATATAAACTATAAAAAAGTATTAAAAAAACTATAGTTTATTTTATAAAAGTTTACTGTTTGAAATTTTACTCAAAATACGTTCATTAATTGTTAAATTCTACTGTTGCTGTTTGTTTACTGAGTAAGTTATCCTATTCGATTTTATTGAGAGTTTACTCTGTATCATTTCTACCGGAAAAATAAAAATAATAATTAGATAATAAACCTTTTCTAATTGCTTTGATCCAGATGGTAAATTAGATTCCATTTCATTTGTAATAACTTCAACAGGATTCGTCTCAGTTACCGTACTCTGTTCAAATACATTATCGCCTGAATTAACAATATTTATTGAATTTGCTGTATTATTTGTCAACTTATTTGTTTCAGAAAGAGAGGACGTTTGAGATGTAGAACTATTATTTATAGATTGTGCTTCGTTTAAGTTAATTTTAGAACCTTCTTGCATGGGTTCTGGTAGAGTTTCAATTACATTTTGACTTTTGCTATTATTTGTTGACTAAATAAAGTAAAAATATATTTTAGCTTGTACCATATACCATCTACAAAATTTAAGGTGATGTAAAGGGGTATATGATTCATACATAGTTACCAACATTGCAGTTTCGCGTATTTTTACTTTTTGTTACATTTTTTATTAATTATAATCGCAGGTTATAATATAAAGATATTTTTAAAAAATTTGTGTTAAGAATCAAAAATTTGGAAAACTATAATGTCGGTATTTTATATCCCCTTAATCAAAATTAATGCAGACGAAAAAGTTATTAAAAAATATTTATTTATCATCAAAGTTTGTTTGACTTACCTTTAACGTTGATACGTTCATTGTTACAGGTACGTTGCTTTTTACTCTGATATCAGATCTCCTACGTTTAGTTTCATTAATTAATTTATCATCAGGTGATGATATTTTCTTTCTTTTTTTAATTGCATCCTGCAATAAAATATACGAAACAATCATAATATAATGATGATGATGCAGTTTATAATAATAGCAACAATGAAAACAACCTTTACAGTACTGCACTTTTTCTCTTTCACTGAATTATCGTCATTAATTAACTTATTCTTTGATTTAAGCTTTTTAATCCTTCTTTTTAATTTTTTGTCTACTAGTTTTGAATGAGTATCTTTAGTTGTGTTTGCATTCTCAACCTAAAATTAAATGGTTTTACAATAGAAAATATATATGATGATAATTACAATAAAGATGCAAATAAAAATAACTGTACCTGAAAAGTATTACATTTTTTTTCATTTTCTGGGAATTTATTATCATCTAACAAAGTTTTCTTTTCTACTTTGCAATTTTTGTTTAGTTCACATTCTTGAGAATCAATTTCAGAATTACCAGATAAAAGTGAAGTTTCCCCTAATATTTTAGAAACATTATCCTCCATCATGCTTGTTTTTTGAGCCTAAAATTAAATAACTTTATAAATACTCTCTACATATATTTAAAAATTTATACAAAATTTTAGTGTGTATTTATTTGCTTAACTAAAAATTTTTTTGTATTTTAGAATTTTTTAACACATATAGATCATTCTAAAAAAATTAACATTTTTTCCAAAAATTTCAAAAAATTTTTTGTGTTTGGTGTTTTTTGTTACTTAACTGACATTAAATGTATTAAAAATTGACATTCCAAGTGGCGCTAAATTAAATTGAAAAAATACCATATACCAATATAATATATTGTGAAAATTTTTAATACCTGTAAATTTGCTGAATTTATAATCTAAACACGGGCTTTTTTAGGTTTTTTTCTCTTCTTTCAAATGACGTTTATTAAAAAATTGATAACGAAGTTTTAGTTATTAAAAAAATTAAAACATTGCAATTAAATAATAAATTGCAGAATTTCGTCACGCGCATTCAAGTTAATTTTTACCAACTAAAAACAATTTTTAAATTATATCAAAGTACATAATAAAAGCTTAAGACAAGGCCTTTAAAATGGTATGTTTAGATTATTATTAATGATTTATTTTGATGGCCAAAAACATTGATGAAACATAAAAATGTTGTCTGTCACATCTAAAAAATGCTTCGGAGGTTACATGAATTTAACTTATTCATATTTACGAATAAATTTAATCGTATTCAAAAATTTTTTCTTACATTTCACATGAAATTTGCTATAATTATGGTGAATTGCAAGTTTCTAAGTCTAATAGCAAAGGAGCTACAAGCAGTCACTTTAAAATAGTTTTTTTTTAGAATGGCCCATATATATCATTGCAATAGGCTTATCCCAAATTTATAAAACTATTTTTGCTATGGTTTATTATTTTTCATAATAATTGTACACTGGTTTTGTGTTAAGCGCGTTTTCTCAATTATCTTCTCTCCAAAACCCGCGTTAAGAAACTTTGCTTCAATAATAAATTTTAAATATATTAATATTTTTATAGTGATCTTTTATTTTTAATTTTAAGATAAAACTTGTAAAATACAAATATAATCGTTACAAAAAAATGTATAGAATTTCTTCACTTAAAGTTTGATAATAATTACATTAGATTGCATGTTTTGATAACTTACGTAATTTAAATATTGTTTTCATTATTTAGTTTTATTTTATAGGTCCAATAAGTTACTACTCTTCATTATCAATGTGTCAAAGGTATTTTATTTAGATAATATGAATTCAGAAGGGCAAACGCTTGGATATTAATATATTTCTTTAATATTATTATCATATGAACTTCAAATATATGTAAAGATGTTAGATATATACATAAATATAAAATGATTTACAGATCAGACTAAGTTTGTTTGTCATCTACTGTATTTCAAAGACATTTGGAAGAAACGAAATATACACTACGTCTTTGATATCAATTACTGAGGCCTTACATTTAATCATATTGATATCGAGCACAATAAATGTATGAATAACTTGAACAACTTTTAAAATATGTCTAACTATGGGCGCTTTATTACTTCCATTGAATTCGTTATTACTGACAGTCCACTCATGCCCACATATGTAACCGTTATCTTCTGATATAACTAAGTAAAGAATTTCAATGATTTTTCCACATTTTAATTGTATGACAGAATCATTTGTCTTCAATGAGCGCTTATAATTTTTACTATGAAAGAACATATTATTATGAATGCATCTGTCGAAGACTTTAACACTTGCTGATGGTTTTTTTAAGTGATTACGTAATAGATTCTGTATTGTTAAGTTTTGACTAGCAGTTCCTATGAATGTTGTATTTCTAATTTTCGTAACATTTTGTAGAGATTCTCTTTCAATAAATAAGGACCGACAATATTTAATAGCAGCCGACTCTTCCTTGTTATTTAAAAGGGAATTTTTCAATATACTACTTTTTAACCACTTTTCACTTATTTGCTTAAGACATCCATTTAGTGCATTTATTTGCCTTAAAAGATTATATATACCATTTTCGAAAGGAAAAGCAGAAGTTGTCCATATAGGACCACAGATTTGTACTGACAAACTATAATGCTGTACTGCATGAAGATTAAAGGTTATAAAACTAATATCATATAAAATTTCACTTTCTCCAGCAAATTTTATTAAATTACTATTACATTGTTGAATCTCCAATATAGTTAAGTTATCTTTCATTAAAATGTAAGTACTTTCAACAAAATACAAATACGAAAGAAATAATTCTTCTGGGAGTATGCCATGTAGAACTGGTAAGCTAACGAACAGCAACCACGTTTTCCATTCCGTTGCTTTATACTTATGCGCATAATCTAGAGATCGAAGGCATCTCCTTATATCGCGACAAAGTTTAATATTCGACATTTTAATCTTAATATTTTTCAAATCATTTTTAGTTAAATAGCACTTAATCCACTTATTAAGTAGTTGTTTAGTTACTCCTAATAGTAATCCATGCATGTAATCAGGAGGCAAATTCCAAATTATATCAAAATGTTCAATTTCCAGCCATACTGATTTTCCCTTTACACCTCTATAATATTTTTTGCATTCAATCCTTTTTTTAATATCCATAGTTTTTTCAATATCCTTTATGTGTTCCTGATGTGTCCTTATTGGGTAATCGTGTTCTACAATTGGATACCTCATAGAACCACTAGCATATTTACCGGGGTGATAGCACCAACTGCAACCATAGGAGCCATTAAATTGTACCCTATTTTGCAGTTTTGGTCTAGCAACGCTATCCACGCAACAATGTAATGGGACAACTTTTTTACTATAAGTTCTTCCTGTAATACAGTCAATTATTTGTACACAATTCAATTTAAGGTTCTCACATTCTTTTACCAAAGTATGAGTGAATAAATTAAGAAGTTCTGGTTCTGGTTCTTTTTCAGTTTGCCATAAACCGGCTAAAATTATGTGTTTAAATCGAACATTTGGAGGTAATTCGTTTAGATATAACTGCAGTGGCCATAAGCTTTTTTTGCACTGTTGAATAGTTGTGCCCCATCAGTATTAAAGTTAAATGTTAATGCTCCAGGTATCATTTTTTGAATTTTCTTATAAAGCTGACTATCATGAATATCAGAAATACAATTTTTGTTAGTGTAATTATGTTTCATTTGATTAGCAAAATTTTTCATACTTGTTTGAATGTCGGGCCGATTAAGTAATAACTCTAATTGATATTTTACATCAATAGTTATAAAATAGTTAGTAGAAGTTGCAGAAATGGAAAATTTTTCTTTACATTTAATACATTCTACTGATATAGACATTTTCTCAGATAAATAAGATGTGTGTAATGACACACAGCATTTTTCGCAATAATAATGTTTTAGTAATTTATCTTTTGGAGGGGAAAATTTTTTTGACATTAAATATGTAGTATAATTCCAAGTAGAAAATTCTGGTCCTGCTAATGTTTTTACTAAATCTAATAGTGCATTTTGCATTTCTTTGGTCACATTAAATTTTATTATTAAACTTTGTAAAATTAATATAACTTCGGAAACTGTTATTTTTGAAGCAGAAAACATAACGCGAGTATCGGTTTCATAAAGGTTAGCATTTTTGTTTGTGTTGAAAAAATCTAAATAATGCAAATCAAAATTTGCATTTTCTTCATCACCGTAATCAGAATCAGAATCAGAATCAGAATCAGAATCAGAACCATAATTATTTTTTTCAATGTCTTCATCATTACAGATACTGTTATTACTAAGTTCTGAATCCATTTCAATATTTGGGCTTATTTCTACTTCATTAATCATTAATATACTATCGTCAATTAAATTAGTATCTACAGGTTTAGGAGATTCAACATCAATTTATACAAATTGTTCTTCATTGCAGCTGTTTAATTTTACATTTTTTGATAAATTTGTTCGATTAGGGGCACAGTTATTCAACGTTTCAGAATTTTTTATAGATTTTGCCACTGTGTAATTAGAAAATAATTACTGTAGAACATGTTTTATTTAAAGAAAAATAAATAAAATAGAAATATGTATACATTTGAAAGAATTAATATGTGATAATAATACTTTCTGCCATCGCCTATGTGTCCATCTGCTAACATGCTTTCGATTATACGTTTGGGATAGAGGTAATTTATAATGTTTCTTTCCTATTTGCTCATTCATTTTGAATCTGCGACGTATTTTATAATGTCTTTACATTCTAAAATTTCAATCAATCCGTCTTCAAATTTAATGTAAACTTATCTGAAAAAAAAAATTTAATTTAATCATGTGATTCTAAACCACTGTATTTCCTGTTACTGGGTAATAGAGAATACGATCCTGAACAATGTTTTTATCAGAATTTTTTTCTATCTCTTATCGTTTTTAAACTACGGCACTTTAAAGTTACGATTTCTCAGCCAATCAGAGAGCGACATTATGAATGTTCGAAAGAGCGACAAGTGCTTGCCCAGTTAACACAGGATGCTACGAATCGCTTGTATTTGCTTGTTATTGCTCCTGACATATAACCAGTATATAACCCAAAAATTTCAGTATACTAGAAAATCTATGCGCGCAAGCGCGCCCTATACCTAATTTAAATGTATATAAATTTTTAATGATTGACTGTTAATATAGTGTTATTATTTTCTGTTCATTATTAAATAATAATTTCATATCTACTAATATCTACATCAGTAAAGAAATTGATGTTATACTCATTGTCACGTTTGTCTAATAAAGCATTAGCTCAGATGGCAGTGAAAAAGACGAGAGAGCCAAAGGTTCCAAGTTCAAATCTTGTCTCAGAAATATTTTTTTAATTTTAATTTATTTCTTTAATTTTTTTGATTATTTTTATTATATGAAATATAATAAAGAAAATACTCAATGAACCTTATGGAAAACCTACAAGTATCCTAAAACTCACTAGGGAAATAAGAAAATTTCTACAGGCGTTTTTGCAGATAAGCTACAAATCATCTGTAGATATTTCTACAAATTGCTAGCAATTTTTTTTTTTATAATGCTCTATAATAATCATATATTATTATAATATCTAATACTTTCTGCTAATTACTGTTCGTTATGGTTATAATTATAATATTTTAATTCATATTACTTTTGATTATAATCATTATTACAGAATCGCTAATTATACTTAATTTTTTCATATATCTCATTTGATTAAGGCTAGGCTTTTGTCAGAATTTATGCCAAACTTTTCCCTACACTGTAAATCATTTTCATGTACAAGATCATTGATTCTTAATCATGCTATAATTGTATGATTAATCACGTTGATCACAATTAAATTGGCTGATTCAATGATGTAGCTTGTGATGGTTTTAATTCATCACCCTAAAAAGAGGCGATGTCAGAGCCCGGTAACTTGAAATGATTCTCTCATTTATTGAACATAAGCACCCAAATAACATATGATGCTGTTCGACGTTTATGATTACGATTACAAAAATAAATAAGGTGAATCATTTTACAGGTTACTGAATTTTTATTTTTACACTAACCAGGAGAGGCTATGAGTTTCGGGTCACAGATCTTGATGAAACTTTGAGATATGTTTTTAGGTACCAAAATATGAGTAAAGCCAGAGCGGTACGGTCTAACGCTTCGAAAAACTGAAATTATAGACGTTTCCAGTCTCATTTGAAGAAAAATGTAAAGAAAAAGCTCCTAATTGAAGTGCGAATAATCCAGTCTAGAAATGTCTTTAATTAATCAACAGGGACTAAAATTAAAGTACAAAAGGCAAGCTTTAATTTGCCGTTTTCAGAATTAAAAAATAATAATTAGAACTAGAGGTATGTTCGTTCAAAGTTAAGAAGCAAGAAAGTAGCAAAAATCATCTAAATTCTAAAGGACAGTGATTTTGTGATTTTTGCTACTTTCTTGCTTCTTAACTTTGAACGAACATATCTCTAGTTCTAATTATTATTTTTCAATTCTGAAAACGGCAAATTAAAGCTTGCCTTTTGTACTTTAATTTTAGTCCCTGTTGATTAATTAAAGACATTTCTAGACTGGATTTTTCACACTTCAATTAGGAGCTTTTTTTTACATTTTTCTTCAAATAAGACTGGAAACGTCTATAATTTCAGTTTTTCGAAGCGTTAGACCGTACCGATCTGGCTTTACTCATATTTTGGTACCTAAAAATATATCCCAAAGTTTTGTCAAGATCTGTGACCCGAAGCTCATGGCCTCTCCTGGTAAGATAAACCCTGAAAGTGACTTGCAGTGTAAATTTTTTGACAGATATTTCAGTAATCTTTAATCTTCAGTATATTGGTCTTAGCTAAAGTTATGAATAGTAAAAAGTAGTTATAACTAGAGACACGAATAGTATCCACTGGCCTTGGCTGAAACCAAAAATGTTATGCTTCAGACCTAGCTAAAGTTGAAAAAATCGCTTTAGTCTTGGTGAAAATCAGAAATCTTACTAGCTACGCAAATCTGTATGCATAAGTATAAGTAGGTATTGATTGCAACCATTAAACATATTTGTAGTTTTAAGCTGATGCCAGACATAGTATGCGTTGTTCTTAGCTAAAGCCAAAGATAATATTGTCTATAATAGGCAAAAACTAGAAACCGTTTGAGTTAATCGTAAACTTGGTGACAAATGACAAAAGTTAATTTAAACTGGTACAAATGCAAAATAAAAACTTTATACAAAAGAAAACTCGGTGTAAGATTGACCTCAATGAGGCAAGTAAGGGCTAAGTTTAGCTTAATAATATACAGGATCGCTCAACGATTCGATAACACTACTTAAAAATAAGTGTGGAAAAAATTATCATATCTTGAAAAAAATGTCATAGAAAAATTCAAATATAAGATTTTAAAGTAATCCGCAAGACCTTTCGAAATAGATGTATCAAATTATAGAAAAAATTTTTTTTCGTGTTTTTTAAAAACTTAATAATTTTTTAAAATATAGTATGAATAAATGTAGAAAAAATATAATTTAAATAACTCTAAAAAAACTTCAATTTGCATTTTTAAAAAATTTTCTACAATAATTTTCCGTGAAGTTATACCGTTTCAAAGTTTAGGATTGTTGCTGTAGTAATAACTATAGTTATGTAGTAATTACTATAATTGATTATAATACCATAGTAATAATTATAGTTATGTTGAAATTACTATAATTGATTATAATACTGCAGTACTGACTATATTAATGTAGTAATTACTATGAATGATTATAATACTGTAATAACTATTACAGATTGGCTATTAACAACTACAGTTATGTAGTAATTACTAGAATTGATTATAATACTGTATTAGTAACTTTAATAATGTAGTAATTACAATCATTGATTATAATACTGTAGTAATAATTATAGTTAGGTAATAATTACTATAAATGATTATAATACTGTGATAACAATTACAGGCTAGAAAAGTAACCACTATAGTTATGTAATAATTACTATAAGTAAATATAATACTGTAGTAATAACTGTAGTGATGGAGTAATTACTATTAATGATTATAGTACTGTAGTAATGATTATAGTTACGCAGTAATTACTATAAATGATTATAATACTGGGGTAACAATTACACTTTGGAAAAGTAACAACTACAGTTAAGAAGCAATTACTTTAATTAATTAAAATATTGTAGTAATAACTATAGTCGTGCAGTAATTACTATATTTATAATAAATCTAGTAACAATCGCAAGTTGGGAAAATAACAACCATCGTTGTGTAGTAATCTCTATAATTAATTATAATAATGTAGTAATAATTATAGTTATGTAGTAATTACTATGATTAATTATAACACTGCAGTAATAACTATAATCATGTTTTTTTATTATTTTTTTTGTTTAAGTTAATTATATAGAGGATATTATTATCCTCTATATAATTAACTTTTATCATATGATATCAGATAGATTCTAGCCTGGAACCGTTTAACACATTCCATCAGGCTAGCCCATTTGATACGCCATACCAAAATCTTTGACTACTGATCGATGGTCAGTCACATTTTTTGTGACCAACAATCAATCGATACCCAATGAGATCGGATTTATAAGAGCCGCGAGATATTATTAGAACATACACTAATTTTTCTTTAGAAAAAAAAGTCAGAGGTACCTGGCCAGGATTTGAACTCATGCCCACCGCGTTGTAGGCAAGAGCTCTATCCGTTACGCCACCGCGCTCTCACTACAATCATGTAGTAATTACTATAATTAATCATGATACTGTAACAATAATTATAGTTATGTGGGAATTACTATAAATGATTATAATACTGTAGCAATAACTATAGTTATATGGTGATTGCTATAAATAATTATAATACTATAGTAATAACTATAGTGACGTAGCAATTACCATTAATGATTATAGTACTCGACTAATAACTATAGTGATTACTATAATTGATTATAGTACCGTGGTAATAATTATAGTTACGTAGTAATTACTATGATTGATTATAATGCAGCAGTAATAACTATAGTAATGTAGTAAATACTACAATTGTTTATGAGACTGTAGTAATAACTATAGTCATGCAGTAATTACTATAAATATTTATAATAATCTAGTAACAATCGCCAGTTGGAAAAATAACAGCCATAGTTGTGTGGTAATCTGTATTATTAATTACAATAATGTGGTAATAATTATAGCTATGTAGTAATCACTATAATTGATTATAATACTGTAATAATACCAAAACCAATTATAGTAATTACTACTTAACTATAGTTATGTAGTAATTACTATGATTAATTATAACACTGCAGTAATAACTATAATTATGTAGTAATTACTATAATTAATTATGATACTAATAATAATCATGGTTATGTAGTAATCACTATGAATGATTATAATACTGTTGTAATAACTATGGTTATGTCGTGATTGCTATAAAAAGTTTTAAT
Source organism: Anastatus disparis (assembly GCA_017163975.1). Classification (NCBI taxonomy): domain Eukaryota; kingdom Metazoa; phylum Arthropoda; class Insecta; order Hymenoptera; family Eupelmidae; genus Anastatus; species Anastatus disparis. Next base: position 1,207,998 of record JAFFSR010000034.1, on the reverse strand, counting down.
ACTGTAGCAATAACTATAGTAATGTAGTAATTATTATTAATAAATATAGTACTGTACTAATAACTATAGTTATATAGTTATTACTATAATTGATTATAATACAATGGCAATAATTATAGTTACGTAGTAATTACTATAATTGATTATAATGCTGCAGTAATAACTGTGGTAATGTAGTGCTTACTACAATTACTTATGAGACTGTAGTTATAACTATAGTTTTGTAGTGATTACTATTAATGACTATAGTACTGTAGTAATAACTATAGTGATGTATAAATTACTATTAATGATTATAGTTACTGTACTTATAACTACATTAATATAGTAATTACCATAATTGATTATAATATCGTAGAAATAATTATAGTTACGTAGTAATTACTATAATTGATTATAGTACTGTAATAATACCAAAACAAAATTTAGTAATTACTACATAACCACCGTTATGTAGTAATTAATAACATTAGTTATAACACTGCAGTAATAACTATAATTATGTGGTGATTACTATAATTAATTATGATACTAATAATAATCATGGTTATGTAGTAATTACTATGAATGATTATAATACTGTAGTAATAACTATAGTTATGTCGTGATTGCTATAAAAAGTTTTAATACTGTAGTTTTAACTATAGTGAGTTAGTAATTACCATTAATGATTATAGTACTCCACTAATGAATACGGTTATATAGTGATTACTATAATTGATTATAATACCGTGGTAATAATTATAGTTACGTAGTAATTACTATAATTGATTAGAATGCTGCAGTAATAACTATTGTAATGTAGTAATTACTACAATTATTAATGAGACTTTAGTAATAACTATAGTCATTCAGTATTTACTATGAATATTTATAATAATGTGGTAATAATTATAGTTTTGTAATAATTACTATAATTGATTATAATACTGTAATAATACCAAAACAAAATATAGTAATTATAACACTGCAGTAATAACTATAATTATATAGTTATTACTATAATTAATTATGATACTAATAATAAACATGGTTATGTAGTAATCACTATGAATGATTATAATACTGTAGTAATAACTATAGTTATGTCGTGATTGCTATAAAAAGTTTTAATACTGTAGTTTTAACTATAGTGAGTTAGTAATTACCATTAATGATTATAGTACTCCACTAATGAATACGGTTATATAGTGATTACTATAATTGATTATAATACCGTGGTAATAATTATAGTTACGTAGTAATTACTATAATTGATTAGAATGCTGCAGTAATAACTATTGTAATGTAGTAATTACTACAATTATTAATGAGACTTTAGTAATAACTATAGTCATTCAGTATTTACTATGAATATTTATAATAATGTGGTAATAATTATAGTTTTGTAATAATTACTATAATTGATTATAATACTGTAATAATACCAAAACAAAATATAGTAATTATAACACTGCAGTAATAACTATAATTATATAGTTATTACTATAATTAATTATGATACTAATAATAAACATGGTTATGTAGTAATCACTATGAATGATTATAATACTGTAGTAATAACTATAGTTATGTCGTGATTGCTATAAAAAGTTTTAATACTGTAGCAATAACTATAGTGACGTAGTAATTATTATTATATAGTACTGTACTAATAACTATAGTTATATAGTAATGACTATAATTGATTATAATGCTGCAGTAATAATGATAGTATTGTAGTTACGACCATAGTTATGTTGTAATTACTATAATTGATTATAATACTGTAGTCATAACTATAGTCATGTAATCATCACTATAATTGATTATAATTCTGTAGTAATTATTATGGGCATGGCTTTCGAGCGCATTGGGCTCATTGGCCATCTGGGTTAGATGTGCGTGCGCGGAAGGGTCCCTGGTTTCTGACGCAAGAGAGGATTACGTATGGGTGAGGGTCGGCGAAGTCACTTTTGTCAGTGTCTACCTCTCAGTAACCGCACGGCCAGGGATTTTCATAAAAAAATGGTAAGTCTATAGGATTGCCTAAGGGATCTCCCGGGACATTTCGCAGTCACTGGCGATTTTGATTCCAGGGTGGTCGAGTGGGGCATGCCGATAACTAACAGACTAGGATGGGTCATACTTGAGATGGCCGCATGACTGGGACTGACAGTGGCAAACAGAGAGCACGCTAAGACGTACAGACAACCTGGCTTTGGAAACTTGATATCGGACGTGACGATGGCAACGGAAGACTTAGAGCTACGGTTGAGGGATGGTGGGTGCTAGAAGACTATGTGGCCAGCAATCACTAGTACTTCGTCTTTGAAGCACTGACCGAATGAAGACGCTACGAAACGATGCTGAGAGACCCCCACGGTGGAATCTCAATAAACAGGACAGGGCTCTGTTTCAGAGGTTGTTGCTGAAAATAGTTGTACACTCGGAGAGCATCCCGACAGACTTGACCGACAAACAGAGGACGGATTGGATCGTGGACGGGACGATGATCTTTATAATGCGTCTCTGCGAGGCTAACATGCCCCGCCTAGGATGCAGTCGTAAAGAAACGGCAGCTTACTGGTGGACGGACGAGATTAGGCTCTTACGGAGGGCGTATATGAGGATATCTCTGGAACTTTTTTATTTTGAGAGGTCGACCTGACAACAATTGAAAAGTTTATAATACAAGTTTCTGGAGTGGCACACACTTCAATAAGGGTTTAAATTACTCGTTTTTTGTAGTAAAATATGTAATTAAATTTTGGTATCGATTGAAAAATTGGTACTTACGGTACATCATTTTATACGTCAAAAATGATACTTTTTTTATATTTTTCTACGTGTGTTTCTTGAGCTATAAAAAAAGTACCATACTTTCGATCATTCTGAAATTTTCTGAGCATAATGAATATGGTAAAAACAACAGTTTAAGCCTACCCTGGTACATGTGGCTCTCTTTAGGTAGCTGTTTGACTATTTTTAATGTAAGTGTAATTTTCAGGTGAAAATTACACTTACATTAAAAATAGTCAAACAGAAACCTCTCAAAATTAAAAAGTTCCAGAGATATCCTCATATAAGACACAGACGGAAACCGTATAGAGCGCGAAAAAGGGACACGATGGCGTTAAGACGCTTTCAAAAACGAACAAAGACCACGGAAGATCTTGACGAATGCCATAAAGTACAATAAAAAGCGATGCTGAAGACGGCTGTACGAAGAGGTGGAACGTGATCCCTGGGGTCTGGGTTATAAGTTGGTGACTCAGAAACTCGGGGCGTTTGGTCCTCTTAAACACAGGGTCAGATAGTCAATGGCGGCGATGGTGGACGGGCTGTTCCTGAACCACCCGGTGATGCAGGGGCCGGTCGACTATTGACACCAAGCCGTTCCAGAGTTTACGGAGGCGGAATTGCTGGCAGCAACCGCCTCTCTGAAGCCCGGAAAGGCGCCAGGACCGGACAGCATTCCAGGGGAGATTCTTCGGCCGATCGCTAGGCTGGAGCTGCTCCTGGACATGTATAACGAATGTTTACGGACGGGAACCTTCAGCACGCGTTGGAAAAAGGCTAGACTAGTTCTTCTATATAAAGGAAAGGGAGAAGCAGATGTGCCAAATTCTGACAGGCTGTTGTGCATGTTAGATGCAGCAGGAAAGGTTTACGAATTCCTATTGAAAAGTAGACGGACGCAATTGACAGGGCAGGGGGACTCACGGATAACCAGTACGGCTTCCGTAAAGGCCGATCGACAGTAGACACTATCCGGGAGGTGTTAGAGTCTTCTAGAAGGATTGCACAGACTTACCAAAGACCAAGACCCATAGTCCTATAGTGCTACTCTGGACGCAAAGAATACCTCAAACAGCGCCAGGTTCTCTGATATCCTCGAGGCCTACAGGTCTTTCGGGCTGCCGGATTACCTGATGAGGGTTATGGAGGGCTACTTACGTGATAGATATATAATGTACGAAACGATGAAAGGTCTAGACGACAGCGATAAACGCAGAGATGGCATAGGGTTCCATTATGGGACCACACTTTTTGAACGAAGACTATGACAGCTTGTTGAGACTGAAAATGCCGGAGGGCGCAAGAGGACGTTGGATCTCTCTATCCTTTTCTAATTGAAAAATGTAGGTTTTTGGAAAAACTAGTGATTATTGATAAAAATTAAGAGTTGTCCAGTAAAAAGCAATATTTTTTCTGATAAGGACAAATCAATTTTGATGCTTTGTTTTCAAGAAAAGTTTGACATACTTAAGAAATTATATTCTTTAGCCTAAGTTATGATTTTTTAAGTATGTCAAACTTGTCTTGAAAACAAAGCATCAAAATTGATTTGTCTTAATCAGAAAAAATATTGCTTTTTACTATACAAGTTGCGGATAACTCTTAATTTTTATCAATAATCACCAGTTTTTCCAAAAACCTACATTTTTTAAGTAAAAAAGGATGGAGAGATCCAGCGTCCTGATGACGAGGTGGTGGTGATTTTCAAAAGGATCACGGAGAGAACAAATCGGGAATACTTCCTTGCGCCCTCTACTGCTAAAGTTCCGTACGCACGTTTTTGGAAATATGCCTTGTGTACAAGCAACGATTTCATAAGCCATCGGGAAAAGTCCGTATGCTCTATAAGCGTTCGGACTTTTTCCGAAAAACTTTTTCCGGACGTTGTAAAATATGTGAAAAAAGCCTGTGAATATGAGTGAAAACGGCCGAGCGCAGGTAAGTACACTCTGCTACAGATAAATAGTGGGGGTAAGAGCTTTTTCATTTCACTCATATTCACAGGCTTTTTTCACATATTTTACAACATTGCAACGCAAAACTATAATATACATTTTATAGTTTATCATTTTTACTTTAAAAATCATTTTTAAAAAATAAATTCGGTCAACGCATAACGCATCCAGGTTCGCTGTTAAAAATAATGCGAAAAAAAATTTAATTGTACAAAAACTAATAATTGGACAAGATCTACGTTTGGCACACATAAAGTATATACCAATAGCTACTATTTCGCAAAAGATCTGTACTAAAGCTTAAAAAATGGCGGAGATATAAATTTTTGAAAAAATCCTGATTTTTCGACTTTTCTCTATTCCTAATTATCTGATCGAATCTTTTAACATCTCGTTTTGTGCTTATTTCTCTTCTCTACAATTTACCTTGCAACATCATCGCGATTAGTCCATTAGTTTCTATTTTATAAGCAAAAAACGGAAAAAATTGCGATTTTTGCAATAAATTGTTAATAACAAATTATCTGACAATAATTGAGAATGGCAAACATGACAGTAAGTTAACAGGGATTACTCTCAATACGATGGCATAGTTCGTTTCCGGATATTAATTTTGTCATGACAAAATGCTCTATTGACTGGCCTAGAAGAGGGAAATGATATAAGTAGATGAATCACGTACAATTTATGCTTATGGCCGTCATTTTGAAAATGTTCCAGATAAACAAAATCGCTTAAGCTTAGTTTAGAGCCTTCTTTCATGGTAAATATTTGAATACAATAATATCCTGGAAAGGAATAACACAATAAACTAAGCGATGTTAATTTTACATTAACAGACACCATTTTGAAAAGGTCCCGTATATACGAATTGGCAGAAAGTTGTTCTTTTATTTTTCTGATGCTTAATATTCGAACAAAAGTATTTCCTGGAGGGGAATCATATGAGTAAATGAATCATGTGAAATTTATATTTATGGCCGCCATTTTGAAAATGTTCCGGATATAAGAAATCGCTTAAAACTATTTTAGAGCCTTTTCGATTCTAAATATTTGAATGTTATGGGATCTTGGAGAGGAAAAGCATTATTAGCTAAGCTCTGTTAATTTTTTTTACAGCTGCTATTTTGAAATGATTCCGGATATAGAAAATCGCTGGGACTCATTGTTGATTTCTTCTTATACTAAAGATTCGAACAAAATGATTTCCTTTTAGCGGAAAAATTTAATTATTTGTGTTACTTAAAATTGATATTTATAACCGCCATCTTGAAAATTTCCCGTATATAGAAAGTCGCATTACGTTTTTAGGTGTCTTTTTTCATCTGAATTTTCTAATTAAAGTTATATCTTGGAGAGGAATTATATACTTAATAATATAAGATTATAGTCTATTTTAGATTATAGTCTATCTAAAAGGTACCCTAGAAGGCTTCGCATCAAAATAAGGTTTAGAAAGGTATGGACAAAGGTGTAATGCACTTACTAGGCTAATAGACTGTAGGCGGGTAAACCCAAGTATACAAAGTAGTTTAGGTACGTCTACATTAAATTTTAAATAAACTGAAAGAATTTTCTAATAAAAATAATCTAAAAATTTTGTATACATGAAGAAAAATATATAATTAAAAATTACTATATTTTTCACTAATGAGGAGACAAACTCGACATATGCAAGAATTTAACATACTTTTATGAAAATTTACTATACTTCTACGAGTTTATGATATACATGCTCATAAAAATTGCTATTCAGTATCGTAAAAATTATGAATACAGAGAGTGACACAACGAGACTGCTGTTGCCGCGCTTAATCACCAGGTGGCGATTCATTTTTCCAACCTGTGAGCCGTAAGAGAAGTACTTGGTTGGTATATAAGAGAATTTGAAACAGAGGCTTTTAAATATTTTCGCGTTCGTGATAATATGCGTTAGGTACGTGTAGCGTGTGAGTGCGATTAACTTGTTGTAATATGTGTAATTTAGGATAAATGTAGTTATATACAATTTCGAAAAGAGCGCGTTTTATAATTTGCGAAGAGTGTCTTTCTAACAATAACACAAACAAAATAATTCTTTCTACTGAATTTGAAAACACAAGCAAAATTCTCAGAACATCAACGAGCATTGGAAAATAATATTTTTAGAATTTAAAAAAAATTCATATCCATAATATTTAATACATGATATTTATAAAATCTAATATGCAGTATAGTAAAATTTGCTAAAGGTATAGAAAAATTTGAATATAGTATAGTAAAATTTGATGCTCTGAAATTTCACTATATACATATACTAAAATTTAACATATATCGAGTTTGTCTCTCCGTTAATATACAGTATAGTAATTTTTTCATTAAATTTGTGCTAATATTTAATCATACATTTTTCTCCGTGTACAAATTACCAAGTGCCGAGTTAACTTGAGGTGCCGCGGCACGACAGGTCTGATTACTAAATATTCTTTGAAATTTTACCAAGTTACATAATAAAAATTCCAATCGCTTATTTATTTTTCTTATGTGTTTGTCAAATTTTACCAAGTAACATGACAAAAGGCTGCAGATATATATCAAGAACTTTTTACTATGTTACTTGATAAAATTTGACAAACACATAAGAAAAATTAATAAGCAATTGGAATTTTTAATCTCGTCCCAAAGAGTACCCTCCATTAAGATAGGTAAAATGCCCTCCCTCATATATTTCAAAACTAATATTTTTTCTTGTTTTTATAGTAATTAAGATTAGGTTCTGTTATATTTATAGTTTCCTAACACATACCCTAACCTCAACATAACCTAAAAATCACTTTTTTTATAAAATTTTTTTTTTATCTGGAAGGATGAATGATATTAATGCCGCGAAAATCATATGACTAGGTCTTAGCACTCTCTTTTACTGTGATTTATTGCGAGTCCTAGAAAGCAGTTTTTCTAACCTAAAAATAACATTTAAATCATAAAATCTCCGTAACTTTGCTCAGGGAAGGGCTACAAGTAATTTTCTGGGCTTAAAATTTGTATTTTTAAAAAACAAATACAGTTTATGATGACTATATACAAAGAATAGTGAGCTGTTGCTAGGAACAACGCGCTTGATTCTCATATATGTAGAAGCAATGTATTTCTTATATCGGTTCCTACTCTATTTTTTGCATATAATGGCCTAACGACAAATCATAACTGTGGCAGTTCTAACAAAGAATATAAATGCTTACATGGAACTGTACTTTCAGGCTCGAATTTATAGACCCAACAC